>LPNX010424584.1:164550-297320 GCA_001517045.1 Pseudotsuga menziesii
CCCACACTTACATCAGCCATGGAAGGAACTTAATCCTCTCACCATGACGGAATGGCATGCACTCACATCTAACATGGAAGGAACCAATTCCTCCACCCTCGCCAGAAAGGTCCCCAGTCCTAGAATGAGCTACCTAAAAACTGACCAGGTGCCTCCACTCTCTCGAAAAGTGGAAATTTCCCTTACATCTGTCCTACTCAACAGAATGGCCAACACTCACATCTGACATGGGAGGAACCTAATCCTTTAGCCATGACAGAATGGTTCAGCCCTTACATCTGACCTGCTCGTCAGAATGGCTATACATCTCAGCACTCATATCTGACATGGAAGGAACTGTATCCTCTGACCATGACAGAATGGCTCAGCCCTTACATCTGACCTGCTCGTCAGAATGGCTTAGGAACTCATCACTTTCCCTTGGAGGAAACCTCGATTTGGATAACACCAAGTATCTCTCTGAAGTACTCGAACTTCAGCCTAGCCAATGGCTTCATCAACACATCAGCTATCTGTTCCTCCGTCGCAACATACTGGAGCTTCACTGCTCCTCTCTGCACCATATCCCTGATATAGTGATACTTGATCTCGATATGCTTCGACTTGTCATGGAACACTAGATTCTCTGACAACTTCACGCAACTCTGGTTGTCACAATGTATACAAGTAGCATCCAACTAGAGATCAAATATATCAGATAGTAGCTTCCATAGCCATACTGCCTCACAACTAGCTGAACAAGCTGCGACATACTCTGATTCAGTTGTACTCAGTGCCACACAGGATTGCTTCCTACTAAACCAAGAGATCACACCTGATCCCATACTGAAGCAACATCCTGAAGTACTCTTCCTGTCGATGGCACTGCCTGCCCAATCTGAATCAACATAACCCTCTAGGTTAATATTCTAATTTGCATCGTACTTGAGCCCATAATCAATTTTACCCTTCAGGTACCTCAGAATATGCTTTGCAGCAATCAAGTGAACACTTCTCGGATATTCCAGGTACTAGCTCAAGGTGTTCACAGCAAAGCAAATGTCTAGTCTCATGTTCGTCAGGTACATCAATGACCCAATAATCTAACGATACATCGTAGCATCAACTGAATCTGATGAAGCATTACTCAGTAGCTTCAGGTTCGATTCCATAGGTGTGGCCATAGCCTTGTAGTCCATCATCCCAAACCTCTTCAGGATCTCTACTGCATACTTCTCTTATCCAAGGAAGATTCCATCTGTACTTTGCCACACTTCCATACCTAGAAAGTAATGCATCATTCCCAAGTCCTTCATCTCGTACTTAGCAGCAAGCTTTCTCTTCGTATCAGCAATCAACCCATCTGTACCTGTCACAAATAGATCATCTACATATAGTAGAAGCATCACTGGGTTGCCATCTTCAACCTTGTAGTAAAGGTTGGAATCTGCTTTACTCTTGGTAAATCCCAAACTGGATAGAAATCTATCAATCCTGTCGTACCAGGTCCTGGGTGCCTATTTCAAACCATACAAGGCTTTCTTCAATCTGCATACATGAGACTCTCTATCATGTGTCTCAAAACTGAGTGGCTATTCTACATACACTTCCTCTTCTACTACACCATTCAAGAAAGTAGTATTGACATCCATCTGGTATATCTTCCATTTCGTCACTGCAGCCAGAGAAAGTACTGATCCAATGGAAGTGTATCTGGCTACAGGTTCAAAGGTCTCTTCATAGTATACTCCCTCTTTCTGAGAGAATCCTCGAGCTACAAATCTTGCCTTATACTTTTCAATGCTACCGTCTGCAGCATGCTTGATCTTGTAGATCCATTTTGAAGTGACAACTGACTTCTCTTTTGGTCTTGGGAAAACATCCCAAACATCATTCTTCATGATCGATTGGTATTCTTCAATCATAGCATGCTTCCATTCTTTGTGTTTTGCCGCCTCTTCATAACTGGAAGGTTCTTTATCAATGAAATCACATAGTAAAGCTACATACCCAGAATTTGATCTGGTTCTCTTTCTTTCTCTGTGATTCTCTTCTGGAGCCCCATATCTTTCCGCACCTTGGATAAGTTCACGTACCCAAGTAGGTTTTCTCTTATGAGGATTCTCCAGAGGTCGTTCTATAGGTATTTGTGGTTCCTCGAACTCTCTATCTTCTTCTTGAGCTTCTTTGTTCATGAGTGTATCATGAATTCTGGGTACTTCTGCTTCCGCTTCTTCAGGTTCTTCAGTAGGTCTCTTTCTGGATTTGCTATAAGTTGTGCCTACATGAAATGTCACATCCCTACTGATTTCAATCTTCTTGTATCCTGGGAAGTAGATTCTGTAAGCCTTCAAGCTTTCAGAGTATCCCACAAATATACCCTTCTTTCCTAAAGGATCTAATTTTGTTCTCTTTTTTTTTGGAATGTGTATGTACACGGGACAGCCGAATATTCTGAGATGGCTGACTTCTGGTTTCTTTCCAAAGAAGACTTATTTAGGAGTCTTTTTCTCGAGTACTCTATGTGGAGTACGGTTCTGCACATACACTGTTGTTCTGGCAGCTTCAGCCCAAAGATGCATAGGTAGATCTTGATCATGAAGCATAGCTCTTGTAGCTTCCATGATAGCTTTGTTTTTTCGTTCTGCAATTCCATTCTGTTGTGTATTATAAGGAGTGGACAACTCCCTCTTAATCCCTTATTCTTTACATAGCTCTTTGAATTCATTTGAAGTGAATTCTCCACCATTATCTGATCGAATGGTGTTTATCTTCTTTTCAGTATGGTTTTTGATCAAGGCTTTGAATTCCTTGAACTTGCTGAATACTTCATATTTGTTTTTCATAAAGTAAATCCATGTCTTTCTAGAAAAATCATCAATAAAAGAAACATAGTATGCATACCCGCTAAGTGAGTTTGATGACATAGGACCGCATACATCGGAGTGGATGATTTCTAGAATGATTTTGGCTTTGCTTTCGCTGCTTGGAAATGTCTTCTTTGTATTCTTTCCTTTCACACATCCTTTGCAAACTCCATCATGTTTTCCTTGAATTTCTGGAAGACCTTCGATAGCTTTACTTGCAATAGGTAGTGCTCTGTAATGCACATGTGCAAGTCTTCTATGCCAAAGCTCATTTGGCTCTGTTGTGTCATGGATCAAGGCTTGTTCTAGATGGCCCTTCAATTTGTACAAGCCTCCTTCTTGTGCTCCAATCACTACCGCATCATCAATAGTCTTTCCTTTTGGCCACATGATGACTTGACCATCTATGAATGCCACCCGCATTCCTTTCGCATCCAATGCTGAAATGGATAGAAGGTTCTTCTTTAGTCCTGGCACAAACAATACTTCTTTCATTGTTAGAGACTTACCAGAGTCTAGCTTGTATGAAGATTCCCCACTACCTTTTATTGGATATTGGTAGTCATCTCCTAGTTTCACCTTGTGAGGTGATTCATGTTCTGACAGTCTTACAAAGGATTCCTTGAATCCTATCATATGTTTGGAAGCCCCACTGTCTATAAGACAATCATTACTTCCATGAGTAATGTTACCTGTGAGATCTGATATCAGAACATATTCACCCTCACTTGAAGAATCTTCACTCTCATATCTGGATCTCTTTCTGGATGGTTCATCATCCTCTGCAGCATGAGCATGATGTCTTCTTTTGCTCCTCTTCTTTACTATCTTCCGTTTGTTAGGACAATTCATTGCATAGTGTCGTACTTCATCACAAGTATAGCATATGATCCTAGATACATCTCTTCTAGTATTATCTTTGTGAGAGTGCTTACCTCTAGAGCCATGGGGTCTCCTTTTGTTTGACTTGGAGTGAGATTTGGAGTGAACTGTAAGAGCTTGGTCTTCACTTCCCATCTTCTCTTCTCGAGTTGCTATCCAAGCTTCTTCTTGAGAGCACTCTTCCCATAGTCTGCCGAACTTGACTAGCTTCTTTCTCGCACAAATTCCTTGGATGAAAGCATCCCATGTCCTAGGGAGGCCATTCAAAGTATCCATCACAATCTCTGCATTTTCCACTTCTTCATCAATAGCTTCTAATTGTTCCTTGATCTGAGAAACCCTTGTGAATTAAGACTTGATAGTTTCTGCATTCTGAATCTTCACATTCTTCAGTTGGTTCCTCAGGGTCATCTTCTGATTGATGTTCTTTCCTTCAAACAATTTGGTTAGGGCATCAAACATAGCTTTAGGTGTCTTGAGAGAGGACACCTGTGGGATAAGATGATCCTTAATAGAATCAGCAATGATCCTCTTTTCCATAACCATCTTCTTCTTATGTAAGGCCTTTGCCTATCTCCCTCTAGAACTGGAACCTCCTCATGAATGTAGGAGTCTAATTAATTCTCTTCCAGGACTAGGGAGATCCTATACTTCCAAGCTCAGAAGTTATCAGCTCCCTCAAGCTTTTCATCAAGCTTGGTATGATGAGACATCTTAAATGAGAACCTCAAATGGAAATACAAAATATTTTAGATCTTACCAGGTTCAAGATGTCGAATCTGAAACTTGAGCTGAAATCCTGTAGAGCTGGTTCAGGAGCAAACTAGGGTTTTTCTTTTCCATAGTTTTGTCCACCCAAATTCCTTGAAATTTGTCCCCAACTTTGATTTTGGGGAGGAGATCAATCCAGGCCTGGGCTCACTGAAAAATTCTTCTTCTGTAAAAAGCCCTAATTTTCGACCCTAGTGACGGGTCCAAAACTGAAAAACCTTAGAATTGGATTTTGTTTCGACAGAAAGATGCGCCCTAAGGAGGAGAGTTGTTCCACCTTAATTTTTCTGAAAATCTATGGAGAAAGGTCCACAAACTAGGAATCCCTAGTTCCCGCAACTGCACAGTGTCTTCTTCTTAGGTTAGCTCTAATACCATGTTAGTTTTTCAACATTTTAAGCTAGCATTATGTTAGGATCTTTACTGAGAGAATAACAAGTACAACAATCAAACACAAGATACAATGAACACAATTTTTTTGATCTGGGAAACCATAAATGTAGAAAACCCTGCAACTTCCTCAAAGATAGAATCACCACAAGATGTAATACCCAAAAACAGTAAGATGCACTCCCGACAGCAGTAGTCTTCTTCTTCTATCTAGTCCCAGTATTTCCTTCCTCATTAATGTGCCACACTTGAGTAAGTGAGTGATGTGTAGTACAAGTGATAAATAGAGAGACTCTCACTCTCTATTTATATTCTTCCTTTCACTTAAAGTGCACTCAATCATGTCGGCCCAACTTAACAATTACTTACTAGAGCCTACATATCAATGAGTGTATAATAACCCTAGTGCCCCGAAACTATGGGGACTTTAACAATGACTTGACAAGACTTGTTTACATTATTAATCCTCCTGATTGGAACATCGGGGCATGACAACATGACTCAAATACATAATAGAAACATCCCAGAATAAACATCGTGTTACAATATATAAGATACATAGAAGAATACATTCCGAAGTTACATATACATCAACACATCATCATCATGGTCATCATCATCATCATCACCCTCATCCTCATCATCACCATCATCACCCTTATCCTCATCATCATCATAGTCATCCTCCTCCTCCTCCTACTCATCATCATCATCACCCTCATCATGCTCATCATCCTCATCACCCTCATCCTCATCATCATCATCATGCTCATTATCCTCCTCCTCCTCCTCATAACCATCATTGTTTATCATCATAGTCATAGTCATCATCATCATCATTGTCATCATCATCATCATCATCACCATCATCATCATCATCATCATAAGCATCAGCATCATCACCATCATCGTCATCATCATCATCATCATCACTGTCATCATCCTCCTCATCGTCATCATCATCATCATCATCCTCATCATCATCATCATCAACCATGATTGTTCCTCATCATCGTCATCATCATCATCATCATCCTCATCCTCATCCTCATCATCATTACCATCGCCATCATTGTTCATCATCATCCTCATCTTCATCTTCATCATCATCATCATCATCATCACCATCACCATTGTCATCATCATCATCGTCATCATCATCACCATCATTGTTCATCATCATCGTCATCATCATCACCATCATCATCATCATCATCATCCTCATCATCATCATCATCATCACCCTCATCCTCATCATCATCATCATAGTCATCCTCCTCCTCATCCTCCTCATCACCATCATTGTTCATCATCATCGTCATTGTCATTGTCAGCATCATCATTATCATCATCTTCACCATCACCATCATTGTTCATCATCATCGTCATCATGATCATCATCATTCTCCTCCTCCTCCTCCTCATCATCACCCTCATCCTCATCATCATCATCATAGTCATCATCCTCCTCCTCATCCTCATCGTCATCCTCATCACCATAGTCATCATCCTCATCATCATCATCATGATCATCATCATCATTATATTCACCATCATTGTTCATCGTCATCGTCATCATAATCATCATCATCATCATCATCACCATAATTGTTCATCATCATTGTGATCATCATCATCATCATCATCATCATCATCATCATCACCCTCATCCTCATCATCATCATCATAGTCATCCTCCTCCTTCTCCTCCTCCTCATCATCATCATTATCATCATCATCATCATCATCATTATAATCACCATCATAGTCATCATCATCCTCATGATCATCGTCTTCATAGTCATACTATTCGTGATCATCATCATCGTCATCATCATAAACACTACCATGGTCCAAGGATAGGTTTGGAGGTCTAAACCATTGGTATGGGGTCCATTTTAAGGTTATAGAAGTTTAACATATTTCAGTGCAAGTTTTATATGCATTTTATATTTAATATTTTAATATTTGATAAGCATAGATCAGTCAAGTTGCATATTTAGTGAGCACCAAATCGCATATGTGATATATCGTATATGCATTTTGGAGATCATGTAAAAAACTTCCCGTTATTAAAAAGCATTGTATCAATATCGCATATGTGATAAAACAGACATGTATTATATCGCATATGTGATATGTGTTATATAAAAAATGTTGGGTTGTGTGCTGTGGGGCATGTTTACTGTAACAAAAGACATAATTCTTATGAACCTGTGCACATAGAACTATTCAACTTGCAATTTAATCATTACTTACATAATTCCATAGGTTTTGTACAAGTTTGGGTGGATTTTAGTGGGGAACGTACGTAATAGAGGTCGAAAGTCAGCGAGGAAAGTGCTTACACCAGAAGAAGCTGAAAATAAAAAAGAAAAAAAGAGGAAAGATTAAAGAAATCATTGGCATTCATTAGATGAGAAAATAGTTCCCATTCCCCCTCAATAGATACCTGACGTAGAGGCTGAGGAAGATAATGCAACATTAAAGGAAGTTGGTTATACTAAAGATGATATTATTGATCCATTAGTAAATGAACAATCTTGTGAGGAGTTCAATAATTATGTTACTCTTGATGCAAATGTGACTCAGCAACAACCATGGTCGGTGGTTCAACCTCCTAATCGAATTTGTCATTCTGTAGTGGATGTAAACATCACTCCAGCATTTCAAACAACAAGAAATTTTGCATCAAAATGAAAGAGAATTCCTAAATGCATACAAGTGGAAGAGAGCGAATTGACTTCCACGGAAGGTAAGGTGGCTAAATGCACTATCCTTCATCATTGTTCTCAAATAATGAAACAATATTTTGATAACAAATCCGAAGCCGGTAAATGCCAATTGGTTTTAGCTTTTCTTAAATCTAGAAATATGGAAAATGTTAGAAGAAATTTAGGCATAAGAACAATGAATAATATCGAATCTAGTAATCACATTTTTAAATCTCTTGCTGCAACATTCACATCGATTTGTTAAAAAGTTCGTTCATGGCACTGTAATGTGGCTCACCGTGTATTGGCTGAATCAATTATATGTAGATCCACAAGACAACGTCATTTACTTAAATGCACATCACAAATTGTGCCTTTACATCCAAAGACACTTAAAAAATATTCAGTAAGAANTTTAGTATGGAAGTGTTGATGCCTGGAAATTCGTAGGTGACAACAGTAAGGGATTATCCCCAATCAACATTCCCAACTAGCCCGTTGACTTTTTGGAATAGGGAATCCGTCCGGTTTTGCGGTCTGGATACCGCAGGTCAAGAAACAAAACAAAGGTTTTACCGGTTGCGGCCCGGCCCACCGAGTTTTTTTTTTTTTTTGTATTTTGACTTTAAGAAATGAGATGCAAGTGCCTAACTAAATGCAGGGTGATCTAGATGCAGGGAGCGGTCACAATGTGATGCGTAGGTTCTTACCTGTCGTCTTATGCTCGCAAGCAACCAAATCAGACACAATAAGAAATAAACTAACTCTCTAATCTATCCCTAGGGAGCAAGGTTATCATTTTGGGTGAGTAATACATCTTGTACATGCATTCTGAAGAATCACAGATAGCTGGTACTTCTTCCAAGACACATGAACACTTACGAATATTCAAATAACCAGATAGCCGATCATTTTATAACAACATTTATTACTCAAAGTGAAAAATATCCCAGAAACTACTGAAGAACATTTAACAAGAACATAGATTCAAAACATCAAACATTCTTACAGTAAATGAAACACGGCTGAAAACGAAATAGTTCCTCTTCAACCTTATTCATTGAGTTGCATTGATACATTCCACTCTACACTCTCTCCGATAGGTAAAATTGCAGTTTCCTTTGCAAAACGAAATAGTTCCTCTTACAAGCAAACATTTACAAAATTTTCCAGGGGAAAAAGCCCCATCTCTTTCCTACTTTCCAATATTTAAACTACAACTACTGAGTCGTTCCGTTTCCCCTCAGACGCGTGGTCTTTCAGTTTCTCCAACGCTTCATATTCCGATCTTTTGTCAGTATGTGATTATGAAACACTTGGCAACTGATCCATTTCTGAGATCACGCCTTCACAGTTCTAGACTTCGTCCTCCATTCGCATCGTTTCAGTCATACCTCTGCCAAACGGGTTAGTCTTTCTTCTCATCGTGGCACATTGACCGGTCTTCTTCAAACTGCCTGCATTCAATTCACGAGCATGGTCAAAACAACAATATTATTGATTAACCACCATTCCACAAGGAAACGGCCGAGCGTGCCGCATACGGGCCTGGAAAAATATCCAAGGGTCAATTGGCGGGAAAAAATCAAGTCGGCAGCCAGAAGAAAGTGAGCTCAGGAGCCAAGAGGATCTGCCAGCCGCAAAGTCGGATGAGACCTAAGTCGCGGCCAAGCGAAACGCGGGCGGGATATGCCATAAATTGGACGTCAAACAACTTTTAGCTTCGAACATCGGAAGACTCTAGGAGCCGCAACGGTGGAGGAGGAAAGTCAGAAGATAAGCAGAGTGGACGGGAAAACTTAGTCAGACGTCGGACGACACTCAGATCATGCACGAGAACGATCACCCAGCCGCAACCGCGGCTGAGGAGAGGCTATAGGAAAGTGATTCGAAGGATGAAATAAATCGGGCGTCGGACGATACTCAGATCAGGCGAAGGAAATATCTTGGAGCCGCAACGGCGGAGGGGCTGAGACTTTGCAGTTTCCGATCTAACAGCAAAAAGAGGCCCGATTTTGGGAAACTTAAAGGTCTGAGCAGCGTTAACAAACAAAGTCGTTTTCCTTGCAAAGGCTGCCCTGAAGAACAAAATTTTACTTGCTCACGGCCAGAAATCCACAACTTAACTGAAAATGAACATGGCATGAATAAACCTGCTGGTATCCCATCTTCAAAGTAAAACGAAAAAAAGATACGCCTGAGAGGCTCAAGCACTTTAATGATCCAACCAAGAAAAATGATGAGGAGGGGCCCAGAATTTAAATACGAGTAAATCTGGGGAGGACAGTTGCGGCAGCAACAGTTTCCTAACAAAGACATGAATTTAGTCGAAGCAGTGAAGGGCCTAGTGCACACATTTTGGCAAGATAACACTAGGCCTTCTTCTAACACAAAGGATGTGTTAAAAAATTGTAGGGGTTATAGAAACAATGAACCTCATGTTAAACATTATCTTGACATGACACAAAATCAACTATTCGAGATGTTTAAAGTTTCCCACGTAGAGCTAAGGATCGGGCAAAGATATTTTGAAAAATGCAAGCCTTGGTATGTTAGAATCAATACCATCTAAAACACTTGTCATTGTATATACCATATAGAGTTTGACCTATATTACCATACATTTGCACATATACGTCATTTTTTGCATCCTAACCATGTGCAAGAATGCTCAAGTACAGTACCACCAATGTCATCCAGATATTTTATCCATAGAATAATGTGTCCGAGGCAAGATGGTCAGACACATTAATTAAAACAATGTGTAGATGGTTCTTGCAACAATTGTGGTGGGCTATCATTATGGTCTGATTGCATCCATGAAAGTGAAGATCAAGCATTAGAGAATGCAATTATCGAGAAGCAAAACTATCAGTATGAGACATATCAGCTACATGATAGGAAAGAAAGCAGGAATATTAAATTGGAGACTTCACAGGTAAATTGTTGAATATTGACATATTAATATTCAAGTACACATCTTTTTATATTTTTTTATAACACTGTTTATTTTTTTACAATAGGTGCAAGTATGTGATTTTATTTTAGAGTTTCGTGGAAAGATCCAACAGTACATTCAACATGTTGATATGGCATGGTGGAAAGATGAGCAATTTAGATTATGTCGGGACACCTTACCTCTTGGAACAATACTATCAGTGGTTGGCTTTGTGGAAAATTACACCCTACAACCACAAAATGAAATACAAAGTCAATACTATCACTCAGAGCAGGTGAGCATAATGGTGCATATCACATATCGACATGGGCCAGATAGCAATGAAGAGAAATGTGCGACACTGAAAGAAAGTCACTTATACATAAGTGACGACCAGACCCATGACATCCATTATGTGCAACATTGCTTTAAATTATTCTATGATCACGTGATAGCTATGGATATACCATTTTATCATCATTTCATTTCATTAGATGGTTGTGCTGGACAGTTTAAGAATGAACATGTATTTGAATGGTTGTGTTTGTTGCAGATAGAATACAAGGTGCCACATGTATGGAACTACTTTCAAATTGGTCATGGAAAAGGAGAGCATGTTGGTGTTGGTGCATGCATAAAAACTTCCCTTTGAAGGGAAGAGATGAAGTTTACAGGTACTCACCTTCGAGACGCTGCATCTATAGTGAAATAGTGTGCATTTGTCATGGGAGAACAAGCAACAAGGAAACACCTGGTGCTGAGAATATTCTGGGAGGTGACAAATGTGGACCAATCCAAAAGACATCGGGTGAACACAGTTCATGTAACTCAACAGTTTCATTCAATTAGAAGCTTTGACAACTCGGCCCTACAAATTTTGACAAGATTGAAGGCTTTCTTTTGCATTTCATGTAGCATCGATTAATAGGATGATTGTGAATATACAGATACCGTTGATACATGGGATCGAGTGAAACTTGGCACCAATTTCAACGGGGTTAATGAAATACACCATTTGGAAGATGATCAAACACATATTTCTATAGACTATGATCACATATCAGATGTCATACAAGCAAGTACATGAGTAGTACCTAAATAAGAAAATGCATTTATGTATTGTTTACTCTACCTATGTAGAGTTTAATTTATGTATAAATTAGAAATGCAAGACCTTATTTAAAAAATGTATTGTTAACTCAACCTATTTCCTTTTACAGGTCAGATATATGTAGTGGTTCCCCCAAAAAATAATGAATAGGGTTCTGAATATTGGTTGGCACATTGCTTAGAGTGGAAAAAAACCATTCTCGAACCTGTTATAGATGATGAAAATATTGAACTCCCAACTGGCTCGATGGTTATAAAAGGGGAGTACTTGACACTTGCAACACAACAGAAAAAGAAGGGTGGGTATGTATATCAGGATTATAGACTAGGAGCTATTGTATACCACTTCACCAACCTAGTAGTTGGTATAAACATCAAGTTGCGCACACTTGGTCACAAAAATAGGTCACATGTATGATAATAGCTACCTCGTATAGAGCACAAAAGATTGATGGACACCATCGACACCAGAGATGAGCCAGATGGCCTACTCATGTGAGTGCATTGTCAGGTGCATTATTTAACCTTTAAAGTGAATGCTGAAGCACAATTTCAATTATTTAGCCTTAGTTTATTCCCAATGTAATGAAAATGTGAATGACCAATACCATTCACAGACATGATATTATTCAGAGGATACCGGACACTGTAAACATGATCGTACAACCTCAGGTGAGTTATCTATAAATCATGTTTGCACATTTTCATTGGGTTCTCTTTTTTCTCTTATGATGTTACTAATGTCTAGACTTTCATGTGCCTAGGATAAAAACACCATCTATGGCACATTAGAGGCCCTAAGAATGGTGTCTTTAGACACCAACAAATAGAAATCAGAAAATAACATGCTCTCGAGTTGTTGAAATTTAGATTTTTTGATGTTTTTAGTTTAATATACATTTAATTACATTGTTGGGTCAACTCTTGCAACTATTTAATTTGGGGTTAAACGCATGAAAACCCTCAACCATGGTTGTGTTCGCAGGGTTCCCATATCATCCTTTCCCATACACATTTGCAGTAGCCAATGACATGCAATTTTGCTTCTCTATTTGTATTTTCGTTGCTGGACCAGAAATCACCAAGTGTCCCTGAACGAAATTTTCATGTGACTTTCAACTGGACATAAATAGGTAACTGGAGGTCGGATCAAAGAACCATTGAATTTGTTGGTCTCCTAGCATGTGATTACCTATAGGTGGCCCTCTCCCTCCTCTTTTCAAGGACCAATGACTTCATTGTGAATCGATTTCGTAAACTAGGCTTTTGCTCACTTTCCTTCAATGAAATTCTTGCATTGGTGGGTCAACTCGACAAAACCCTTGACCGTGCCTCTTATAAGTTATGATATGGAACTAGAAACACATGGACATGCACAAATTGGAAAACAGATAGGGTTTCATGAACACCAAACAGCATGCCATCACTAGGGTTGACAAGTTATGAGATGGAACTAGGGTTTGCTGACCTCTTTACAAGCTATGAGATGGAACTAGAAACACATGGACATGTACAAATTGGAAAACAAATAGGGTTTCATGAAAACCAAATTGCATGATATCACTAGGGTTGACAATTTATGAGATGAAACTAGAAACACATGGACATGCACAAATTGGAAAACAAATAGGGTTTTATGAACACCAATTTGCATGCTATCACTAGGGTTGACAAGTTATGAGATGGAACTAGAAACACATGGACATTTACAAATTGGAAAACAACTAGGGTTTCATGAACACCAAATTGCATGCTATCACTAGGGTCGACAAGTTATGAGATGGAACTAGGGTTTAGTGATCTCTTTAAAAGTTATGAGATGGAACTAGAAACACATGGACATGTACAAATTGGAAAATAACTAGGGTTCATGAACACCAAATTTCATGCTATCACTAGGGTTGACAAGTTATGAGATGGAACTAGGGTTTAGTGACCTCTTTACAAGTTATGAGATGGAACAAGAAACACATGGACATGCACATATTGAAAACCAACTAGGGTTTCATGAACACCAAATTCCATGCTATCACTAGGGTTGACAAGTTATGAGATGGAAATATGGTTTAGTGACCTCTTTACAAGTTATGAGATGGAAATAGAAACACATGGGCATGTACATATTGAAAAACAACTAGGGTTTCATGAACACCAAATTACATGATATCACTAGGGTTGACAAGTTATAAGATGGAACTAGGGTTTAGTGACCTATTTACAAGTAATGAGATGGAACTAGAAACACATGGTCATGTACATATTGAAAACCAACTAGGGTTTCATGAACACCAAATTGCATGCTATCACTAGGGTTGACAAGTTATGAGATGGAACTAGGGTTTAGTGACCTCCTTACAAGTTATGGGATGGAACTAGAAACACATGCATATGTACAAATTGGAAAACAACTAGGGATTCATGAACACCAATTTGCATGCTATCACTAGGGTTGACAAGTTATGAGATGGAACTAGGGTTTAGTGACCTCTTTACAAGTTACGAGAAGGAACTAAAAACACATGGACATGTACAAATTGGAAAACAACTAGGGTTTCATGAACACCAAATTGCATGCTATCACTAGGGTTGACAAGTTATGAGATGGAACTAGAAACACATGGACATGCACATATTGAAAAGCAAGTAGGGTTTCATGAACACCAAATTGCATGCTATCACTAGGGTTGATGAGTTATGAGATGGAAATATGGTTTAGTGACCTCTTTACAAGTTATGAGATGGAACTATAAATGCATGGACATGTACATATTGAAAACCAACTAGGGTTTCATGAACACTAATTTTAATTCTATCACTAGGGTTGACAAGTTATGAGATGGAAATAGGCTATTGTAGGGTATGATGTTATGGTACATGTTATGTTATTATAGGGTATTGCAGGGTATGATGTTAGTATTGTACGGTATGGTATGGTATATTAGTATGGTATGGTATGTTAATATGGTATGATGTTAGTATGTTATGTTATGGTATGTTATTGTATGTTAGTATAGTATGATGTTAGTATCATAGGGTATTGTAGGGTATGTTATTGTATGTTAGTATGGTATGATGTTAGTATAATAGGGTATTGTAGGGTATGATATGGTATATTACACATGCATGCATGACTTAGAAATAGAAACACATGTAAATTTAGTGTAATTTAGGTAGTGTATGGTATGATGTTAGTATCATAGGGTATTGTAGGGTATGATATGGTATATTACACATGCATGCATGACTTAGAAGTATAAACACATGTAAATTTAGTGTAATTTTGGTAGTGTATGGTATAATGTTAGTGTAATTTAGGTAGTGTATCGTATGGTTATGATTTTAAAAAATTGAAGATAGCCATAATGTTAAAAAGTTGATGAGCAATAAATTATTCCATTAAGTATTGGAAATTCATACTAGCACACATGTGAACCACACATATCATGTTCCAAGTCCAAGTCAAACATATCATGTTCCAAGATCAAGTCAACCATATATGTATAAATTTGAACCTTGCTTTATATTATTTATCTATACAAATAATGTTACAAAAATTGGCATGCCACATGGCCATAATACAAAATAATGGATCAAACTGTACATATGTGTGTATAAAAACAAAAATTTACATCTATGTATCCCCCATTTTGTTTCCACAAACAATGTCTTTGGAGAAGTCTAGCTTTGTTTTTCCGACTACTCAGTGGTAATCCCCATTCCTAAATAATAGGGATAGGTCGCATCAGTGGATACTGCAGACAAAACAAAATTTGTAAGTTAGTTTACCAACCTATAAAAATTCTATGCACATTTGTTCAAATTCCAAACCAATATAACATTTTTACTTACTGTACATGAGTAAGTAATGGTGGGTCGTGGTGCCTCACTAGCAGCGACCCTGATTGGGTGCTCATTAAGCACCACTTGCTCACTATCAGGCTGCATACAAAAATATATATTCCAATCTCAAGCACCAAATCATAGAAAGCAATACATAAACGTACAAATAAAGCGATACATAAACATACCTGCTGGCTTTTCAGAGGTGGGTCACCGATTTGGTGCTCTTCAAGCACCGGTGCCTCACTAGAAGCCTACATAAAGTAACATATGTCAATTTCAGATAATAAAAATAATCACAAACATATATACTACATGGACAGAAAATCATGTTTTCAAAGAAAGCAAAACATACATGTACCTGGCGGGGGGAAAGAAGTGGGTCGACAACAACCTCGGTTTGGTTCTCTTCAAGAACCACTGGCTCAATAGATTCCTGCATAAAGTAGCATATGTCAAAGCAATACATAAATGTACAAAAACATACAAAGAGAAAACACCAAATCAGAGAAAGTGATACATAAATGTACAAAGAAAGCGATACATAAACGTACATGCTGGCTCGTCAGAGGTGGGTCAAAAACAACCTCTCTTTGGTGCACTTCAAGCACCACTGGATCAATAGATTCATGCATAAAGTAACATATGTCAAAGTGATACATAAACATACAAAAACATACAAAGAGAAAGCACCAAATTAGAGAAAGCGATACATAAACGTACATGTTGGCTCGTCATAGGTGGGTCGACAACAAAATCACTTTGGTGCTCTTCAAGCACCACTGGCTCAATAGATTCCTGCATACAGTAACATATGTCAATTTGTTAGATAATAAAAAGAAAACAAGACATATCAATGGGGTAAACAAGGAAAAAGATACTTGCATGTACAAAAAGAAATATAAGCAAGAGTTGTGATATATAAATATACCTGGGGGATGTGAGGAGGTGTGTAACCAGTGGATCGATTAAATAGAAATGAGAGAAAAGGACTTCTACTTGCATTAGAGAGGAAGTTTTATCTTTTGCAAATATTCATCAAACTCACATTCCTACGTACAAAAGGATAAAGATACAATTAGAAAATTTCAAAAAATTAAAAAAGTACATGTTGATTCATTAAAATCACAATTAAAAGAAACCAATACATAAACATACATGCTGGCTCATCAGAGGTAGGTCATTGATTTGGTTCTCTTAAATCACTGGTGCCTCACTAGAAGCCTGCATAAAATAACATATGTCAAATTTATATAATAAAAAGAATCATAGACATATATACTACATGGACGAAAAATGATGTTTTCAAAGAAAGCAAAACATACATGTATCTGGTGGGGGGGAAGAGGTGGGTCACCAACAACCTCACTTTGGTTCTCTTCAAGAACCAATGGCTCAATAGATGCCTGCATAAAGTAAAATATCTCAATGTCAGATAATACAAAGAAAACGAGACATCATTACAAGATGGACAAAAAATGAATTTTTCAAAGAAAGAGAAACATAATTAAAAACATATTTAAAGGCATAATTAAAAGCATAATTAAAAGAATATTTAAAATAATACCTGCATCTGGGAATCTACCTCTACATGAGAGGGACTAGGCTTGGATTCAATTTACTCATCCTGATCACCTAATGGTGAAGAACCAAAACCATATGCAATATTGACAACAGCATCAATGTTCTCAACATTAATCGACGGACTATGCGAATCTGGGGTGCCATGGGACACCAGCCATATATTTGTTCACATAATTTGTTAGATAATTAAATAGAAATAAATTGAGAAACAATTGAAAATTGTGATATAAACCAAAATATAATATGAAAATAATGACTTTTACTTAAAAACCGAAGTAATCCATCATCCCAAAAATCTGAAGCAGTGCCATAGCATATGCCTCCACATGTTGTGCAAGGGTGTGGAGTAACACGACGCTCTGAATACTCTGCATCTCTAGTGCGATCTGTAGATGGATCCTTACTGTGCGATGGGTCGGCCTTAGAAGTGCCAATCACTTGGAATACATTGCCTTGGACATGAGTCCCATGCTGAAGAAATGTATCTACCAAGTCAAATAAGGCCTCCTGTGTATCCTCAATCATAGGACCCGTAGGAGGATATACTCGAGGGGGTTTTGATGTGTGTGGAGGGCATGGAAAATGGTTAGGATCCATCCTAGCCCCTTCCCTATCTTGGTGCATCCCATGACCAACAACCTGGAAGCCTAAAATATCAAAATAGTTAACATGTTCCTTAAGATGAATTCTGCATACAACTTCTTGAGGAATAAAATGGGATGTCCCTATTCCCATGAGGGTCTTCATCGAAGACCATATACCAACAATCCATCGAATTGGACTTTATATTTGGTTCCACACACCAATCTATAGAAATGTGTGCTCGACTGGTGGGTGGAACCAATCCGATGCTAGGATCCTGGAATAATGAAAATAATTGACCTTTTGTAATCTTTAGGTTTTGGATGTCTTTATAAATCAGACCATCGAAATAGTATTACCTCCTGGATTCTCTGTACAAGCTAATTATGTACAGATCTCCTTGGGCATTAGCAATTGTGTATGTAATGGTGTCCAATTCCTCAGCTAAATGATGTCTCAAATGATCCCCCCCTCTAGAAGATGAGCTAAGGCACCTCAATGCACCCAAATGCACCAAAATTTGTGAGTTGCGGTCTTCTTCCCCCTTCGGGTTTGGGTTTGCGTTCATGTTTGCATTCATTTTTGGGTTCATGTTTGGGGTTGGTTCTTGGTTATTATTTGGTTCGTTTTCCACAGTATCTTACTCATTTCTATTATCTATTAATATTTAAACAATAAAATACCAATTGTTTTAATTTATCATTCTTTGATTTAATTCAATTTTTTTTACTAAATTTGTTTTAAACAAATATAAAAACTATGAAATTAACAAAAACAATAAAAAATTGAAAACAATTTGTAATTGATAATATTAGTTACCTGCCATTGGATCCAAGCCACCTCCACAGCCACCTCCAAATCGACCTCAAAATTCTCAAACGCAAATCACTGGTGTGGTTTATCGCTCTCCCAAAACGCTCACTATGCAAATGACAAAGTGAGTCCCGCAAACTCTATTTTGTTTTTTTGTTTTGTTTTCCATATCGCATATGCAATGTTTTACTTTTAAAGAACGCATATGTGATATATCACATATGCTATACTGCCTTACTAACCTAAGGCTTGTCTTTGGGCTCAGGTTATTCCGAACATACCATCAATAACGCATATGCGTTATTGATTTACACTTTGGAAGTGTGTTTCTGATTTCTTAAGTGGCACTAAAAAGTGGAACCAACTTTGTGCGAGTGTCCTCCATTATTCTTATTCATAGCCATTGTATCTAGATGTACCTGGGACTTCCGTATATACTTCATAACTGCATTTATGTATTTAAAGTCATTATTGTATTATGCTGACGAGTGGATAGTTCTTTTCATTGGTTCTCCAGTACTCCACTTCTGGGATTATTATAATGTATTTTGGCCATCATGTCTTTCCCTTTGACCTCACACATTAAGGGGAATCTGTTATATCATGATTTTCCACACCTTATGCATCATAACTTGATGCCCTTCCCTCGTCCCTATGTAGACTCAATATATCCCCCTTTCTCGATGTATTCATGATGCTTCATTCAAACACTAAAATGTTCATTTTGGAATTTAGACGAGGGTGAATAATTAAGCAGTTCACGTATACACATGTTGGACCATTACATCCCATGTACATAAGGTTTTGTGCTCAAAATTAAACATATTTAGGATTGTACCCCCAAGGGGTTTGGCTTGTTGGCCAACTTTACGTTTCTTGATGTATAGAGGCTGTTAGGAAGGTCGGAGGTTCAAATCCCCCCATGTAAGAAGGTGGATTCCCGTGCAGTGCCAGGGGGTGTCGGGTAGGATGCTCAGGGGTTATAGTGGTAGCGATGGGAATGGACCCCGTGTCGCGCGAGTACGAAACCTACTAGTTTTTTATTCCTCTATACAAAAAAAAATTATATTTAGAATTTTCCATGTGAAGTCATGGTGGTTACGACAGTTGACCTTCCATATGCTGGAAAACGCTTTGATTTACCCTCCGTTTCCCATTTCAAGGCTATATATTGAGCAATTGTGAAGCATTGAAGGAGGATAAACTTTTAGAGGAAGGAAATTATAGTGAAATTTTTCCCCATTTCCATATGCTTGAGTCGAAACCCCCTTAGCCTTGTTGATTGAACTAATTGTGTTCATATCCCAAGCTCTCCATTGTCTTTGTGAGCTTTCCTTCACATGAAGGATTGAATCGGTGGAGGAACTTGGTTTCTCAGTTTCAATAACTTTCCAACAGAGGTTGTCACTTTGTACTTCGGTTTTGAATTAATAGAAGTACTCTTTTATCCTCCAATTTCATGTGCAAATGCATATATTTATTTCCATGGGTACATTTTCTTATTACATGTTAAATGGATTGTGGATGCTAACATTTCATGAATATATTATATGCTTGGATACATTTGTTGTTAAGGACAAGTTGTAGGTTGCAAGCATTGGATCAAAATATTAGTGGTGGTCTTCCTTGAACTTCTGGTTGAGGTAAGAAAATTTACTTTCGTTGTTAGGATTTTACATTCATATGACATATTTGGGATTAGAGTTGATTTTCAGTGTCATCCTGTCTGTTGTGGTCCACCGCAATACATAGGAAGATTTTATCTGTAACAATAACAAAGGATCAAGTTTACTCATGGAAAAAAAAATATTGAAAGTGGTACCATCTAAACTTATATGCAGAAAATGATAAAGAAATGACTAAGCGTAAATTCAAAAAATAATAAAGAATTGACAAGTGTAGAAAATTCAAACTTTAATAAAAGAGTTAATCTAGATCATAAGGATGATTAATCGTGAAGTAACTAATCTAAATGTTTTTTTTTAAGTTTAATAGATCTAACAATGTTTTTAATCCATATATTAGATTATAATCTTCGGTTTCAATTATAATTAAAATACAATCTTTCACTTTCAAAAGGAAGGTGTTTTTCTACTATCTAAAATGAAGTGCAAAATTTGATCTCTTTCGCGATTTAACAACTCAAGAAATGTAAGAGACAAAGTCTTTAAAACAACTAGTAAATTAGACCTCATATTTTGAACTAATGAAACCCTTTTAAATATCTAATTTTCAAAATACTTCAACTAATGAATCCTTTTGAACTAAAAGTTAATCTAATAGGACACACAAATGTCGATTAGAAAAATGTCTAACACAGAATTTAGTTGGGAGCTCTAACTTTATTGATGGCTTCTCTACAATAGTTTGATTCAACACAAAGAAGTATTTTTTCACTTAAATTAAATGATTACTTTTAGTCTCTAATCAATTCGCATATTTCCTTTCGTAAATTAATTTAGCAACTATGAAAAACAAAGTACTAATTGTAACAACAATGAATATCAAAATCAATACAAACTTATCTAAGCATGAATATTTAAATTAACATAAGAATCTATTTATTATTAAAATCAACTACAAAGTAATTGTTATCTATTTTGCATGCTAATCTATGCTACTTCAAACCAAAATTTATACAATCTGAAGTTTAGCTAATGTGACAAAGTTTTAGGTTCATATGTTATTCAAAATAATAATGTATCCATTGCACAATTTAGTTCAAACAATACAAAATATAACTAATATAGAAATTTATCCAAACTTAGATATGTTTCTTATATAAATCAATCTAAAATAGAGAAAGAAAGCTACAATTGTGTGCATGTATTTCTAAGATGAAACAAACACTCATGCATGTAAAAGTGAAACCAAATGTAAATACTATGAACCGAGGAATGGAAATGAATGTAAGTGTAGTTGAATGAAAGTATAAAAAACTGTATATGAAAGTAAATATAAATGTAACCAAGTGCGTACCTACAACAAAAATCAACAAATTAAATTAAATGATTCTCTAATTGAAATTTAGCTAACATTAGAAGAGATACAATCAACACTAAAAATGCTAGCTAAAACAAAAATAAAAAGAAATAAGAAACACTTCTAAGTTGGTGGGTTCTTCCCTCCTATTTGGTGCACTTTAGTTACATTATATCAAATGAAAACTCTAAAAATGATCTTCAAATCCATACTTCCATTAACATGATGTTGTACAGGAACAAATTACATGAAAAACATACAACTTCCCACAAACATAATCACAAGTGTTTCCTAATCTCCCTTTAACTTCTCTAATACAAGAATGGATCCCCCCTCTTGATCTATGAGGCTCTATTTATACATAAAATATAAGTGTAGAAGGATATAACCGAATCCCCCAATTCTTAAGCTATTAAAACAAATTTCTAATTTTGGAAAAATTGTACATACAACTAGAGGTTCATGCAAATTGAACTAATTTTGGAAAAATAAGCTCGGTTGGAATCCCCAAAGGAAAAAAGAATCAGTAGTTTTAAAAATATAAATGAGCTTCTCCTAGTTTTGTGAATAATTTCTTCTCTAACAAATGAAGCCAACATCATCAAGGAAGAAGCTCATTTGTCTCCCCCCCACTATCCCAATCACATCACTCTCAATTGCATATTTCCAATATGTGTAGTGTAAATTAAATATGAAATTAACATAACATTAACCAACTACATAGAAAATGACATAAAATGTGGAAAAACCAAAAAACATATAAGTAATAAAATATAAAATAAAACCTATTAAAAACAATATAACCACCTCACAACTCATTTCAATCTTTAAATGCATTCATTAATCTTCTTGTTCTTCGTCAAGATCAAAATCAAATAATCATGATATGAATTGCTGAAAACATTGTCCATAACAACATCATGAACTTCTTTATCCAAAAAATATACTTATTCATGATCTACATCATTTCAAATTCTTCAGCTAAAATCTATACTTGTTCCTAATCCGTGACATCTTGAACTTATTTGTATGACAAAATTACCTCCTTATTTACATCATATTTCTGATCTTCTTTAATATCGACTTCTTCTTGTAGAATATAGTTTACCATCCTTCCTTTCATTTCATACCTAACTACATATGACCAACCTTCTTTATTTGGAACCTATGCATACAAGGTCGTCTTACACTAACTAGGAAGGACATAAGGCTATGTACCTAGATCAAATAATATTTATGAATCATGGTAAATAAATTAAAATTCTCAATAATATTTCTATTAAGATAATGTTCATTCATCCATAACTTATACCAACACACCTTAAAGAGAACTACATTAAATGGTTTAATGAATTACTCTTGGTATATCTTCTGGCTAGCGATAGCATATATTTTCATATACTGGGTGCTTGTCAATGATAGAAGAACCATTAGGAACCTATAAAACTATAGTTGTCCCATGACTAGAGGTTTTCATATTATCATCCAACTATTTGATGCAAGTGAAATTGTCATTGCACAACATAGCCTTGTGGTGTCTCACTTGTGCCAATATATGCTCAATAACTTAAAAATGAAATATTACCAATTAATAATCATAGTTTTTTTAGCTACTTAAAATTTTTAGGAAAAAATAATCTAACAAATCTCATATATGGAAAACAATGTGGGTAATGTTTACATGTTTATCTTTTACACCATATGGTAGATTAATTTCCCTCTACATAAGATTGATATCTCAAGAATGATGATATCTTCTGATCAAATCCACCACCACATCCCATAATAATTTACCATAAACCTATGTACAACGTTATATTCCTTCATCTAGTCGAAACTGTTTGAAACATATAAATGTAGTGTATCCCATTCTCAACCACCTGCATGACAAAAAAAAATTGAACAATTTGGTACTACGAAATCTCAATAAATGATGGATGAATAAAATTTATAAGATGAATAAGGAAAACAATTGATTGAATTTAAATTTCCTCATTCTACCCTTCCCCAACAAAACTCCCTTTATGTATATTTTTGGAATCGACATCCCAAATGTGAGACACATTAATATATCACGATGCCAGTTCAAGAATATACTAACTAATATACACCATGGATTGATATATCATATATCTCTCAACTATAGATCCCTTGGAATGTGATATTTGTCTAAAAAATTATCTCAATTCCTTTAAGTGTCTCTCCACCATCCACGTTGAACTTGTGTGTACAAATTCAAATTTTCAAATCTCGTTAATGTGATGTATGAGGTAGTTTTTTTTCTGCATTGAAAATAGTTATAGAAAGATACTTTTGTAACTCAAATATTAGACAAGGAAATTCTCTTCTCCAAAACCTTGTATCTTCTTTATGGATTTCTTTAGATGACAACCACCTAGACATGTTGATGAAAGTTAATACATGATTCAAACAATAATAAATGTATGTATACAATCCAAGTAAATAATGTGTATGTTATTTATATAAGTTAACCTTTTGATTATAAATTATGGCATATTATCCCCATGTACTTGTCAAGATCATATATAAATTGTTTTATATTTTTGTAAAATATTTCTATGAGAGATATAGGTAGAACAAATTCAATCATAGAAGGAACATTATTTTATTAAAAATTTCAAAAAAAAACCCAAATTTCAGAAAAAAGGAAGATCAATTTACCAAAATAACTTAATAAAGGTATGCAAATTGTGAGTTTTTACCCCACCAAATTATCCTTTCATTTTTAATATTTTATTTATATTTGAAGAAAAACTAGTGGGAATTTTAGTTTTCTCAATGACACATGTGGCATCATTGCTTTCCTACTATGTAATAACCATGGAATATTGTCTAGTTGTACACCATTGGAAAAAGGAATCAAAGTTCCCGTTACACCATTGGCTAGTTGAATGTCAATACAAAATTTGGTAATTTGACTTCGTTATTCCTTCCATCTTAGATTATCCACAATATTTTTGTAACATTATTACAATTATGCATTGTATCAAACAAATGTGCTACTTGTAGGTGGTCATAGTAGGGAAGCCTATTGAATTGGATGGAGTATCTTTTCACCCTTGGTGAAATCTCATTAATGCATTGATGAGATTTACAAAACATAAATGAAAATCAATTAAATATTAGATATTGTAAAATAGTTGAATATAGATAAACGTTGTATAATGTTACACGTGATATGGAATCTATCTAGTTGGTTACCTCAATGATTCTTATTATATTGAAATTTCCATAGTTGAGGTGTCATTCTTTGGGGGTTTTCCTAGTTTCTTCTTTTCCTTTACATATATATTTGTCAATAATGGTTCTTAGAAAGGAATTTCCTCTACTCATCAAACACCTTAATTCCTAAACTTTGTGAACATCGAGATACCACTCTGGGACCACATACTAGACATGCAAATTTACCCTTTGTTTGAAGACCTATGCCAAGATGTGGAATTATGTTCATACTAGTCTGCAAAGCAATTATTCAAAAAAAGAATTAATAATTGATAAAATTGAATACTATTAAACTGAAGTACCTTGCTAAATACCTTACTTGTTTGGAGATGTCATACATAGTGATGCCATCTAATCATTTTAGATGTTCATTAATAAGAGGCTCAATAAATATACCCATATCTTTAAGTTGTTTCTTACCTAATTATTTGAAAATACACATTTTTATTAAATTGAACATATAATAAATTAACTGCAACAAAAAACTAAAGTACAATTGAAATGATATGTACTTGAAAACATTATTTTGAACAAACTTCTTAAACAAGCATTGTCAATGCTATGTACTCCCTATTTATTGACATCCAAGGACAAATATTTTTGTTTATAATAAAAATAAGCCACAAAGAGTAAATCGATCTCATATCTCCAAATAGACTGATGCCAACAACTACCAAAGAGAGCCTAACATTACAAGGTTCTTCTTTAAAAACTTGAGTTTTTTCCTTGACGTTCTTAAATGCAATACCATTTGTAGGAAATTTCATAGCACCATATTTAATTCTATTTCATACATGGTAATCCATAAACTTTCCATGTCTTTGCACCTACAGAATTGTTGGAAATGTGGAATTATGGGAATATGGAAAACAACCTTGTAGGGACATTATTCTTTATTTGATCATATTGATATCTAGTATTCCACATTGAGGGAATTCCAAATTTGTTGCATGGTTTCCATAACATATAATATTCACATTAATACATGCATATGGCTTCATGCTCTATTCCTAAATATTTCATTGCAAGAGACAATTCTGAGGATGTAAGAGGTAATTATTCAAGGTAATAGGATAAGATAACTTAATAGTATACACCATTCAAACAAAAAGTTGAAGTAATGAATATTCATCAATATTGCATAGAAATTTATACGAATAACACTAAAAATATAAAAAGAGCTAATTGTACTCATCATGTATGACGAATTATATTACATACCTTAAGACCTATGTGAGATAGGTGTTTGATAAACCATTCAACAGTTTCAGTTTCACCAGCAATAAAATGGGAAAGTGAAGATTTGTCCTTCAACCTACATATAAGGGTTGTTGTGCCTTATCAATCATAGGTACATCATGTACATGTCCATCAAAGTTATCATCCATCGATGAAACAAAGGTTTTATTGATCGATCTATTTATACCATCATTATCAATTATATCACTAGCATAATTTACCTCATCCATATGATTAACTTAATGGTCTCAATGATATCCATCAACTCGTTCATCAATATTTTTATTATAATTTGGTACATCCCCACCCTTTGATACAATCCTAGGACACTTTGTGTTTTTAATTACAAACAATCAAATGTTTTTAGTATATATATCAAATTTTAAAACAATTAAAGAAATAGATGACAAAAAAATTAAATGTATAAGTAAGAACATCTAGTAGATACCAATTGATGAAATTCACGGGTAATCCCAATAATTTTTTTGGGTGAAGGCTTTAAAATTATTTTATTTGCTTCCTCACCCTTTTTGCAAAGGCACCAACATTTACCATGACCAACCTGCTCCCTTACCCCAGTAGCAATCCCTAAACTTTCCTCTTTTGATATTAACATTGAAGAGAAAGAAAAGTTTTAGAAAATACATAGAAAAAATTCTAAAATTGTTGTTATTGTTGAAACTTATAGCTTGAGACTTAAATATAAATGATCTCAATGTTAGTTTACTATGTCTACTTTAACAACCATATTTATTGACCATAACAATATATTAATGTAACATATATTTATTTTATGGACACCCTCATTAGAATTCTTCCAATAGTTGACTATAATAACTTTGATAACTATAAGTTTTATTAACCATATCAAAGGATTGCAATATTGACCATATCAACTTGGGTTACAACATTGACATAAATTTACGGTTGTTGTCATAGAACATCAAAATTGTTGAGAGAATTATCGAAATTGTGATGTGCATCACGGTAAATAAGCTATAAGTATTTCAATAATTTCCACCATCATTGTAGAAAACAACCTATCTAAGTAACACCCAAATATAGTAGTGATAGGAAAATGTTTGATATAGAAAATGCAATTTTTTTATGAGAATCATATGGATGCATAAAAGTGATATTTTAATTTTTCTTTGGAATATTTAGATAAAAGTAGTTTAATTATCAATGAAAATAACAATTAGTAATCTCAAGGTATTTGATTGGATTTGGCCTGGTGGATTATGATCTTTTCCTCAAAACATGCTTAGGGTTACCAATCACTAAATTGTGATTTAGTGGATTACATATATATATATATATATATATATATATATATATATATATATAGNCCAAGGTGATCAATCTTCATACCTCATACATGAATCTCAAAACACTCAACCACTTTAGCTAGCTTACTAAGTGGTGAGTGATTTGAGGTTTAAGTACAAGACCTTAAGTTAATCGCCCTAATTTGTTGTCTCTATTGCATGTATCACTGAATTCCCTTACCAAGTTAAGCATCATAATGGATATCCATAGGTTTGTAACACCAAGTGCCATCCATCCATCCAAATATTTGAAGGAAGATGGGGAGATCATGAGAGGTTTTTTAGAGAAATCCTCACCCGATCTCACCCTCTTTCCCGTGTGTATAGTTTGATAATTCAGTTGGATTTATTTATTACTTGTTTCCACTCAATATTCTTCTTAGTTAGAATCTATCATAAATTTTCACAATTTATTATAAGTACCATCCACATAATGCAAGAAAATAATTAAAAAAAAAATTATTCAAAAAATTTTCCTTTAAATATAAACAAATCACACACACACACACACACACACACATATAACAACTCATAAACATGTTAGGATATCTAGACACGTAGGAGTTAGTTAAGATCAACTTGTGTAATATATCTGTTAAGTAAAGTGTGTTTCTTTAGTATGCATTAGTATGTATTTGTAAATATTCTAATCCGACGGTCATGATATGCTCTAGACATAAAGTAATCCGATGATTCAACTTCTCTTAGATCATACCTACCATTGATCCATGGCTTAACACCCGATAGGTCCATGAACTCTATTTAAAGAGCATGGAGGGTCCTTGGCTAGTTGATCAATTATGAGAAGCTCATATGTAACTTTCTTTCTTTTGCATAATAAATTGCTCCAAGTAGCTATTTGGCTGGGGTCGTGGATTGTTTCCCTTTCGAGGGTTTTAACCACGTGACAAACATCGGTGTGTTGATTTGTGATCTATTTGTGTGAAGTGGTTGCTCAAGGTGTTCGTTCTTTTGGGATTACACTGTGTACCCGAACATGGTATTAGATCATTTATGAAGAGCCGCTCTCGGTTTTGATCAATATCTAGAACCGATGTTGCTGAAAATTTGAAAGGGTTTTTGGTTATCGAGTTTCTATGCATTTGTGGCCTATGGGATCTATTTCATTGCTTCTGGAGCACCGTTTCCATTGGAAAATAGTTTTCATTTCATCGAAAACCATTTCTGTTTGATCTAGAAACACCCATTTCGGTAAATCTGAAGCTATAATGTTATAGTGACGGATTTGTTTAATATTTTTTTTTAAATGTCTCATATTTTTTCAGTTTTATTATTAGATCTTTATTGTTTTATTCTTGAACTGTTTCCTTCCCTGGCCGCGTATGCTCTTTGTCGTGCACCTTGTGCGATCGTGGCGAATCAGAAACATAAAGGAAAAGATTTTTTCTTGTCTTCTCGGCTACGTATGCTCTTTGTCGTGCACCTTGTGTGATCACAACAAATTAGAAACAATGAAAAAAATTGAAAACGTAGACTTTTCGGGTAAGCTAATCAAGATCCAACCCCATTGTGTGGAAAGAGTTTTTTTTTGTTTTTGTTTTTCATTTTTTTGTGATTTGTAGGGAAAAAAGGAAAGCATGGAAAACAAGAGAGAATAGTTAAAAAAAAAGCCCCCTTCCTCTTTCCATTCTTTCACATACCTTTTAAAGTTAGCTCACTTGGTCTAAAGTTGCTTTATTCCTTAATAGGTCTTGAGTTCAACTCTTATTAAGCTACTTTTTAGTGCATGCAATTTAATTTTTATTTTCAAGTTACTTTATTTTAAAAGTGCATCTCACTTAAATAAAATAAAATAAAAAGTGAGCCACTTAAGTCTTTTAATTTATTACCGCACTATTTAAAGTAACATTATTGTAAAAGTTAAAATCACTTATTCTACAAAAGTGATTCACTTAAAAGCAACTTTATTGTAAAGTGATTGTCAAAGGTTAATCTTGGGAAGAAGGTTTTTTTTTTTTAGCTGGTCAAGTTAATATCTGCCACATCACTATTGGGGACATCTTCAACATTTTCTTTGATCAAGCATAATTTCTTCATCCAGAATCAGTTTTCAATGCCGGTTTTTTTTTAAATCACATATTTTTTTGAGCTCTTTGCATCCATACAGTTAGTTTTTGTTCTTTTAGTCATTATTTTATAGTATGGCCACCCCTTGTGATATTATACTTATAAGTTCTAACTATTTCTCATGGAAATCTCGTATGGAGGATGTTCTGCAAAGTAGGGGACTTTTCAGGATAACCTCAGGAAAAGAAACTGAACCCACTGATGATGATAAGAAAATTAAATGGGAAAATAGATGTGATGAAGCTCATGGATTGATTGGGATGTCAATCTCTACTGATTTGCAATTCCACATATCTGGAATTGATGAGCCTACTAAAGCTTGGGAAAAGTTGGAATCTGTGTTTGGTAAACACAATGAAATTCAAGGTCATCAACTTGAGAATGAGTTGATTTGTTTGAATCCAAATGATTTTTCATGCATTCAAGACTATTTATCTAAGTATAAAAATATTAGACTCTTATGTGCAGAATGCAAGATTAAGAAAGAAGATAAACAATGTATTTATCATGTTCTTTCCAAACTTGGACCTACATATTCTGATTTTTTATCTACATTCTACTCCATGAAGGAATCCTTGACTACATCTAGCTATCAAGAGCCTAGTATTGAATCCTTTTGTGATTCCTTAATTAGATAGCAAGATAAGCTCATTCATCTTGGAATAATTCATAATGTAGATACATTTGGGAAAGCCTTATTGTCCCAATAGAAAGAAAAGTCCAAGCCTCCCAAGAAACAATTTTTTTGCAATAATAAGCCAAACAACAAGGGTCCAAAACCCTCTCAGTTAGCTCCTTCTTTAAAAAATGACAAAGGATCCAAGCCAAAAGGAAAGAAGACTGAGCGTCATTGCAATTTTTGTGGGAAAGATAATCATGATGAATCTAAGTGTTTCAAGAAGATGTCAGCCTTGGAAGCAACAATGAAGAAGCACCACATCATCCTAGATTTGTCTTCAAAATATACCTCTCATGGACATGCACTTTGTTCTTCTGGTTACTCTTATACTGCATCTTCTTCTTCTACTTCGATTGAATGGCTCATTGATTCTAGAGCATTTTAGCATATGGCTAAGGATCAATCCATCTTTACTACTATGCATGAATGTAACACCAAACAAATATTTTTTGGTGATGATAGATCTCTAAGTGTTGTAGGATCTAGAACAGTTTCAGTAGAAAATGGTCATTTCAATGATGTATTATGTGTTCCAAAAGTTTCCTGCAATTTGTTATCAGTCTATTAAATTACTCATTCAGGTGAAGGTAAAAGTGTGACATTTACACCTCACCAAGTTGTAATCAAGGATTTTAAAAATCCTCAAAATGTCCTTGCTACTGGAACTGTTGATGATATTACTAGGTTGTACAAATTTAACAACTTTGGGTCATCACCTTTTCCTTCAGTTTTTGTTGCTCATAGTGATAACTTGAGCAAACTTTGGCATGAGCGATTTGGTCACTTAAATTATCGCTCATTGCAACAACTATGTAAAGAAAATATGGTGACTGGTCTTACAATGGTATCTTGTGAGGATGGTGTTTGTTTCGGTTGTGTACTTGTAAAACATCATCAGGACAATTTTGACAAACGTGCCTCTTGGCAGGCCTCGAGTCCCTTGGAGCTTGTGCATAGTGACTTGTGTGGTCCTATTCCATCTGCTTTCTTTTATGGTTTCAAATATTTCTTAACTTTCATTGATGACTACTCTAGATGCACTTGGGTTTACTTCCTAAAACTTAAGAACGAAGTATTTAACATGTTCTTGGCCTACAAGGCCCTGTTGGCCGGATTTTCTGACCTGGCCAACTAAGGAGAATCAACCCACACAAGTCGCTTATTACAGCTTCCGGTGTGTTTGGATTAGTTGATCCTCGCAGGTTGTGGTCCTGGTACCATATAAGTTTTACTCTCTTAAGGAGAGTCCTACCATTTAAACTTAGAAAAATGTTTCCTAAATTAACTAACAGACTAAAGACTAAACTAAATGTTAATAAAAACAACTAAATTAAAACAAACTACTTACCTACAAACTATGCTAATATATAAAATGAAATATCTATTTAACTATTACTAAATTAAAATTTTCTCTATTTAACTATTACTAAATTAAAATTATTATTTATATATAACTATAATTTTCTCTCTTAAGGAGAGTCTCTCAATGAGATTTTATTGATTCATAAATAATAAACTATTTGACAAAAAAATAATTAAATTTAACTAAGATGCAAATTTCAATATGTGGAAATGCATAGATTTAATAACTGCTAAAACACACAGATTTAATAGCTGCCAACCTGTACCTTTTCACTATGAAATAAAACTTAAAATATAACTTGAAAACCAACTATACCTAATCTATTTTCTAAACTATCCTGCATAGGAGCGTGATTAATTTATATAAGTCTGGCGTATGAGAAGTATGATGTGATTACAATATATTAAAATATAATGTAATTCTTTAAGCACAACAACCTTTCAAAAACCAAGTAATTAACAAAGTAACTGCTGATCTATTTCAAATTGATCATTACATCAAACTTGAGACTATTCTAGACAATCAAATACAATAAAGTTAGACACTCTAGATAGATAAACATAAAAAATTTATGTGCTAGAATGAAAAATAGAAACTGTATTTAAATTTTATTCAAATGAGTGAGGAAGAACAATAAAATACAATCTTATTGAAACAGTTTGAATAAGTCTTGGAACAATACTGATAGTGATCCCTGGTTATAAAACTCTCTGAATGAAAACCACAGATCTCCTTACATGTCTAGAAATCAATTCTGGCAAAATCTCTCTCTCCCTACTCTCACAAACACATGGAAGAAAGAGAAAACCAGAGCACATAAAGGTAACGTTTCATCAGCCCTATTGAGAGCTTTCCCCCCTCACCAGAGCATGATTAATATTATGATTCTTAGTGCATAAAAGAAAGTTTCATGATTGACTTACCTAAACAAAGTTAAGTAAATAACAATTTGAACAAAAACACCAATTTAATCAAAGATAAACAAATAAAACAATTATCGTTGATATTTAATCAAACTGTTTATGCAATTAGAAAACATGATCATTTCAAACAATCAAACCTGAAAATCTTAAACACAAGAAAAACATGAGTCAAAATAACCAAATTGAAATTGTAATTAATTGTGCAAAGTATATGAAAATCTTACGAAACATAGCTGATTACAATTGACTGCATGAAAATAATAGCTGAGCAATCTCTGGCCTTTAATTGTAGCTTCATAAATAATTTACAAAGTATGATCAATGACCATAAGATAACTAAGAGTGGCCACGCATCATTCTTTCTCTGTTCCATAAAAGATTACAAAGAAAAATACAGAATGTAGAGAAGAAATTATTTTCATTCTACCGAGCATTTCCCCCCCACCCCTCTGGTGAAGTACTGTCATTGTTTAAATAGGAAAAAATACAAACAGAAACTTAACTCAGTTTCTTTGCTAGTCGACACCAAGAAAAATGTTTCCAATGCACCTCCAATATCTCTCAGATGGTTCACTGTTTTGAGGAAATTTCTCACGCCTCACCTAAATGAGTCCATTCTGCAAAAAACCCATGTCTCGAAATTGGTTATTTTGCCCTCATTTGTTGATGAAATTTTCCTCCTTCTACTGATGCGTGATTGGAGCAAAACGTCTTGCATTTTTCCATTTATTTGAAAGCTGGGATCTTAAACTTAAATCGCATCCTCTAGAAGATCACGTCGCATTATCTTCACCGTCTAAATTGCTTTGATATTTACCCATTATCTCTGCACATAAGTAAAAATAAAATGAAGTGAATGCATCAAAATTATCATCAATATAAAATTAGTGTAAGAGGTAAAAGAACGGGGTAGAAAGACAGAAATGATCTCCCTTTAACTCTGTTGTCCCATCACATGCTTTTGTATTCTTGGTGTGATTTATCCAATTCATGCATTTTTTCTCTTCATTACGCATTATTTCTATTTTACTGAGATTATTGATACTAATTGGCAATTCCTTAAAACTTGTGTTCTGGTACGAAACTATTTTAGGCTGCGTGACCAAGTGACAAATGTGATTTGATAGGTGGAAATTTCAGTAATAATATGGCATGTTTAGTTGTGGGAGATCGAAATTTGATTGAAGATCAATTCTATTATCTTTATTGTCAGACCTTCATATTGTATCCTCGATCATCTTCTCCCAAATTGCAGTTATTTGAAAAATTCGACGGATAGATCAGTAACTTTAAAAATTGAAAGATATTGTGCGTTTGTTGTGCAATAATTTAATGAACAACGAGTTGTTTTAGTACTTTATGGAACTGATATGTTCTTAATGAATTCGTGTAGCGGTGGCAGCAAACCCTTCTACCAGGTTCATATTTTCTTTGACAGCAATGCAAATTCTTTGTGATCTGGCAATTCTTCTACCCAGAATCATAACAACATATCTTCACTATTCGCAGAAAAATAGATGTATGCCTGATCTCTAAGCTTATGGCTAAGACATGGCATTTCTTTTGGAAAATTCCTCACAATATGTGATGTTCTTATGATTAATTGAGGTGCATTTAGTTGTGATATTGCCTTCTATACGTAAGCTCATGATAAACCTCTACAATATTCTTTCAAACTGCAAAATAATTGTTGAGTTAGCCAATTTCCTTGTTCACTGGTGTAACTATCTTGTAAAATAGAAGTATCTAGGTATTCACAAAAATATCAGCAATAAATTTGATTCACATTGACCATATCTTTCCCAACCCGTGTTCATTTAAGAAGTCATGATAATTTTGACAATTTCTATCATTAATATAATTTTTTATGCAACCATATTGAAATCGGTGATGATATATGGCGATAGTTCCCAAAAATTCGAACTCATGTAAATTTGATATGTCAAAACGAAAGGTTGAAATTAAACGTTTAATAAATTCCAACCAAAAGAACATAGAGTAAATGGGATTGAGTTTATATTATGCATTCGTTTGCCATATATTCATCACTTTATCATGCATCCATTATTCAAATATTTTGAGTCAAACAACAAAAATACCAACATCTATCAAATATAAATAAAGATTATATTGGTAGGAAAGTGTAATATTTATCATAGGCATACGTTTTTAGTTTTACCATGTATCAAACTTTGCAACTTTTTTAAAAATTTGCATCATGATAAAGTTATGTCCCCTTTTAAATAAGCTTTGTGATAGCTTACTTTTCAATATAAAGATAAAGTATAACACTTTCCAAATGCGTGATCAAAATTATAAGAAACCAATAATCTAGATATTTTAAAATGTATGTTTCTCTCCTATAAAGTATGTAAAAGATATTTAGATAACTTAAATCTCAAATAGAACATTTTCTTATGAAGAAAAACTTGATGGAGTTATAATATATATATATATATCAACTTAAAACTAATAATGATTTGTTCATTAATCTTATCAAATTTATAAGAAAACAAAGAGATTAGTGTAACCTTAACCACCTAATATATATATATATATACCAAAAGACTTTATAAGGGATCCTTAGTGAGGATTTAAGGGAGTTGTTGGGGTGCCAACATGCCCTTGTTGAAAAAAAATATGGTCATCAAATTATTAAGTTAAGATCTGACAATGGAGGAGAATATGTTAACAACAAATTCACTACTTTCTGCACTGAACAAGGAATCCAACAACAACACACTGTTCTATATACACCACAACAAAATGGTGTAGCTGAACAGAAGAACCGCACTTTAAAAGAAATGACTAATTGTATGATCCAATCTAAGGGACTAAGTCTTCAATATTGGGTTGATGCCATAAATTGAGTAAATTACATAGTTAATCGCACACCCACTAAATTTTTACAAGGTATAACACCAGAAAAAGCATGGAGTAAAATTAAACCAGATGTAAGTCACTTTCGTGTGTTTGGATGTGAAGCATGGGCTCACATTCCGTATGAAAAAAGGAAAGCATTGCAGCCTAAAAGTGAAAAGTGCATATTTGTTGTATATTCTGAAGATGTAAAAGGTTATAGACTTCTTCAGCCCCATTCACATGATATAATTATTAGAAGAGATGTTAAATTTGATGAAAATCTCTTGGCATGTGAGCCTAACTTGGCAGGTGTGCCATCTTTGGCCTGTGAGCCTGATTCGGTGAATGTGCCTTCTTCTTCTTCTTCTTCCAACTTCCTTGACAGGTTTCCAACTCCAGTTTCTGATGATGACAGTGAGGATGAAAATCCACCTCTGCCTGCTCATGTTCCTCCAATTGCACCAGCACCAATGCTTCCTTGATGGGTCTGTTCAACATGTGAAGCAGTTGGTGATCTTGCCGGTGATCCTAAAGATTAACGTCAAACACGTTCTCAGTTTCAACGAGCCTCTTCTATTTTGGATCAAGTTTCCGAGAATCATGATCCAAAAACTTTTGCAGAAGATTCAGGAAATCCAGATTGGGATGCAGCTATGGATGAAGAATATTGTTCCTTAATTGTGAACGATACTTGGGATCTTGTTCCTCTTCCAAAACGAAGAAAAATTGTCAGATGTAAATGGGTATATAGAACTAAGTATGCATTAGATGGAAGTGTTGAAAGACGTAAGGCAAGGTTAGTTGCCACAGGTTTTTCCCAAGTTGAAGGGATTGACTACAATTAAACCTTTGCTCTTGTCGCAAAAATGAATTCCATCCGCTTTTTTCTTTTCCTTGCAGCCTTACGTAACTGGGAAGTCCATCAAATGGATGTCAAGTTTTCCTTTTTACATGGTGATTTACAGGAGGAAATTTACATGGAACAACCTCCTAAATATGTTCAGGATAACTCTAACCTTGTCTTTCTCCTTAATAAATACTCATATGGCCTTAAGCAAGCTTCTAGAGATTGGTATGCCAAAATCGATAGATTTCTCCCTGACACTGGTTTTTCTAGATGCCATTCTAACCCCAATGTCTATACCAAGAAAGTAGGAAACCATCTCATCATACTTGTTCTTTATGTTGATGATCTTATCCTTACTAGTAGTGATTTTAAACTTATAACCCATGTGAAATCCAGTCTTAAGCAAAATTTTGAAATGTCAAACTTAGGACATTTGCATTATTTTCTTGGTCTCTAAGTCTTGCAAACCAAAGAAGGAATCTTTCTTTCCTAGTCTAAGTATGCTTGTGACCTTCTTCGTCGCTTCCACATGGAAGATTGTAAACCAGCCCCTTCTCCCTTATAGTCTGGAGTCAAACTTTCTGCCACTTGTACTTCCCCTGAAGTAGATGCCACCTTGTATCGTCAGCTTGTTGGTAGTATTTTATACTTGACTCGTTCCCGTCCTAACCTTTCCTTTGTCGTTGGTCGTGTTTCCTGTTATATGAAAACTCCTCATGAAAGTCATTGGAAAGCAGCAAAAGGAATACTTTGATATATTCAAGGTACAATTCAGTTTGGGAAACCTTTTTTGGTTGGTTTCACTGATTCAGATTGGGCCGACAATCCTGATTATCGAAAGTCTACTGCAGGTTATGTTTTCAGTCTGGGATCTGGACCTATCACTTGGGCTTTTAAGAAACAACAAGCTCTTACTCTGTCTTCAGTAGAAGTAGAATATCAACATGCAATTAATGTCAGTCAGGAAGCTTTATGGATTTGACAGATCCTTTTAGAGCTTGGATTTGAGCAGCAACAGCCTACTCCACTTTGGTGCGACAGTCAAAATGCCATCAAGCTTGCGAAAGATCCAGTTCTACATCAATGTAGCAAACACATTGAGCTACGCATGCACTTCATCATAAATCTTGTTCATGATTGTGTTCTTGAAATGCTCTATTGCCCTATAGATGATTAAGTTGCAGACATCTTCACCAAGTCTCTTACAGAAGCAAAGTTTTCTAAACTTCGATCTATGTTAGGAGTTCAGGAATGTGTCATTAAGGGGGGATAGGCTCTAATGCCTCCTTCCTTTTCATAATAGTGTCACTTTTGTAAATCCTTCAATCCTATCCCAAGTTGTTCTTAAGGGGGGATGTTAGGATATTTAGACACTTAGGAGTTAGTTAAGATCAACTTGTGTAATATATCCGTTAGGTAAAGTGTGTTCCTTTAGTATGTAATAGTATGCATTTGTAGATATTCTAATCCGATGGTCACGATATGCTCTAGACATAAAATGATCCGACAGTTCAACTTCTCTTAGATCATACCTACCATTGATCCATGGCTTAACACCCGATTGGTCCATGATCTCTTTTTAAAGAGCATGGAGGGTCCTTGGCTAGTTGATCGATTATGAGAATCTCATATGTAACTTTCTTTCTTTTGCATAATAAATTGCTCCCAGTAGCTATTTGGTTGGGGCCGTGGACTGTTTCCCTCTCGAGGGTTTTAACCACATGACAAACATCGGTGTGTTGATCTGTGATCTATTTGTGTGAAGCGGTTTCTAAAGGTGTTCAGTATTTTGGGAGTACCCTGTGTACCTAAACAAAACACATATATGTATGCTCCAAAGAAAAACTTATAAGTAGATCAATGTATACTAGCACACCCACATAGTTTGTGGTTGGACCAGGCGAATATGAATCAAATGGTGAGATATAACGATCGAATGGAATAAAATTTGGATTTTTTTTTATTCCTCGTATTCTTCTAGTTAAATAGGTTCAAATTTTAATTATCCATGCCTTGTTGCATGTTATGACCGACATTTTATAATAAGTACCATCCACATAATACAATAAAATAACAAAAAAAAATTATTCAAAAAGTTTTCATTTAAAAATAAACAAATTATACATACATATATAAACACATCTATGTATGCCCCAAAGAAAAAGTTATAAGTAGATCAATGTATACTAGCACACCCATGATAGTATGTGGCTAGATCATGCCGATATGAATCAAATGGTGAGATACAACGATGGAATGGAATACAATTTCGATTTTTTTTATTCATCATATTCTTCTAGTTAAACGGGTTCAACTTTTAATTATCCATGCCTAGTTACATTCTTCATTGACCAATGACATTCTTCATGTTATCCATTTATCAACTATGAATTATTGTTTATATTCTTTTTGTTTTATCTCACATTCTTCTAGTTATGTGCCATGAACTATTGGTTAAATCCATTTATCAACTACGAGTTATCCATGCATCGCTACCAGTTATCCATTCATCACCTACGAGTTAATTACACGAATAGGTGTTTTTATTTGATATTTTGGGGTGGACAAGCACCTATTTTTTTTCATCAATGTATGAGGATGAGACAAGTGTACTATCCAAATTTATTCTATGACACTCGTTACAAATTCAAAATAAAAAATTATTAAAAAGAAGAATACAAAAAATAGTTGATGCATGGATAAGTTGATGCATTGATAACTCAATAACTTCTAGTTGACGGGAAATTTGTGAGAGATAAACATGAGAGATAACTCATTTAACTAGAATAAGGTGAGAACAAGTAGTTGATAACTTGTTAGTAGCACTAAACTTATGACGTATTGGTGTTCAACAACGACACTTTAAGTGGTAAGTGGATGTGCTAGTTACACGGGGGATTCACCTTGTTGACCAATATCTTATCAAGTGGGTGGAGAGTAGGGTATGGAGGGTTTATAAGTATTGGTGGATTTAAAAATGGGTATCTAGTAAAAATAGGGAATACACCCTAAAAATAGAGTTTTTTTAATTGGAAAAATGTATTGAGAGGGGGGCTCAACAAAAAGATTTTGGTGGGTATTTATCAATAGCTAATGAAGTTATGGGTATTCTTTAATATCCCATGAACAAAGGCCCTATGTCATGGTTTCACTAAGTGAGACCTGTGGCTAGTTATTATATTCTTTTTTTTTTATAATTATTTATTTCGAATTTTAAACGAGCACCATAAAATCAATGTGAAGAGTACACTTCCGTCATCCTAGTCATTAGATGGAAAAACATAAATCTTAGTCCACCCCAAATCTCAAATAAAAAAATTCTATCAACTTAATAAATAAAAGACTTATAAATAAATCAATATTATAAATATAAAAACTCTTTTAAAAAAATTCCATTTCTATTATATCCTATAAATTAACAAAAGTGTAAAATATTTAAAAATATATGTATGTTATATTTTATGATGGTTACTTTTATTAATTGTTTCCTCATATCCTTATTAACTTAGGTATTATAACAAGTGTTCATCATTTACTGTAAGTCCCATCAACATAATATTGAAAACTAACGCAAAAGTATTAAAAAAACATCAACATAATATTGAAAACTAACGCAAAAGTATTAAAATAATCATTTAAAGAACAAATAAAATTATTGTGTATATAACAACTCATAAAAACATCTTTATATATCTCAAAGAAAAAACTTGTAAATAAATAAATGTTTCAAAAATATTATAATAAAAACTTTTAAAAAAAACTTCATATATTAAATTTGACTAAAATTAATTAGTTAATATATATATAAACAAACTACCACACAACGTCCAGAAACAAGAAACAAATCCGTGAATTAATTCACATATGCAGTAAAAGTTCACATTCAATACTCAATCTTTCCAATGAATTAGATTTTAACAACCATGGGCAGGCCTTCACATGGAAGACAGAGCCAACGTATTCGAACCTCGATAATTCGCTCTGTCCTAATCTTTCGTCTATGCTATGGGTTCCGCATTCCTCACTCTCAACAACATGGTCATGTTGTCATGTTCTCATCGCTCATCAGTGAGAGGCTTGAAATCCGTATCTGTCGAGAACAATTTAGTTAGCAGTGGATTAATTTTTTTCATATTCAAATCAAAACAAAGACTTATTGTTTCACGTAATCATCACCGAAGGGTAATATTTTAAATATTTTAAATTTTTTTATATTCAAATCAAAACAAAGACTTATTGTTTCACGTAATCATCACCGAAGGGTAATATTTTAAATAAAATATGTATTAAAAATATTAAAAGTCAAGAGATTAATACTTATGGTTGTATATGTTGTAATTAATGGTAACTAGCACACTGGCATAGTTTGTGGCTGGATCAGTTTATAGAAATGAAATGGTTAAGAGATAGTTATAGAATGGAAGATAGTTTGGAATTTTTTTTAATTCATTATATGCTTCTAGTTATCTATGTCTAGCTACATTTTATCACCCACATTCTTTGTGTTATCCACTATGGTTATCCATTCATCAACTATGACTTATCCATGCATTTCTACAAGTTATCCATTTATCACCTAGCTACCAGTTATTGTTTATATTTGTTTATTTCAAATTTTGAACGACTGCCATAGAATCAATTTTGAACGACCATAGAATCAATTTTAATGTAATATTTTTAAATATAATTTAAATGAAAATAATTATTTAGATAGTAAATATCAGTTACATAAATTAAATGCAAAAAAAATATTTAAAATTATTAATTTATTTGTGTATTAAAAATATAAATTAAATAATAAAAATTTATAATTACATATTTTTATAATCAGACTTCAATAAATAATAATAATAATATCTAAAATATTTTGTAATTATTATTTTTAGTTAAGATTAGTTGAACTGTAGTGAAGCAGTAATTTGATAGAAGTTTTCACTCAGTAACCCAAATATAAGTCTGAGACAACACTAAGAAAAAAAGACATTCTTATTAAAAGTAAAAAATTATTTTTGTAATTGAATACGATAATAATAATTATAATATTTAAAATAATTCATAATAATCCCATTACGCTTTCTAAGCCAAGTCACCCGATTACATCGACGGGTGTAGGCTGCCATCCTTGAATATTGAAGGTACTCTATGGACCTGGGAAAAAGGTGTGGGTACTTGTGTCATTCACCGTGCTTTTTTGTCACCGAAGAAAACACCCCACCGCTTGCCTGCCTCATTAATCGAAACTGTAAGAGACAAATAAGAGGAAGCTGTAGATCCCATATCGAGGAAGGAGCGCAGTCACGACTATGCATTTCTGGTCTCTCGAGTACAATAATCCAATCCTGCGTTATACTGCTATTACACGGCACTGCACAATAATCCTGCGTTATACTGCTGTTACACACCACTGCAAACTTTGCAAATTTCAGGTACTTTAGAGAAGCAATGACCAGTAATATTCATCCTGGTGCAGGCCATTTAATGAGGTTTGATTCCAGTTGGATTTCAAGTAGCTCCAAAGTCTAGATCTAATCGGTATCAAATCTGTTGCCACCACCTTAAATGGCCATTATTTGACGGTAATGGTTCAGTAGGATAAAAGACAACTAGTTTCCCATTTCTTAGTAAAATAAAAAAGATAACTAAAAACCCTGGCTTTTGTGGCAAATATTTGATAGAAACAAGTAGAAATTGTTCTTGGAAATTGCTATTTCCTAAATTTGACAATTTCAACAATCAGATTTGTCTATCTTAAACTTAAACTAAACTAGTTGTCTAACTAGGAGACTATTTTCCCTTTCTTTTCAGCTGGTTTCCATACTTCCATTAACTTGATGTTGTACGAAAACAAATTACATGAAAATCATACAACTTCCCACAAACATAATCACAAGTGTTTCATAATCTCCCTTTAACTTTGTCTAATACAAGAATGGAGCCCCCCTCTTGATCTATTGGGCTCTATTTATACACAAATTAAATAAAATATCAGTGGGGAAGGATATAACCTAATCCGCCAATTCCTAAGATGTTGAAACAAATTTCCAATTTTGGAAAAATTGTGCATGCAACTAGAGGTTCATGCAAATTTCTAATTTTGGAAAAATAAACTAGGTTGGAATACCCGAAGGACAAAATAATGGGTAGTTTTAAAAATATAAATGAGCTTCTCCTAGTTTTGTGAATAATTTATTCTCTAACAAATAAAGCCAACATCATAAAGGAAGAAGCTCATGTGTCTCCCCCCAATCCCTAGCACAGCACTCTCAATTGCATATACCCAATATGTGTAGTGTAAACCAAATATGAAATTAACATAACATTAACGAACTACATAGAAAATGACATAAAAGGTGGAAAACCCAAAAAAACATATATATATATATATATATATATATATAAGTAATAAAAAAATAAAATAAAACCTATTAAAAAAAATATAACCACCTCACAACTCATTTCAATCTTTAAATGCATTCATTAATCTTTCCATTCTTCGTCAAGATCAAAATCAAATCATCAGGATCTGAATTGCTGAAAGGATTGTCCATAACAACATCATCAACTTCTTCATCCAAAAAATATGCATGATCTACATCATTTAAAATTCTTCATCTAAAATCTATACCTATTCCTAATCAACGGCATGTTGAACTTATTTGTATGACACAATTACCTCCTTATTTACATCATATTTTTGATCTTCTTTAATATCGACTTCTTCTCATAGAATATATTTTACCATCCTTCCTCTCATTTCATACCTAACTACATATGACCAACGTGCTTTATTTGCAACGTATGCATACAAGGCCTTCTCACACTAACTAGGAAGGACATAAGGTTATGTACCTATATCAAATAATATTTATTACTCATGGTAAATACATTAAAATTCTCAATAATAGTTCTATTAAGATAATGTTCATTCATCCATAACTTATACCAACACACCTTAAAGAGAACTACATTGAAGGGTTTAATGAACGACTCTTGGTATATCTTATAGCTAGCCATAGTATATATTTTCATACACTAGATGCTTGTCAATGATAGAAGAACCATTAGGAACCTATAAAACTATAGTTTTCCCATGACTAGAGGTTTTCATATTATCATCCAACTATTTGATGCAAGTGAAATTGTTATTGCACAACATAGCCTTGCGGTGTCTCACTTGTGCCAATATATGCCCAATAAGTTAAAAATGAAATATTACCAATTAATAATCATATTTTTCATAGCTACTTAAAATTTTGAGGAAACAATAATCTAACACATCTCATATATGGAAAAATATGTGGGTAATGCTTACCTGTTTATATTTTACACCATATGGTAGATTAATTTCCCTCTACATAAGATTGATATCTCAAGAATGACGATATCTTATGATCAAATCCACCACCACATCCCACAATAATTTACCATAAGCCTATGTACAACTTATATGGCTTCATCTAGTCAAGACTATTTGAAACATATAAATGTAGTGCATCCCATTCTCAACCACCTGCATGAAAAAAAAATGAACAATTAGTTACTACCAAATCTTAATAAATGATGGATGAATAAAATTTATAAGATTGAATAAGGAAAACAATTGATTGTCTTTCAATTTCCTCATTCTACCCTTCCCCAACAAAAACTCCCTTTATGTATATTTTTTGAATCAACATCGCAAATATGAGACAAATTAATATATCATGATGCTACTTCAAGAATATAGTCACTAATATACACCATGGATTAACATACCATATAGATATCAACTATAGAGCCCTTGGAATGTGATATGTGTCTAAAAAGTGATTTTAGTGCTTTCAAGTGCCTCTCCACCTTCCACATTGACCTTGTGTGTACAGGTTCACATTTTTGAATCTCCTTAACTTGGTGTATGAGGTAGTTTTTTTGTGCATTGAAAATAGTTAGAGAAAGATACTTTTGCAATTCACACATTAGACAAGGAAGTTCTCTTCTCCAAAACCTTGTATCTTCTTTATGGAGTTCTCTAGATGACAACCACCTAGGCATGTTGATGAAAGTTAATACATGATTCAAACAATAATAAATGTATGTATACAATGCATGTAAGTAACGTGTATGTTATTTCTATAAGTTAACATTTTGATTATAAATTATGGCATCTTACCCCCATGTACTTGTCAAGATCATATATAACTTCAAGTTTTATATTTTTCTCAAAGATTTCTATGAGAGATAGAGGTAGAACAAATTCAGGCATAAAAGGAATATTATTTTATTAAAAATTTCAAAAAAAAAACCCTATTTCATAAAAAAGGAAGATCAATTTACCAAAATAACTTAACAAAGGTATGCAGATCGTGAGTTTTTACCCCACCAAATTATCCTTTCTTTTTTAATATTTTATTTATGTTTCAATAAAAACTAGTGGGAACTTTAGTTTTATCAATGACACATCTAGCATCATTGTTTCCTACTCTGTAAATAACCAGGGAATATTGTCTAGTTGTACACCATTGGAAAAATGAATCAAAGTTCCCATTACATGATTGGCTACTTGAATGCTAATAAAAAATTTGGTGATTTGACTTCGTTATTCCCTCCATCTTCGATGATCCATAATATCTTTGTAACATTATTACCAATATGCATTGTATAAAAAAAATGTGCTACTTGTAGGTGCTCATAGTAGGGAAGCCTATTGAATTGGATGGAGTATATGTTCACCCTTAGTGAAATCTCATTAATGCATTGATGAGATGTTGGCTATCATGGGCAGACCCGGGTTTACTGTGTTTAACCAACAACACCTCTAGCTCACTGGCCCTTTCGGCGACAGACCGTGAAGCGGCCTAAAGTCTCACCCGAAGTAATTCTAATGGGTTGGCCAAGGACTCAAGCGTCTTGGACCAGGTTCTATGGCATCCTACTTATGACTCGCAGCTCTGCTAGCTGTGAGGTCTCTTTCTCTGCGCGTTGTGCGACCCTCCGCTCACGTCGGATGATCTCCTCGCCTCGCAGCTCTTCTAGCCATGAGATCTCTCTCTTCCCGTCACACGGTTCCCTTTCCACATCATGCAACTTCCACCGACTCGCGATGACTCCAGCCTTATCGCATCTCCTCGCACCAGGAAACACGTAACTTCTTCCCAACGCTAAGTCCTTAACCTACGGTATCACGCACCGTAGCTCCTCTGCTGATGCGGTATCGCCTCCCTGCGATATCCTACTCCTGCGGCTCAGCGCACTTAGTGTTGTTCAGGTCGAATTACAGGACTCAACATGACAGGCTGTTTAACACTGCGACTAGTGACTATTTCAAGCAAAGCATAAATGAACCCGCATACAACATGCCAAGGACTTCAACTTATATCTATCCTTCTATATTGCTGTGAACTGAATAACGCATACATACATTAAACTGTAAACAAGGTTCATATAATAACTGATAGATGCAAGAAGTAAACACGACACATAACTCAATCACATAACACTCGATTTTAACGTGGTTCACCTCCAGGATGGAAGTTACGTCCACAGAACTGTGTTTCTATTATAGCTCAGGGGAAGGTAAACACAGTTCTGCTGCACCGCATATGCAGCTTGAGATCTTCTCTCTTAGATCTCTTCTCGATCTCTATATTGTATTTCTTACAATATACTCTTCCCTCTCTGTCAATCCCTGCGGATCGTTACATGTATGCTCTATGAGCCAGCTACTGGTTACAGTAAGATACTACAGCTAATAACAGAACCAGAGCTCAACTTTATTACAATACAAGGTAGCTGTGAGATAACAGACTCAATGGCTAACTAGCTAGCTGGATGGCTTAAACTGCTCAAAATGCCAACCTTTTACAATACAAAATACATCCCTTTATAGGCGGCCCGAAGGTCTCGCCATTACAACACTGTGGGCCTATCCCAACAGTAACCCAAACCCTAACTAATGATAGTCGGCGTATCTGTACTTTGAGGTAGCCTCTATCCATCACACCACAGCTCTCTGTGGTCTTCCATGCTTCCCGGCACTGATCATGGGTACTATGCACCGCTTCCCTTCACCACAGCTTCATGCAGTCTTCCATGCTTCCCAACGCTGATCATGGGTACTGGCACTGCTTCCCTTGCTTTCCTTTGTCTTCAATGCCTCAGCCTAGTTGCTCCTTTTCCTTTATGAGGGTAGCTGAGCCCTCCTGTCTTTCGCCGCTGCCTTCAATGCAGTGGGTGAGCTCTCTCATCTCAGCTGCTCAAGTACCGTCATCTTCCTTGACTTTTCTATCTTAAAAGTCATGGTTTTCGGCTCTGTTCTACAGCTGGAAACCTGCTACGACGTCGTAGCTCTATCTTGTCTATACGCCAAAACTGTCTGTCCGCTAAACTGGAAGCTTCTTCTGTAGCTACGGGACCCTACTCCAACAGTCCCCTAACACTTACTTGTGGCTCGTCCCCGAGCCACTACTAGTGGGCTTCTCCTGCTGTAGCTTCTCCTTGGCTTCCTGTGAAGTCTGTTGTAACCTGTCGTGAAGTCCTGCGATCAGGGTGAAGTCTGCTGCTTTAACAACCAACTACTTCTTTTGCTGCTTAGTAAACTCATCAGGCTCTAATCCTGTAGTGAGAAAGTGAATAATATCAGCATAGTAGTCATCTACGATCTGGATAGAAAACAACTGCGCATCTGGCAAATTGTCCTCTAGGTTACTTGGCTCTTCTCCTGAGTCTATCAGCGACAGATGATCAGGTCCAGCATTCAATCTTCCTGGTTTAACAATGATTTCAAAATCATACTCCTGAAAGAGTAGTAACCATCTGCATATCCTCCCCCCTAACACAAGCTTATTGACCAGATACTTCAATGCGGAATGGTCAGTAAACATCTTGAATGAGGCACCCAATAGGTAGTGCCTGAACTTCTGTAGCGCATACACCATATCTAGGCCTTCTCTTTCCATTGTGGTGTAGTTCTTTTCTGCCGTCGACAGCTTTCTACTGGAATATGCGATAGGATGATCAATATCCCCTTCTCCTGGTTGCGTTAAAACAACCCCTAGTGCGATGCCAGATGCATCCACATGTACATGAAATGGCTTAGTCCAATCTGGAAATACTAGGATGGGTGATGTAACCATCTTCTCTTTAAGTGTGTCTAGGCTCTACTGACATTTCTCATTCCATAGGAATTTTACATCTTTCTTTAGCAATTTCTCCATTGGTGCTGTAATCTTTGCGTAGCCCTTGATGAACTTTTTGTAATTCCCGATATGACCAAGTACTGTCCTCAATTGCTTAACTGAGTTGGGTGCTGGAAGATTTACGATGATGGCAATCTTTGCAGGATCTACCATCAAGCCTTGTCTGCAAACAATGTGACCCAACAAAATACCAAATGGTGCACAAAATATACATTTCTTCAAGTTTAGAGAAATCTGGTACTGCCTACATTTCTCTAACATCAGTCTTAAATCTCCTATATGCTTTTCAATTAGTCCGAATACAGTCCAATCATCAAAATATACTTCTAGGAATTTATGGATGTATTCTTTAAATACAACAACTACTACTCTGGAAAATATAGCTGGTGCATTCTTAAGACTAGAGGGCATTACCGTATATTGGAAGGAGCCCCATTCTGTTGCAAAGGTGGTCTTGGATCGATCTTCTGGATGTATTCTGTTCTGATGGTAGCCTGAGAAGCCATCAGTGAAGGAGTAGACCTCCTGTCCTCCCACATTGTCTAATACCTCATCACTGAATGGTGTCGGGAATGGATCCTAAAGTGATGCATCGTTGAGCTTGCGCAGATCGACACAGATCCTAATGTCTCCTTTGGTTTTCTTCTCTTGCACGACCATGGGGCTAACCCATTCTCTTTCTTCTACCGGCTCAATGATGCCTGTTTCTAGCATCTTATCGATCTCGTCCTTTACTTTTTCTTTGTAGCATGGATTTAATCTATATGGATGTTGCTTGAATGGTCTAGCATCCTCCTTCAATGGTATCCTCATGACTCCCAGGTCTCCAACTATTCCCTTCATCTCTGTGAACTTGGTGGGAAATAGGTCCTGATAGTCATGTAACAAGTCTGCAATCTGTCCGACTATTTCATCATTCCAATAGTCTCCAATAGAGGCAAACTTAGGTTCTGTGTCTGTGCCAATATTGATTTTTTTTATCTTGATGGGCTCTGTAATTGATGGAATTTCTAACTGTGGTCCCTCAACATCGCAAGTCCCTTCTAACTCTGGAATGTTGGTGTTACAAGGATCTTCATCCTCCTCCTCTAGTTCAGATGCAAAATTATAACACTCTAACGCCTTTTTTAGCTGTATAGCCCACTCAGGTTGAGCTGGCATTGATGTGGTACAGTCCTCAAATATCTTACTCTTTATTATATCTAGGGCCTGATCAACACTTGGATACTCAGATTCAAAAGCGAAGGTGAGTAGGAAGCTGTCTATCATTAGTGGCCATGTAGTTGTTCCTTTACGCAGTTCAGTCTCTGTATACCAGTTCCTTGGAACTGTATCCAAAGTATGAATGAATCGGTGAACCCATTCATTCTCGGGAATGTCCGACCAGCTCTGTTCACATGTCTAAATATGTGTCCTGGGGTCACTCTCTCCTGTGTATTTCTACTGGACATACTCCCTGTCGACAGAAAATCTGATCGCCATCAATCTTTTAATATCATCCCATGATGTGATGTTCTCTTTATGTGCATACCACCATCTTGCAGGTGTGGCTCGTACTGCAAGGTCCATAGCTGCGATCCTCTGCTCATGAGGAATTTGTTGTTCAAACTGCTCAAGGAAGTCCTGGATATCTGTTAGACCATGAAATGATGGAATCTCATTGATCTCTGTGCCAATACATCGCAGTGACTTAATCAAGTACACGCATCTGTGCGCTGAGACTTCGTGAATTCTTTTCTGCCAGTTCTCTAGACCAACATCTGAATCCGATGTGCATGAGCTGTCGCATCGCCAACTAATGTTCCCTTATTCAGTCAAATTGACATAGTCGCTCTGGTTTGTGGTCATCTGATAGAGACTTTCCATGTAACGTGCCTCCTCCTCTACTCGGATAGGTTCGATATATCTAGGACCCTGAAAAGGGTCCAACGGTGCGATGACCCGGATCTGCGCATCCTCAAAGTTCATTTGTGTTCTCTTTAGGTTGATAACAGCCATGTTACCGATTTCCCAATCAATGCCTAGTAGTGCTGGATACGGTCTACTATCGCCAATGATTTCTATAACTTCAAAGTCTGCGAAGCTGCGAACTCCATCAATGTCAACTGGTACCTGCGGTAACCGACCCAGAGGTGATACTCGCTGCTGATTAGCTAATCTCAGATGGATAGGCGATCTGATTAACTTAGGTCTACCCATCTGTTCCCATGTCTGCTTAGTCAGAACATTCAGGGCCGATCCTAGATCTAGGATCACTTCATCCATTTCAAACTCTCCAACCTACGCTGTGAGTCGCATCTCTCTTCCTGTTCTTGTTTGTCCTATAATATTATGAATAGCAGCAGTGTACTGCTCATAGAAGAAGATGGCTGACACTAATCTATGATGCACTGAAGTTTTGTGATAGATTGGTCATTTCTTACAAGTTTTAAACAACTCCGCAAGAAGGAATGTACACTTCCTGTCATCTTGTCCTCATCGCATCTTTCTGATGTGGTAGCCTGCGATGTCTATACAAGGCTATCGCAACAAGGTGCTTGCTGCGGTACGCCCCTAGATGGCGGTACCTACGATTCTGATTGCGTAGGTTCATCAAATAAAGCCTTCGCTTCCTAAAATGTCTGTTTGTTCTTCTGCAGGTCGAGTGTTGTTGCTTTACTAGGAGCTCTGTGCACCCACTCCTGCCCTGTGTTCTTTTTCGTCCCCTGCGATGTCCCACTGGTAGAAACACCGCTACGAGTCACAATATTGACTCTTGGTTCTGGCTCTTTCTACTCAGCAGCAATAAGCTGGATGTTCTAGTGTACTGCTAGCTTAGGTTCTCTGATCTTAGCTATCAAGGTAGGGCACTCCTCTATAGTATGATCATAATATTTGCAGTAGTTACAAGTGGTAGTGGGGCTCTGACAGTCCCTAGCATAGTGTCCTACAACTCCACAGTTGTAAAAAGTAACTAGTCCGCGACCACGGCCAAAACCTTCTCCTCATGCAAAGCCTCCTCCACGGCCACCATAAGCCAGATTAGGCTGTGGTCCTCCTGCTGGACCCTGTGTCTCTGACTGGACTCTGTACAAGTTTTGCTTTGCTCCAACCATGAGATCATAGGCTCTGCAATCGCGTTCATCATGGCCTACAGACTTGCAGAAGACGCAGTATAAGTTCTTAGGTGTCTGCATGTACTTCTGAAGTAGAGGGCACTAGTGAGGTAGATGTCCTCGCGTTTTGCATATTTCACACCACGGTCTGTGGGTCTGTGGTAAGGGGTTAGGATCCCCTGTTGCTATATATTCTACAAAGACCAGGAAATTGTCTTTACTATGGCCTTGTGCTTTACATTTTACGCACCATATTTCTTGTGCAACCTCTTTCCCTTTCTTAAGTTCATGCAACTGTAATGTGAGATTAGCCAACTAGTTTTGTAAAATTGCCATGCCTGTACTGCTCTCAGCTAGAGGTGAAGCCTCTATTTTCATTGCCATCTCCAATGCGTCATCCTGCGTCTGGAGTTTCTGCTGCATTAACGACAGTCTAATGTGAGGGAGCAGCGCTACAATAAACCATTCCTTATGCTGCTCCGACGTGAACTCAAAACTGACTTGGTCGATAAGGGCTTTGAATTTCTGATCAAAGTCCCACACCGACTCTGTAGGTAGCTGCTTGATGTCTTTGAGTTCTGTAATACACTGTGACTCGGACTTAGGTTTCTTAAAATCTTTAATCATGGCGGTCTTGACCTGGGAAAGTGTCCTAGGTACTGTGGTATACTTTATGTACCATGTTAATGCTCGATCTCTTAGTGTGGTGACCAACTGTACAAGTATAAGGTTATCGTCATTGATTGTCTTAATGGTCCACATGGCTTCACATAGAAACCAATGCTGCTCTGGGTCTTCTTCCCCTATTCTCTTAAATATAGGTAGCTTCATATCATCCCCCATTCTATTTCTATGTGGTGGATGTTGATTCACTGTGTTACTACCACTCGACGGTGTAGGTGGAGGTGATGTAGTGGTGGTAGGTACTGCCTGTGAGCTACTGGATGGAGTTCCTACGGGATTGTTCTGAGTCTCGGTCTGTTTCTGTGGGGTGTAAGGGTGGTAAGGGATACCCCCCTCTGTTCCTTCTATGGTACTATGACTCTGCTGTCTAGTACTATCTGGACTGTCTTCAAATATTGGAGATCTAAAATCTACTTTATACTTCTTTCCACTTCGTGTTCTTCCAATTTCATCAAAATCACTTTCAAACTCTTGTGACATTACTATTTCTACTTATTCATCTGAAACTATATCCATTGTTCCTTTTTCATGTAATATCATCTCAATGGACAAGTTTAAAGATCTTAGGTACTTACCGCGATATCCTTTGAAGAAGTAGTGCTCAGCCTCGCTGAAGATTTTCGTCTGGTCAATTGCAAACTCTGTGACGAAGCCTCCTAGCACACTCGCAAGCCAGAAGTCTACTACTCTTGTGAGGGGATTATCAAGGTTCTCCACGGTCTGAATCAGCTCCGGTGTCTAGACAATGTCTCTTTTCTTTTTGAATATGCCTGTATTAGTCAACTTTGATAACCAGTCGTAAACCTCATTTCCAAAGGTCGTAAAAAATATTGCATGGATATCTGTAAGGACACGTTTCTATAACTAGGCCTCTGTGTTTAGTTTAGGACTCATGTTCTCTCGTTTGGTAAACTCTTTCAGGTTAGACCAAACCCACTCATTGAGTTCGTCTCTAGTAGGGCGCCACCAGAACATCAGTGCTTAGTTTGTTCAAAACCAGAAATGGAACCATTTGTTGGATATCATGGGCAGACCCAGGTTTACTGTGTTTAACCAACAACACCCCTAGCTCACTTGCCCTTTCGGCGACAGACCGCGAAACGGCCTGAAGTCTCACCCGAATTGATTCTAATGGGTTGGCCAAGGACTCAAGCATCTTGGACCAGGCTCTATGGCATCCTACTTGCGACTCGCAGCTCTGCTAGCCGCGAGGTCTCTTTCTCTGCACGTTGCGTGACCCTCCGCTCACGTCGCACGATCTCCTCGCCTCGCAGCTCTTCTAGCCGGGAGATCTCTCTCTTCCCATCGCATGGTTCCCTTTCCACGTCGCGCAACTTCCACCGAGTCGCGATGCCTCTAGTCTTATCGCATCTCCGCGCACCAGGCAACACGTAACTTCTTCCCAATTCTAAGTCCTTAACCTACGGTATCGCGCACTGCAACTCCTCTGCCGATGCGGTATCGTCTCCCTGCGATATCCTACTCCCGCGGCTCAGCGCACTTAGGGTTGTTCGTGTCGATTTGCAGGACTCAACATGACAGGCTGTTTAACACTGCGACTAGTGACTATTTCAAGCAAAGCATAAATGAACCCACATACAACATGCCAAGGACTTCAACTTATATCTATCCTTCTATAAACAAGGTTCTTATAATAACTGATAGATGCAAGAAGTAAACACAACACATAACTCAATCACATAACACTCGATTTTAACGTGGTTCACCTCCAGGATGGAAGTTACATCCATAGAACTGTGTTTCTATTATAGCTCACGGGAAGGTAAACACAGTTCTGCTGCACTGCATATGGAGCTTGAGATCTTCTCTCTTAGATCTCTTCTCTATCTCTATATTGTCTCTCTTACAATATACTCTTCCCTCTCTGTCGATCCCTGCGGATTGTTACATGCATGCTCTATGAGCCAGCTACTGGTTACAATAAGATACTACAGCTAATAACAGAACCAGAGCTCAACTCTATTACAATACAAGGTAGCTGTGAGCTAACAGACTTAATGGGTGACTAGCTAGCTGGATGGCTTAAACTGCTCAAAATGCCAACCTTTTACAATACAAAATACATCCCTTTATAGGTGGCCCAAAGGTCTCGCCATTACAACACTGTGGGCCTGTCCCAAGAGTAACCCAAACCCTAACCAGGGATAATTTTACGGGCGAAATTTATCCCATGGGCTATTTTTAGGGGTTTTTCTCCAAAAAAAGATTCACCATTTTGCATTTTTTGAAGCCCTGTTTCGCCCAAGTTTGATGGGCTAAACTTGTTTCACCCTAAAAATCGCCAAATTATTATATAAACGATACAAAATCCTTGGAAATTAAAATATTTTTTGAAAAATATCGCCAACATTTTATAGTTGATGTTTTAAGAATTGGTAATATTCGCAAACATTTATACACTTTTAAATAAGTATGGTTTCTTAAAATCATCCTTGATCCTAACTAGTGACATTCGGCGTATCTGTACTTTGAGGTAGCCGTTATCCGTCACACCACAGCTCTCTGCGGTCTTCCATGCTTCCTGACGCTGATCATGGGTACTATGCACCGCTTCCCTTCACCACTGCTTCCTGGAGTCTTCCATGCTTCCCAGCACTGATCATGGGTACTGGCGCTACTTCCCTTGCTGTCCTTTGTCTTCAATGCCTCAGCCTCGTTGCCCCTTTTCCTTTATGAGGGTAGCTGAGCCCTCCTGTCTTTCGCCGCTGCCTTCAATGCAGTGGGTGAGCTCTCTCGTCTCGGCCGCTCAAGTACCGTCGTCTTCCTTGACTTTTTTATCTTAAAATTCATGGTTTCTTGCTCTGCTCTGCAGCTGAAAACCTGCTACGACGTCGGAGCTCTATCTTGTCTATCCTACAAAATTGTATGTCCGCTAAACTGGCAGCTTCTTCTGTAGCTGTGGGACCCTGCTCCAACATGAGATTTACAAAACATAAATGAAAAACAATTAAATATTATATATTGTAAAATAGATGAATATAATTACAAGTTGTTTAATGTTACATGTGATATGGAATCTATCTAATTGCTTACCTCAATTATTCTTATTATATTGCAATTTCCATAGTTGAGGTGTCATTCTTTGGGAGTTTTCCTAGTTTCTTCTTTTCCATTACATATATATTTTTCAATAATGGTTCTTAGGAAGGAATTTCCTATACTCATCAAACACCTTCTTTCCTAAACCTTGTGAACATTGTGATATCACTCTGGGACCACATACTAGACATGCAAATTTACCCTTTCTTTGAATACCTATAACAAGATGTGGAATCATGTTCATACTAGTCTCCAAAGAAATTACTCAAAAAATGCATTAATAATTGATAAAATTAAATACTATTAAACTGAATTACCTTGCTAAATACCACAAAAATGTATTAGCCTCGAGGCATCATGAGTTTTACATGGAATTGATTTTTTTCCTTACTGGTTTGGAGATGTCATACATAGTGATGCCATCTAATAATTTTAGAATTTCATTAATAAGAGGCTCAATAAATATACCCATATATTTAAGTTGTTTCTTACCTAATTATTTGAAAATACAAATTTTTATTACATTGAACATATAATTTAAATTAACTCCAACAAAAAACTAAAGTACAAACGAAATGATATGTACTTGAAAACATTATTTTGAACAAATTCCTTAAACAAGCATTGTCAATGCTGTGTACTCCCTATTTATTGAAATCCAAGGATGAAGGTTTTTGTTTATAATAAAAATAGGACACAATGAGTAAATCGATCTCATATCTCCAAATAGATTGACTCCAACAACTAGCAAAGAGAACCTAACATTACAAGGTTCTTCTTTAAAAACTTGAATTTTTTCCTCGATGTTCTTAAATGCAATACCATTTGTAGGAATTTGCATAACACCATATTTAATTATATTTCATACATGGTAATCCATAAACATTCCATGTCTTTGCACCTAAAGAATTGTTGGAAATGTGGAATTATGGGAATGTGGAAAACAACCTTGTAGGGACATTATTCTTTACTTGATCGGATTGATATCTAGTAATTCCACATTGAGGGAATTCAAAATATGTTGGATGTTGTCCATAACATATAATATTCTCATTAATACATGCATATATGGCTTCATGCTCTATTCCTAAATATTTCATTGTAAGAATGTAATCTAGACAATTCTTAGAATGTAAGAGGTAATTATTCATGGTAATGTGATAAAATAACTTGATATCCTACACCATTCAAACAAAAGGTTGAAGTAATGAATATTCATCAATATTGCATACAAATTTATATGAATAACACTAAGAATATAAAGAGAACTAATTGTATTCATCATGTATGAAGAATTACATTACATACCTTAAGACCTGTGTGAGATAGGTGTTTGATTTAAACCGTTCAACAGTTTCAGTTTCACCAACAATAAAATCGGAAAGTGAAGATTTGTCCTTCAACCTACATATAAGGGTTGTTGTGCCTTATCAATCATAGGTACATCATGTACATGTTCATTAAATTTATTATCCACCAATGAAACAAAGTTTTTATTGATCAATCTATTTATACCACCATTATCAATTATATCACTAGCATTATTTACCTCAACCATATGATTAACTTCATGGTCTCAATGATATGCTCCATGATATCCATCAACTTGTTCATCAATATTTTTATTAGAATTTGGCACATCCCCACCCTTTTATACAATCCTAGGAAACTTTGTGTTTTTAATTACAAACAATGAAATGTTTTTAGTATATATATCAAATTTTAAAAGAATAAAAGAAATAAATGAAAATTAAATTAAATTTATAACTAAGAACATCTAGTAGATACCAATTGATGAAATTCACCCGTAATCCCAATAATTTTTTACGGTGAATCCTTTAAAGTTCTTTTATTTGTTTCCTTTCCCTTTTTGCAAAGGCACCAACATTTACCATGATGAACTTGCTCGCTTACCCTAGAAACAATCCCTAAATTTTCCTCTTTTGATATTAGCATTCGAAAGAAAGAATAGTTTTAGAAAATACATAGAAAAAAATTCTAAAATTGTTGTTATTGTTGAAACTATGAAAAAATCTATTATACACATCAATAAAATAATGTAATTATCGGCTTATAACTTGAGACTTCAAATATAAATCATGTCTATGTTAGTTTCCTATGTCTACTTTAACAACCATATTTATTTACCATAACAATATATTAATGTAACGTACTTATTTTATGGACACTCTCATTAGAATTCTACCAATAGTTGACTATAATAACTTTGATAACTATAAGTTTTATTGACCATATCAAAAAATTATAATATTGACCATATCAAAGGATTACAACATTCATATAAATTTATGGTTGTTGTCATCAGAACATCAAAACTGTTGAGAGAATTATCGAAATTATGATGTGCATCACGATAAATAATTAAACAAGGAGGGTTGTTGAGCAACAAGTCCCTGCCTAAAGTTTCAACCAGAACGAGAGACTTGGGATCGTGGAGAATGTAGGTGCTTCTGCCAGGTATACTTTTTGTACTTCACTTTTCTTGCATCCGGTTGTAAACATGAGATGAGTTTGTTGTGTTGAATTTGCTATGTTGACCATTGGAATGAAATGGCGGATTCCTTAAATCATGATTTTGAACAACACAATTTGCGTTGCATTAAGAATTGTAATACTAAGTGATAAGGCATAGTTCATAAAGGAAAACATAGTTGTCGACACACGTGGAATTGGAAAAATCTCGGAGTGTTTTATTGACAATATTGATAATAAATTTAAAAAATACATTATAAAATAATTGATACTATTTCATCTGAAATTTAAAAAAATGATTGTAAAATAATTGATATATTCTTGTATTTCGTCCAAATATTATTAAACATACAAAAATATTATTTTGGTGAGACAATCTGCAGAGCAATGGGAAAGACAAGATTAAATCATGGCCAAATATGTTGAAATATTTGAAGGCTAGGTTTTTGCCATCATATTTTAAAGAGATCATCGAGTTTAAAAAATTGAAACAAAAGGAATTTACAGTGCAAGCATTTACAGAGCAGTTCCTTAAACTAAAGATCGATACATATTTAAATTAAAGATCAAGACAGATTTAGAGGAAGAGGAGAAGAGAGTTGTTTCCATATATTATAATAGACTTAAATATCAGATTCAAAGTGAGTTATCATGTTGAAGTTTTAAACCCTGGATGATATCATTAAATATTTTTATAATGTAACAAAACCTAACTTGCACTTATAGATACTATGATCACAAAAAATTTCATGAACAACAATTACAAACATGAATAGAAAATATGACTTTAGATTACTAGTACTTGTCTTAATTAATAATAGTTATGAGCCTCATATAAGGCAGTAACAAATAAGTGTATTCTTCCTGACCTGGGTGTATATATGCTGCAGTTTAGAGAACAATAGCACCCAACAATTATATACAAATAGAGAATGAATACCTCACTATTATAAATGCTTGAACAACTCTATATAAATGTATATATAATGAGTGTATTCCACAATATTGGTCATTACAACATGTAACAATCTTTATATTGATATTGACTTATGGTTGATACAGGGATGCATAATTAACATTTGTATAGTGACTTCATGTTGAGCTCTCAATTAATATAGAAACTAAAAGGTGAACACGATGATCTCGAGGTAATTGCATGGGTTTGTGAAGATGACAACAAAAGGGGAAAGCTGAGAGATTTCTCATCTAATTAAAAAATGATGCATATCCCCATAAATCTTTAAAAAAAATAAAAAAAATTGTTGACCTTAGGCTTCTTACACGATATGTAGAGATGAGTTCCCAGGTATGAAGATGCTCAATACACATTTCAAAAAGATAGCATGAAATTTTTTAATGAGGATAAAGTAAAATATTGCATGCTTTTCCATTTCAGCACTGCCCAATTTTGTTACTCTATATTTGACGTGCTAAACTCTACCATTATGCAAGATTGTAATTAGTGTAAACATGTCAGTCACTACGTTGAGGCCTGGAAATTCGTAGGCAACAACAGCAAGGGATTCTCCACAGTTAGCGTTCCCAACTAGCCTGTGACTGTTTGTTGTAGGGAATCCATCCGGTTTGCTATCCGGCTACCGTAGGTCGAGTAACAAAAGGGGTTTACCAGTTGCAGCCCGGTCCACTGTATATTTTGTATTTTTGACTTAATGTATGATAAGCACGTGCCTAATTAACAATGCAGGGTGATAAATATGCAAAGAGTAGTCACAATGTGATGCGCAGGTTCTTACCTCTCATCTTAGAACTCACAAGCATCCAAATCATGCAAGAAACTAGATACTAACTAAACTATCTCTAGAGAGCTGGATTAATTCATGAGTAATGCAATACTGTTCATGTCTTATGGCAAATCACAGATAGTTGTTCTTATAACCAAACATATAAACATGAATAAACATATACATGATAAGATAGCTCATCAACAGTTAAAAAAAACCCCATTACTCATGGTGGAAGACATCATAAAATATACTGAAGAACATTCAAACAAGAACATAGGTTTAGGAAGTTAAAACACCCTCATAGTTAATGAGACATAGCTGAAAACGAAATAGTTCACATTCAACATTGCTCATTTAATCACATTTATACATTCCACATAACACTTCCTCCGACAGGAAAAATTTGCAGTCTCTGGTTGTAAAACAAAATAGTTCCTCTTACAAGCATTAATTTACAAGTTTTTCCAAGGGAAAAATCCCCTTGTCAGTTCTAGCTTTCAAATATTTAAACTAAAACAGCAGACCGCTTGGGCTACCCCCAAAACGCTTCATCTTCCCATTTTATTTTCTGTACACATTCATGATTTGATTAGTAACTGATAAATATTTCAGGTCTGTGCCTTTGTTGCTATTCACTTTGTCTTTTCCTTTGTTTGTCTTTCTTGCAATCCTGCTGGCCATGGTTTGACCTTTTCCAAAACTTCCCCGCTCAGCCTTCGAATCGCGGTAGTATGAAAATTCCTTTGAGCCCACCTGCGATTCATCAAATTGTATCATTCACAGGGATTACATTCTAAAACAAAACATCAAATTCTATCAATCAACCAGCTGCTCAACAAGAAAGATCCTGCGTTGCATTACTGCTAACACGGCAGGGTAGACTTATCCACAGCTGCATAGGCGGGCCTAATAGGCGATGAGTGCTGCGAAATTCTTAAGCACGTTGGAGTCAGAAAAGTTAAGACTTAAGCTGCGGGTGGGAAAAATTCAAATCGGAAGTCAGAATGACAACGACATCGGAAACCAAGTGATTCGCACAGTCGCAACGGTGGAGATAAAAATACTATGGACAAGCAACCTTCGCATCGGCAGCAGAGCGCTTTTCATTTCAAGTAGCTAGTTGGTTTGAGAGCTGCAACGGCGGAAGAAAAAAGGTTATGGACATGTGACTAGAAGACCGAAATGCATCGGCGGGAGGAGCACTTTATACATCGGGTGCTTAGCCGATTTGGGAGCCACAACAGCGGAAGGAGAATAGATAAGAACCTCCGATCAAACTGAAAAATACAAGTGCTAAGTGTTTGAAAACTCAAGAATTTAGCAAAGGTTAAAACTGTTTCACCTCTGAGAGAACAGTTTTACAAGAATAGAAGGTCCGATTTAGCAAATAGCCTCAAACTTTGCGACCCACAACAAATTTCAAACACCAGCAACTTCCAGAAACATAGCGATCATTAATCTTCAGAATCACTCAAAATTAAAGCATGAACAAACAGGCTCACGAGTCCAAACGATTTAAAGAAACACTACATCAAAAAAGGGGGGGACCAAAATTTGAAAAAAATTGGGGGGAACAGTTGCAACTGCAACAATTGGCGACTACCTGGTGAACCTAGATCTCTAGACAATTTCTCCCTTAAGTAATAGAGTGTTTAATAATAAACCACCATGTTGAATTATTCTAGATGTATGGATTTCCCAAATGGAAAATATATGTACTTTTAATCATTGAGGGTAGTCCAATTTAGGAAAATGGAAACCAATATTTCAAAGTCAAGATAACTCTTTCGAGGCCAGGAGTATGAGTTTCATTTTTACCTTTGTCTCCGGGTAGCTTCTAGCATGGACACCACAGGATCGTAATATCTGGTAAACAATAATATTCATTTGTTCCTCATTCCCATGCCATTTTGCACTCTTTTGTGCTTTTGGAATTTTGTCCTTTTTTTAAGTCCCCCTCATGCCTTTCTTTCTAAATTTTTTATTCAGGATCCTCTAGCCATACTGTCCTTTAGTGTGAGAGATGTATTTAATTTTCAGCTCACGGATGGAGAGGAAATTTTGGCAATTTTATACTCATATGATTTAGTACTTTGTTTTGATACACATTGCTTTCTTAGGAGTTTTGACTCTTCATAGGCTTTTGGCTTTCAATTCTTGGCATGGGATCATTTATATATAATATGTTGTTTACCCTGCTTCCTTTCCATGGGTCTTTAGCTGTCACCCCTTAGGACATATTTTAAGTGTGAGATGGATGGAGCCTCAAAATAGTATTCCAAACCTTTTAATCTTGAGTTACTTTACAGGGATTAAGCAGGACTTCAATGCGTGCATAGCCATTTAGGAAAACTGCTAAACTAGAAGAAATTCTATCACATAAAGCCATGATACACAGTCTCATAATCAGGGATTAGTTAGTCCAGAATTCTAATGCTCTCCATGCAACCAAAACTTGATTCTTTTATTGAAATCAAACAAAAATTTAAACTAAAACAAAACCAAAACTCATGACTCAAAGACTCAAAAGACGACCAAGCCAGATTATTTATATACAAGCTAGAAAAGCACAGACGAAACTCAGGAAAAATAAGGCTTGAGAACTAAACCATTTACTGGTAAGTTCTCTTCCCAACCTTGCAGGTCTTGTAACTTATAAGTGGAAGGGCCAAGCTTTGTCGCAATCTGGAAAGGACCTACCCACAACTGCTGGAATTTCATGTGTTTCCCTTTCTCATCATGGGGGTGATCCCATTTGAGAACCAAATCTCCTACCTCAAAGTCTTTGGTTCCTGCCTTATGTTTGTCAAACCATCTCTTTATCACCTCTTGTTGTTGCTTAAAGTGCTCTCTGGCTTTAGATCGAGCTTCTTCTGCTTTTAGGAGATTATATATCCTTATTTGCAAAACTTCATCATCCGACCCTCTAGATTCTTGAGCTATTATAGAAGAAGGTAGCATGATATTGGGAGGAAGAATGGCTTCTTTACCGTACACAAGGGTATATGGAGACACTCCTATCAAATACTTGGGGGTGACTCTATCGGCCCAAAGGGTGTTTGGTAGCGCTGAGTGCCAACTCCTCTGGTTTTCTATCACAGTCTTCTTTAAAATTATAATCAGATATTTGTTAGTAGACTCAGCCAGGCCATTTCCTTGTGGATAGTAATTAGCAGAATAATGCAACTTTATTCCTTTCTCATGAGTGAAAGCAGTTAATTTAATCGATGAAAAGTAGGTAGCATTATCAAAAAATACAAAAACTGGAACTCCAAACCTGGTCATGATATGGTCCTGCAGGAAGCTGATGACCGCGTCCTCATTTATTTTGCGCAGTGGGATGGCTTTGACCCAGCGAGTGAAGTAATCGGTAGCGGTCAAGATGTACTTGTGCTGTAAGGAAGAGTTTGGCTTTATCTCCCCAATAATATCCAACCCCCATTGCTCGAACGGTTCCGTGATCATTACAGGCTTCAATGGTGCGGCCACTTTAGATTGTTTTCCACTACACCTTCGACAAATATCACATTTGCTGACATGGGCGTGTGAATCTTTAAAAAGCGTGGGCCAATAGTAACCGGATTTGAGAATTTTGTGAGCTGTAGTATCTCCTGAAAAATGCCCTCCAGTAGGCTCGTCATGTAACTGTGTCATTACTTTTGTCGCATCTTCTTTCTCTAGGCATCTAAGAAGAACCCCGTTGTAATTTTTTTGAATAATACTCCTTCAACAATTTGATAGGAGGCTGATTTGAGATGTAGCGCTCTTCTTTGCTTAGAATTCCAATGTTCTGGCAGCAATTCAATAATGAGTTACAACAGCTTTTTATATGCGTAGATATACATAGCTTCACTTTGTTATTTCCCGATCGATTTACCAAATTCAATTTACCATAATTGCTTTGATGCGGGGCCTTCTTGATTCAAAGGCAGTACAACTTACTCTAGGGTTGTTTCTACAAGCTCTTCCCAATCCTCCACTAGCACTGAATCTTCCAATATAGGATGGTACTTCCTTTTATATTCTCTTCTGGGAAATTCAGGGATGATCGGAAATCCTCCAATCTTCTTCACATATGGCCTGGTGCGTCTTCTCAGATTATTAAAAACCTTGTTGTCAACAGAAAACAAATGTTCTCTACTCTTTTCTTCCGAAATTGGATTATGAATCCCACTTCTTTAAGAACTATTACCAGTGGAATAATCTCGGGAAAATGGGCTTCCTCGGCCAGCCATGCACTGGCGGCCCTCCTTATAGCACCAGAAATTGTTGAGGCATGGAAATTCGCAGGCAACAACAGTAAGGGATTCTCCCCAGTCAGCGTTCCCAACTAGCCCGTGACTGTTTGGTGTAGGGAATCCGTCTGGTTTGCGGTCCGACTGCCATAGGTCGAGTAACAAAAGGGGTTTACCGGTTGCAGCCCGGTCCACCGTATTTTTTGTATTTTTGAATTAATGTATGATATGCACGTGCCTAATTAACAATGCAGGGTGATAAAGATGCAAAGAGTAGTCACAATGTGATGCGCAGGTTCTTACCTCTCGTATTAGAACTCACAACCATCCAAATCATGCAAGAAACTAGATACTAACTAAACTATCTCTAGAGAGATGGATTAATTCATGAGTAATGCAATACTGTTCATGTGTTATGGAAAATCACAGATAGTTGTTCTTATAAACAAACATATAAACATGAATAAACGTATACATGATAAGATAGCTCATCAACAGTTAAAAAAAACCCCATTACTCATGGTGGAAGACATCATAAAATATATTGAAGAACATTCAAACAAGAACATAGGTTCAGGAAGTTAGAACGCCCTCACAGTTAATGAGACACAGCTGAAAATGAAATAGTTCACATTCAACATTACTCATTTAATCACATTGATACATTCCACATAACACTTCCTCCGACAGGAAAAATTTGCAATCTCTGGTTGTAAAACGAAATAGTTCCTCTTACAAGCATTAAGTTACAAGTTTTTCCAGGGGAAAAATCCCCTTGTCAGTTCTAGCTTTCAAATATTTAAACTAAAACAACATACCACTTGGGCTACCCCCAAAACGCTTCATCTTCCCATTTTATTTTTTGTACACATTCATGATTTGATTAGTAACTGATAAATCTTTCGGGTCCGTGCCTTTGTCGTTATTCACTTTTTCTTTTCCTTTGTTTGTCTTTCTTGCAATCCTGCTGGCCACGGTTCGACCTTTTCCAAAACTGCCCCACTCAGCCTTCGCGTCGCGGTAGTCTGAAAAGTCCTTTGAGCCCACCTGTGATTCATACAAGTGTATCATTCACAGGGATTACATTTTAAAACAAAACGTCAAATTCTATCAATCAACCGGCTGCTCAACAAGAAAGATCCTGCATTGCATTACTGCTAACACGACAAGGTAGAATTATCCATAGCCGCATAGGCGGGCCTAACAGGCGATGAGTGCTGCGAAACGCTTAAGCACGTTGAAGTTGGAAAAGCTAAGACTTAATCTGTGGGCGAGAAAACTTCAAATCGGAAGTTGGAAGGACAAAGACATCGAAAACCAAGTGATTCGCATAGCCTCAATGGCGACGAGAAAAAGACTACGGACAAGCGACCTTCGGATCGGCGGCGGAGCCCTTTTCATTTCGGGTAGCTAGTTGGTTTGAGAGCCGCAATGGCGGAAGCAAAAAGTTTATGGACATGCAACTAGAAGGCCGACACGCATCAGCGGGAAGAGCGCTTTATACATCAGGTGCTTAGCCTATTTGGGAGCCGCAACGGCGAAAGGAGAACAGATAAGAACCTCTGATCGAACTGAAAAATACAAGTGCTAAGTGTTTGAAAACTCAATAATTTAGCAAAGGTTAAAACTATTTCACCTCTGAGACAACAGTTTTACAAGAATAGAAGGTCTGGTTTAGCAAATAGCCTCAAACCCTGCGACCCACAACAAATTTCAAACACCAGCAAGTTCCAGAAACATAATGAGCATTAATCTTCAGAATCACTCAAAATTAAAGCATGACCAAACAGGCTCATGATTCCAAACGATTTAAAGCAACACTACATCAAAAAATGGGGGGGCCAAAATTTGAAAAAAATTGGGGGGAACAGTTACAGCTGCAACACGCTAATAAGAGAGTAAGTAAATATTTGGATGACAAATTTGATAGATCCAAGAGGTTAATGGCTTAGAGAGCCCTTGTCTTTGCTCTTGGGGAAAATATTGCACACTACATTAGCCCTATAAATGCTGCCATTAATTTCCGTGTAAATGTGATATATTTTTAGGGATTTGTTAGCTAGTGCTAGAGTTCTTTAGAGCTGATAAAATCCTTCCATTTTACAATTTGTATGCAAAACACCCTTTACCCAATTTTTTTTTTTGGCAATTTAGTTTTTTTGGTAGTCTAACTAAGTTCTCTTGAATATCTAGTTTATCCCAAGGATATATACATATGCATCTATATGCTAAGATCAACATTTTTCCATTTTTCCTCCTCATTTGTTTCCGTTCAAAATGTAGACTTTGGATGTGCAAGTAGCTTTGAGAGTTACATTGCAGAGGTTGTAGATCCTGCTAAGGAAGAAACCCTCCACGTGAACCCCTGGTCCATCCATATGGTTCACATAGATGTAGTGAAGGGCCACCATAATAATAACAAGAAGCTTAGCTACTAGGACCTGCTTCACGAGATGTAGTGAAGCGCTGCCGTAATAATAACAAGAAGCTTAGCTAAGAGGAGCATATACAATAGTCATTGTGACGAAAGAATGTAAAGTATTGTTTCCTTTGTCTCAATACAATGTCCAAGCAACCATAAGAATTTTTAGCTCCAATGTGCTAGACATAATATATCTTTAAGGTATGACTATTTCTTTCCAATGTTTTCATAACAATAATGCATGATTATTGTAATAGTAATCTTGTATAGGCGTGTTCATTAGAAGAATATCAATGGTAGACAAGTCAATTGATTTCGTCTTGCATCAAAATTTAGGTGGGTATTTATCTAAGTTTGGTTTAATCCAAAATACCATGTAGCAAGCCCTCTGTAATTTTCATTTGGTTAGGTTCGATAGGTGGGATTCAACAAGGATAGTATGAAAATCAAACTCGTTCCATGTATTTTGGCATGTTATATTTCTATACACCATTGCAATCATAATAGGGTTTACCTGAATGAATGAAGGGAGTTGTTGACATCAATCATTTATTTTGTGAAATCCTTTCCTTTGCGGCAAGAAAAAATGGAGGTTGTGAAATCCTTTCCTTTGCGGAAAGAATAAATGGAGGTTGCCACTAGAGTCCCTAGTTGACCATGTTCTTGGATCAAGCATAGCACATGACATGCTCTGGCTAACCTTTTATTTCGTTGGAACCTATTGTGACATTATACTAGGAAATAGAGCGTACTAAGATTGTACCGATGTCCAGGCTCAGGTAATCACATTGGAACATAAATTTGTCTCCAAATTGACTTCAAACTCCTTTCAATGCTTTGCAGAAGCTATTGTGGTGCTTAATCCTGAGAATGCATGTGCTCTCACATGCAATGGAGTTTTGTACAAGGATGAAGAGAAGTAGCAGTAGAGGTTTGTTTCTAACTTATGATGTTTTTTGACATTTTTTCTCTGTAAATATATTTTTATTCATTTTTTTTATAAGAGTAGGCGGTTTTTAATGGATTCTAAAATGTTGAATACATTTGAATATTATATGTATTTCATGCTTCCTTTTACATAACACATTTAAACCCATTACGAAGGAATGGGTACCTGCAAGAAGAAATGAGGCAACATATGCAAAATTGGTTGGTCGAAAATGTTATGCTCTATGTTCCATCTCTGCTAACTATGCCGCTTGATTCGGTGATTTAGCTCATACAAACTCATTCATAATAGACTCAATAAGCTCATTGCAACATTACAACTAGATACAGCAACGGGGAAGTAGATACTGACTATGCATCTGATTCAGTAAATCTATTCAATAGATGAAGTATATTCTAATGATCCAACTTGCTAGTATAATTCGGCTTTCCAAGTTCACCAGAGCTCAAAAAAAAACTAGTCGGGAATACGATATGCGGCTCCTCACTGAGCATTGAGGAGGGACAAACTAAGGGAATTTCTTTCAAATTGCAAGAATTTCACTTTGTCTCCCTATCTGCAGCATAGATGTCTGAACGCTGATTGAGAGAATCTAAACCTAACCTCCACCTTTTAAGGAAGGAATGGCGCTATTTCTCAAGAAGAACAGGAAAAAGAATAACTGGTGTTGGGGAAAAACATTAAACAAATTATAACATCTATCCAACGATTTAATTGTCAACCTGGAGAGACAGTAAACTTGTGAGGTACAGACAAAATATATGCAGGGGCAGAGTATTTCTAACTTAATCTAATATTCTCAGTGACTGAAATTAAAAATACATTCAACTGAAATTGAATTAAACTTGCAAAAGCAGGAAATGACATGAAAAGAAATCTAATCTAGAAAAGCAGGAAATTGCGTAAAATAAATCTAATTGTAGAAAACATGAAATTGCATAAATTAAACTTGGTAAAGAAAGAATGAAATTATAGATGTGAGCTCATGACAAATCTATACTATCAATTCATAAGAAATAAATCACTGAAATTCTATACTAACAATTCATAAGAAATAATCACTGAAATTATATATTAACAACTCATAAGCAGGAACTCAAATTAACATGAGAGAGTAAAAGGATTTGCATTAAGCATCATCTCCATTACATAACAATCAAAATCCACTCTATGACTAACTCTCAAAAGATCTAAACTATTCTCTATTTCCACACCACTAGAAAGGCCTCTAATAAAATTAGGAGAGAGCCCTCCTATTTATACATGAATTCGGGATAACCAATCCATAATTACAGATCCACTATTCTCTCAACTTATTCCTCAAAATCCTCAACAAATCCACTTTTCTCTCAACTTATCCCTTCAAATTGTCAAAAAATATTAGATGAGATATTCTCTCAACATTTCCATGATCTTTTCCTTCAAAGTAGCCGACATCTTGAAGATGAAATTCGAATTTGAGGCTAGGTGATGACTTTTGAGCTTGTTAAAGTCTTCAAATATACATGTAATCATCACCAAACTCATCCAACTTTAAGGTATAATGAAAATATGTTATTTTTCTCAAGAATTAACCACAAATTCACTCAAAATACTCAAAAATAAATTATTTGGAAAATAACAAGGTAACCCATATTTATTCATGAAAATGGTGGATATTAATGGTCTTATGGAAGGATAAAATAGGAATAAGGTGACAAATGATATATGAAAGATGAATAAAATGTGGTATATTGTGACTCAGCATTCCCCCCAGATTAATTGGTTTCATGTCCTCATGCAACTATGCATTGATTCTCTTTAAAACTTTTGGCTTTGTAGCTGGGCTTTACATGATGATGATATGTAATAGTAAATCATTCCATGATTTCAAATGCATGAATGGCAGAAATTTTCCTTATGGTTGGTTCTTGTGTTAAGAACATTCATTTCTTTTACTTGTATCTTTTTGTTGCAATACATAAGTTTTAAAAGTATACATGCATTGGAAATGATGAGCCATCAATGTATGTTAGAAAGTCTTTTCTTCATATTATGAATCATGCAAATATATACAGCAATGTTTACAACGCATAATTTGGGAAAGACATGTTGGTTAATGGTAAATGAGATGATGAATATGTAAAATGGTAATGAATAGTCCCCCCCCCCCCCCCCCCCCCTCCCGCCCCAACTTAAGATGTATTAGTTTTATGAAAAGGAGAAAGGGAACGTAGTGAGGGAATTTTCCAAATTCATTCATTTTCTAGCATTTAAGGAGTTACATGGCTAAATATTAGAAAACAACATGCCTCCACTTACCCAAAAAGTTGATGAACTTATGCAATAGGAATGTGGCTGCTGCTGCTGAATAATAGAATGTCAAGTAAAGGATCTGAGCCGCAGCTTGGTTGGATGAAGTAAAAGATCAGAGCTTAAAGTAGAACTATGGTGCTCTCGTATGGTTGAAGTATGCTGCTATAAAACTATTGATGGAGTCATGAAAGGTATATAGCCTTCACCTGCTACAAAACCCGATGGTACAATTCTTACCATGTGAATAAATGTATTGATGTCAAGCATGGAAAGAAGTCATTGGATTACCAGCCATTGATGAATGTTGTTAAATAATGCGAGAAAATATCACTATTGATGTCAATGAGTTCCAAGGTACCTAAGTACATCATGCAAAGTGTGAATAAATGAGTCGATGTCGAGCCACTTGCAATATCTAACGATCAAGCTACATTGATGTATTCCCATGATTTTCAATGAGAGAACTTTCCATTAAGGCATGCAAGCCTTAAGGTACTAAAACTGAACTCTACTCTCTATCCCAGATAAGGTGCTGAGGTCGATGGGGCAAGACTTGTTGGAAGGTGGGCCTTAAGGAATCCCACATTAGTCAACACGAGTTGTACATAATGAGTGGTAGGACTATACATAAAAGATCTCATGGTCAAACAGTTTTTATGGAAGGGATATCAAAGAAATGTAGTCATGGAAAGGAAGCTGAATGGTTTTATTCAGAAGGCAAAAGATGAACTAAAAATGAGGAAAATGTGTGCGATTCAAAAAGGTGGACATGTGGGAAGTTATGATGTATAAGGCAAAAAAAGTAGACTCTAACATGGATGACGAATAAGCTTGGAAGGAAAAAGGGTAAGTAATACTGACATTGTGTAATTGGTTTCTAAAAGGCTTCTTTGTGGTAGCAAAATGTCATGAAATACATAGTGAAAACTCAACTTGTTCAAGTTTTCAATGGAACATTTTTTTTGAAAATCTTATGCGATTCTAGAAATTATTTTTGCATTCCATCTGTCCGTCTTCAAAGCTGCAAAAAGGTTAGCATTTTACTGCAACAAACTTATGAGTGCATTGAAAATATGGAAAAATATGTGCTTAACAAAATTTAAAGAAAATAAATAAAATGCCCGTATACCTGAAAGTGGCAACCCTTCTTGTCAAAACCTGTTTCTGAGTGACTTGCGAAAACAAGTTAGCGCAACAAACATAAAATTTGATCAAGTTCATTTTATTATTTTATTTGTTACCTAATGTGATTTTATTTATTTATATTGTTTTAGTTTTTAATTTTATTTTTGCAATGTTATTATAACCCTTTTTAAAATTATTTTTAAAGCGTTTTTGTATATATATATTTTGTTTAAATTTGATTTACTTATAAAAACAAAATTTTATGTGCTTTTATGTATATAGATATTATTATGTTAATTCGTTTTTTTTTCTCTAAAGTTTTTAATTGTTTGCACTAAAAACAAAAGTCAATTGGAACAGAAATTAGATTTTTTACATCCTCCATTTACAAAGGTTAATGCGTCTTCATGTAACGTTGAGCAACAGAGAGAGAGGGTCGACCCTTTCAGTGGTCAACCCCTATAAAATCAAACTATCTTAATGATATGGAATAGAGAAGAGTGTACAAACAAGCAATTTTTTATGATAAGTTTAGCAGTTTCAAACAAACACCTACCTCCCCCAAATGGAAGATGTGCCAGGTCCCACTTTGAAAAAATAAAAATTAAGAAGAAAGATTAGGTGCGAAAGTAGCTGCCTTCGATTTCAAAGAAGATGAAATGGACTGTGATTTAGAATTTTCGTATCAGGCTTCCATATTGTCAAAATTTCTTTCAGAGAAGTACCATCACTCATCTTTATTTCACTTTTCTTTTTATTTTCTATTTTCACTTGCATCAAAAATTGAAAATGCAAATAATAAACCTAAGGAAAGAAGAATAATATTTTCCTTAAGCCAAATAAAGCTACAAATGTAACCAATAGACAAATGTACTTCAATGCACAAGCATTTGATGGCAATAATTGGTAAAGCAAATGAATAATGATACTAAGGAACATTGGAATTTTGCCTCTCATCATAGGTAGGTATTACTTTGCATGTGTTTTTTTTCGTTAATTTTTTTGTAATTAGAACAAAGATAAAAACAAAAAGAAATTCTTAACTAACATATTTGTGCAAAACACTTTAAAACAACAATAAACCATATATTAAAAAAATAACTTTGTGTTACTTTATTATTTATTTATGTTGATGTATTTGTAACTTCGGAATGTATCCATCTATATATCTTATGTATTGTACCCCAATGTTTATTCTGGGATGTGTCTGTAATGTATTTGAGTCATGTCATGCCCCGATGTTCCTATCGAGAGGTTATATAATGTAAACAAGTCATGTCAAGTAATTATGGGTAACCCTCCTATTGGTCAAGGGTTAAAGTCCCTACAGGTCTGGGGACCCAAGGTTATTAGACTATCCTATAGAAGTTGACCCTAGGTGAGTCATTGTAAGTCGGGGCAATATTCCCCACCGTTGTGTTAAGGATAACCCTCCTTTTTGGTCATAGGAGGCAAAGTCCACACAAGTTGTGGGGCACTAGGGTTATTAGACACTCCTAGAGATGTTAGCTCTAGTAAGTAATTGTTCAGTGAGGATGACATGTTGAAGTGGGTTTCAAGTGAATGAAAGAATATAAATAGAGAGTGAGTCTCTCTATTTATCACACACACATTCACTCACTGGGTCGCATGAGTTAAAGAGAAGAAGCTAGGATCATAGAGAGAGATACTACTGCTGTCGGGAGATCATCTTTATGTTTTTAGGTTTTACTTTTGGTGTTGATTCTATCTCCGAGGAAGTTGTGGGGTTTTCTCCTATATGGTTTCCCCGAGAAAAATTCTTTGTGTCTCTTGTCTCTTGTGTTTATTGCTGTGCATGTTATTCTCTGAGTTAAAGATCCTAAGATAATTCCATCTTGAATGATCAAAATCTAACATGCTATCAGAGCTAACATGAGAAGAAGACACTATGTAGTTGAAAAATCTAGGGCTTCTTAATTTTTGGGTCTCTCTCCACAATCCATTAGCAAAATTATGATATGGTGACTCTCCATTGAAGGGCGCATCTTTCCATCGAAGCGGAATTCAATTCTGAGCATTTTCAGTTTTCGGTGTGGGAAATTAGGCCTTTCTACAAAAGAGGAATTTTGAGTGAGCCTGTCATAGGATTTCTCTCCTCATAAAAATAGAATTTTAGAGACCTTGGTCAATTTTTTTGGTCAGGTTAAACTCTAGGAAAGTCAAACCCTAGTTTGACTCCAAGCTGGAAAAACCCTAAATACTAAAACTCATAAGTTTTGGTACATTCGCTATATCCCAGGATTAGAGAAGGCTTAGGAGATATAACTTTCATCGGACGAAGATAAAATTCTGATTTACAGTGTATCCAAAATTCCACCTTCGACTCGCTATATTCTGGGATATATGATCCCTCCAAGTTAGGATTCTAGCCTCTTCTAGGGTTCATCCATAAAAAGGACACCTGGGGAGAATTGCTATATCTTGGGACACGAAGGTCCAAATGAAATTTTTGAAGATGTTCCAGAAAGGGAATGGATTCTAATTTCTGTGGTCCGAGTTTTAGATTGAGAAGATGAAACAATGACACGTGGCAGTCCGTACAACTTCGTTGCAATAGGTCACCTTAGGCAAATGATCATAAGTCCCAATTGGTGAAACCAATTCTGATGAAACCTATGGTGTTGAAATAGAGACATGTGAGGCTACCTCAGTGCGATGTTATATACACATAGGAGTAGTAATTTCAAAGATATCACATAAAAATTATCAGGAATTTTTGCAGAAGAAATTAGAAAACTAGGGCTTCCTCTTCTGGGAGCTTCCCTCCACTATTTTCAGAAAAGGAGTACATTGAATGGCTCAACTTGAATATATCTATCTCTCTATCCAATCAGATCTGAAATATTCCAAGTTTTTAAAATTAGGGTTTCTCTGACAGACCCTAGATTAGCCAGCTCCAAAATGAGGACGAACACCTCAAATTGGTAAGATCTAATCTTTTGCTATTTTCATTTGAGGTTCTCATTTCAAAGTGATCTATCACATCAGCTTGATGATAAGCTTGGTGAAGTTGACAACTTCCAAGCATTGAAGTATATGATCTCTCTGAAGAAAATGAATTGGACACCTACGTGAGTAGAGAGGTTTTAGATCCAGAGGGAGATGAGGCTCAAAGCCTTACACAACATTAGAGGAAATTTCAACTCAAAATGGGCCTTTTAACTTTTATTCAAATTCCATGTCATCATGTGTTAGCCAATGAAATTTCTTTAAATTTGAAATACCGTATAGGTCTTAAACACTTTTTTAATATAAATTTGGGGATAGCTATCATAAAAAAAAACTACTTTTTTTGTTTGTATTTTTGACATATCTCCCTGTGTTTTTACTCAAATTTCGATTGGAGAGCTCATTGGATGCGGAATTAAATTCCGCATCCAACGAGTACCCACTCGACATACTTTTGACGGACCCCGCTACATCATCATTCCGTTTTTTAAGGTATTTCTTATTTTTGGGGTAGCGGGGTCCGTCAAAAGTATGCAGAGTGGGTACTCGTTGGATGCGGAATTAAATACCGCATCCAACGAGCTCTCCCGATCGAAATTTGAGTAAAAACACAGGGAGATATGTCAAAAATACAAACAAAAAATGTAGTTTTTTCTTTTCTTCCTCAAAAATTAATAAATATTATTTTATTATTTTAACTATTATTTTATTAGTTCATTTTAGGAGGCCCATTTTGAGTTGAAATTTCCTCTAATGGAATAACTTGGTCAAGGCCAAGAAGATCATTGTTGATTCAATCACAGATCAACTTGTATCACAATATGTCTTCCCTAAAGACACCGAAGATGTTTGATTCCTTGACCAAGATATTTGAAGGGAAGAACATAATTAGAATATGACTTTGAGAAAATAGTTGAAGAATGTGAATATCCAGAATGTAGAGACCATACAGTCATACTTTACGGGGGTCTCTCAAATCAAAGAACAAATTGTAGCAATAGAAGAACAAATGGAGAATGAAGAAGTGGTGATAGCCACCTTGAACGACCTCCCAGGATCATGGGATTCATTCATTCAAGGAATGTGTGCTAGAAGGAAGTGGTTACTTTCAGAAATATTCCGGGAAGAGCACACATAAGAATATGCTCAACTCATAGTAAGAGAAAAGAAGATGGGAAGATAAAGCTCTCACCATCCAAAGAAGATCCCTCAAGCGATGAGGAATATAAAGAACTCAACTCTTGAAGAACCTCTTATCCATCTTAGCATTTGGATAAGAAATGATGTTATTATGAATGAAGAAGATGATGAATCTGAAGGCTAAAGAAGGAGTCTAGCCACAAAACAAATAAAGATAAGTATTCAATTGTAATTTCATGATATTGTTTTGTTATGCATTTCTTTATATTCAATTGATGTATTATGCATGATAGAATGTTTGCATTAATGAAAGTATACTACTAATATGCATGAGATGGGTAAGTAGCTCATGGTGCTATACAACTCTCCATTGCTACTTATCTAGAATGAAACCTCTTTGCTGACATATTAGATTAGTGTACAATCTCAATGTTGTCCTCGTATAGATGGAAGGCATCTAGAAAAGTTTATGTGAGACATGGATGGATGTTGTATTGGATAAAATAGTTGCATGATCATATATTTATGCATAAGAATTTGCCATTATGAATATGTCTTATGAAATGTTTCTAACCATACAACTAATGCATTTGACTTATAGGAAAGATCGCGTAAAATCGCCTAAAAGAAAAGAAGGATGAGACTTGTTCCGAAGAACAAGTGACGATAGTTCAAGATGAAGAATAATATGATGAATGCAGCGAAATCATTGATGCAGAACCTTCAAGCTATGAAGAAGTAACCAAGAAGAAAGGGAAGACCAGTTCAAGAAGAATGATGTCTAGGATGCAGTATTAATACATGAAGGGAAGCTCATAGTTCCATCATGTAGTAGATGGAAACATCATGGGATACAAGGAAAGTTTCGTAGCACGAGGCTTCTCATGAAAAGAAGACATAGAATACAAAGAGACAATTGCAGCCACTGGAAGTGAAGTCACATTATAGGCAGAATCATGTGTGCAAATAGGTCTTGTACAAGCTTAGAAGACACCCATGGGATAAAACATACATGATGAGCTTGATGAAGATCTTAACCTTTGCTACAAGGTTGAAGATGAAAGCCTATAGAGGATGGAAAGCTCACAAATGGGTGCAAGAATGCTTTCAAAGATAGAGGATCTTGGTATACAGTGACCCTAGATGGATACATAGAATATTAGTAGCAGAGGAAGCTACTTGTCACTCCAATACATAATATTTCAGTGCATAGAGTATGAAAGACAGAGGGAGTATGATGCTTCAGAGGGAGTGACTGTAGAAGATCCTGAGGTTCAACATGGTATGACAAGATGGATAGATTACTGATGAATATAAGCTTTACTAAGAGTAAAGTGGATTCCAACCTTTGCTTCAAGGTTGAAGGAGAAATACCAGTGATGCTCATGTTATGTGTCGATGCACTACGTTCTAGGCATGGAGGTGTGGACAAGGGAAGTATGCAGCAGATATCCCAAATAGGTTCAGTATGATGGACTACATGACCACACCTATGGCATCGAGCATGAAGCTATTGAGTGTTGCTTCATCAGAGTCGGTTGATTCCATGATGTATCGTTAGATGATTTGTTCCTTGATGTACATGATGAACATGAGACCAGATATTTGCTTTGCTATGAACACCTTGAGCCAGTTCCTGACAGATCCGAGACATATTCACTTGATTGTTGCAAAGCATATTTTGAGGTACCTAAAGGGTACAATTGATTATGGGCTCAAGTATGAGGCGAACCAGAAGATTAACCTAGAGGGTTATGTTGATTCAGATTGGGCAGGAAGTGCCATCAATAGGAAGAGCACTTCAAGGTGTTGCTTCAGTATGGGATCAGGTGTGATATCATGGTTTAGTAGGAAGCAATCATGTGTGGCACTGAGTACAACTAAAGCAGAGTATGTTGCAACTTGTTTACCTAGTTGTGAGGTAGTATGGATGAGGAAACTAATGTCTGATTTATTTGATCTCTAGATGGATGCTACTTGTATGCACTGTGACAACCAGAGTTGTGTGAAGTTGTCAGAGAACTAGGTGTTCCATGACAAGTTGAAGCATATAGAGATCAAGTATCACTATATCAGGGATATGGTGCAGAGAGGAGCAGTGAAGCTCCAGTATGTTGCGACGGACAAACATATAGCTGATGTGTTGACAAAGCCATTAGCCAAAGTGAAGTTTGAGTACTTCAGGGACAAGCTTGGTGTTCTCCAGATCCAGGTTCCTTCCAAGGGGAAGTGATGAGTCAGTGAGCCATTCTAACATGGTGAGAGGATTGGTTCCTTCCATGGTCATATGTAAGGGCTAAGCCATTCTATCATGGTGAGAGGATTGGTTCCTTCCATGTCATATATGAGTGCTGAGCCATTTTGATGTGACTGTAGGATTGGTTCCTACATGATCAGATATAAGGAATATTTCCATTCTTGGAATGGAGGTGCCTGGTCAATTACCAGGAATACTCGGTCTACGACTGAGGGCCTTTCTAATATGACTGTGAGATGTGTTCTCACATGATCATATATGAGTGCATGGCAATTCTGATGTGATTGAGGGATGTGTTACCACTTAATCAGATATAAGGGCTGATGCTATTCTCTAGGAGAATGGAGGCACCTGGTCAATTACCAGGAACCCTCAACCTACGGTTGAGAGCCTTTCTAGCAAGGTTGCAAGATGTGTTCCTGCATGGCTGGATGTAAGTGCAGAGCCTTTCTAGCAATGTTGTAGGATGTGTTCCTGCACAGCTGGATGTAAGCGCAGAGCCTTTCTAGCAAGGTTCCAGGATGTGTTCTTGCATGGCTAGATGTAAGTGCAGAGCCTTTCTAGCAAGGTTGCAGAATGTGTTCTTGCATGGCTGGATGTAAGTGAAAATCCTTTCTAGCAAGGTTGCAGGATGTGTTCTCGAATGGATGGATATAAGTGCTGATCCTTTTCGATAGGGTTGCAGGATGTGTTCCCAGATGATCGAATGTAAGTGTTGGGCCTTTCTGACAGCGTTGCGGGATGTGTTACCGCACGGTCAGATGTGAGTGTTGGGCATGCCTTTCTGACATGGTGCTGGATGTGTTCCTCTCATGGTAAGATGTAAATGTTGGGCAGGACATTCTGACTTAGTGTCACATATAAGGGCTAAAGAAGACCAGCATGGAGGCTAGGACTACAACCGACATGAAAAAGGGTTGGCTCTGTAGAAATTCCTGTGATGAGAAGAATCATGAGATAGCACCCGTGATGATGATCCAAAAGTGATGATCCAACGATGATGATTCAGATCGAGTGATGATCCATATCTAGTGATGATGATTTAGATCGAGTGATGATCTAGATCCAGTGATGATGATCCAGATCTAGTGATGATCTAGATCCAGTGATGATGATCCATATCCAGTGATGATGATCCAGATCCAGTGATGATCTAGATCCAATGATGAAGATGACTTGAATATGGAGATGAATTGAAGATGACATGGACTCGATGATGATCCATATGATATAGAAAAGAAGACTTGTGTCGATAAATTCTGTTCAGAGAATACCTTCCTAGTTAAGAAGGAGTGCTGATGTATTTGTAACTTCAGAATATATTCATCCATATGTCTTATGTATTGTACCCTGATGTTTATTTCAGGATGTGTCTGTAATGTATTTGAGTCATGCCATTCCTTGATGTTCCTATTGGGAGGTTCTATAATGTAAACAAGTCATATCAAGTCATTATGGATAACCCTCCTATTGGTCAAGGGTTAAAGTCCCCGCAGTTTTGGGGCCCTATGGTTATTAGACTATCCTAGAGAAGTCGACCTTGGGTGAGTCATTGTAAGATGGGGAAATAGTCCCCACCATTGTGTTAAGGATAACCCTCCTTTTTGGTCAAAGGAGGCAAACTCCCCACAAGTTATGGGGAACTAGGGTTATTAAACACTCCTACAGATGTCGTCTCTAGTAAGTAATTGTTAAGTGAGGCTGACATTTTGGAATGGGTTTCAAGTGAAAGAAAGAATATAAATAGAGAGTGAGCCACTCTATTTATCACACACACACTCACTCACTAGGGCACATGAGTGAGAGAGAAGAAGCTGGGATCAGAGAGAGAGACTACTACCGTCGGGAGATCATTTTTATGTTTTCAGGTTTTACTTTTGGTGTTGATTCTATCTCTGAGGAAGTTGTGGGGTTTTCTCCTTTATGGTTTTCTTGAGGAAAATTCTTTGTGTCTCTTGTCTCTTATGTTTATTGATGTGCATGTTATTCTCTCAGTTAAAGATCCTAAGATAATGCTAGCTTGAATGATAAAAATATAGCAATTTATATATATTTTTCAATTTTATAAACTTTCATTATATATATATATATATATATATATATATTTACCAGAGAAAATAAACCTTTATTATTTCAAATAATCATGGAATCCTCCAAAGGAGGTTACAATTCTTCCTTATCAAGCTTTACACAAAATCACCATAAAAGATGTTCATATTTTCCTTGACAGCTTACATCACAAAATATTCTTTGTTGCTTTTGTACTTTTCATCACTGTGTAGACAAAAAAATTCTGCACTTTTCATTTTGCTTTCCTTCTGTCTGCTTCCAATATTAGACTCCATACTTCTCTGTTATCAAATCAAAATGGGGAACATAATGGAGACTCCTTCATTGAGGATCTCACCCTCGATTACTTCTGGTTGAATGGTTAAAGCTTGCTTTGAGAGTATGTCTACTTCTGAATTGAATTCCCTGTATACATGGTTGAAATTAAGAGCTTCAAAAGAGGGAATCATCATCTGGATTGTTCTCAGCAAATTTTGTAAATGAGGGGCTCGAATGTTGTTTCTTTCTTTTTCCCACTCTATCACTATTTAGAATCCCCATATATATATAAATTGGAAATATGTTTGTCTTTTGCTATATTCAAAGTATCCCAAAGAGCCATCAACTCTGCTTTGGTATTGGTGGCTCATCCCATGCCCAATTTGTATGTTATTTTTTTGGAGTCAGTTATGCATATGACCCCTCCTGCCCCTCGAATGGCTGGATCTCCTTGGCTGGTTCCATCAAAAAATTCCCATGGAGTACTTTTATTGATAACTAGGCCTATGACTACTCTGTGCTTTCCAATTTTGGCTGCTATTCTATGCTCATGAACTTTCTGCAGTAGCAGCGCTGAAGTTATGTCAATGGGAGACCAACTATTCTTGAAAATTGCTCTGTTTCTTGCTTCCCATATTGTAAAAACAAAAAGAAGAGGGAAATCAATAAATTTGCATACCGCTTTGTTGTCCCAACACTGCTTAGTGTTTTGCTCCCATGAATCTTCTCTTCTAGTTATTGTTCCCTTGCTGAGAGTTCCAGTGACCTCCATCCAGACTTGTCTTGCATAATTTCAAGTACTGAACAAATGGGATGTGAGTTCTTCATCTTTTTTGAACATTATGCATATCCATGGGCCTTGAAAGTCCCTTTTTATTAGATTCTCCCATGTTAGCAATTTTTTATTCATTGTCAACCAAAATGTAAGAATGGGTTTTAATGGGATGCTGCATTCCCATAGACGCTGCCACCACCAAGCCTTCTCTTCATTGAATTGTCATGTATGGAAGCTTCATACCATTTTTTAGCTATAAACTCTCCATCTTCTTCATTTATTGTCCATATTAATTTTTACTTTGTATCATCTTCCAAACATACACAGTTTTTTTCCAGTAGGTTTATGTAAGCTTACCAACTCTCAGATTCCTCAGCTTCTAGTTGAAAATCGTTTGCTTCCTTCCATCTTGTTCTACCTGTGAATTCTGGGATTTGAACTTGTGCATCTGCTAGTTTATAGCACCTCTGTTCTCCAATCTTGTTTAGAATCAGTTGTGGAAGTCTGTAATCCTCTGCTGCACTATCCCAAGGGTCTTGACCTATCCTGATGCTTTTCCCATACCCAATTTCCGAGGATATCTATGTACCTAATAGGGGGAATGCTAAGACCATGGACTTCCATCCAACTGAGCCATTTTTTAATTACTTGTTGGGCCCGGGTTTCTAATCCAGTCTGTTATTTCCATGCTTGCACAGTATTTGGACCATACCACTCTACCCCACAGAGAGTTTGTGTTTTGTATAAGTATTTAGAGAGATTTGGTTTCCAATGCTTTAGTGAAGAGGGGCAGTTTCTTAAAGCCCCATCCTCCCATCTCCTTGGGCTGAGCTATACTGGTCCATTTAACCAGAGGTATGCTATTGGCTTGTTTACTAGCTGTCCAATGAAATCTGAAGCATAGCTTCTAGATATTTTTGAGGATTCCTTTAGGGATATATGCTATTGAGGACCAATAAACAGGGATACTCTGAAGCACTGCTTCAACCAAGACAAATATTCCTCCCCTGGACAATCTGTTTGCCAACGATGAAACACGGGCTTCTACCTTTTGGTATAGCGACATCCAGTCTTTAAAAGCATAGCAATTTGGCTTGAGGTAAAACCCTAAATACATGAACCCTTGACCCAATATTTTTGCTGGGTAGGCTAAAATCTCCTTTTCTTTTAGTACTAGCTCATCTGAAAAATCATTGTGGGATAACATTGATTTTTCTATATTGATTATCATTCATGTAGCCTTCATGTATTTTTATATCCGAGTTGCATATTTTGTCAAGTTCTCTTCCTTCCCTATTCCAAAAAGAAATACATCATCTACAAATAATGTATGAGTTACCACTTCAGATTCTGATACCTTTACTCCTGTGATCCTTCCTTCTGTTCTGGCTTTCAGTATTAGTCTACCTAAAGCATCGGTCACCAGAAGAAAAATGAATGGGGATACTAGGAATCCTTGTCTGATACATATTGAGGGCCTAAAGAAGTTCGAGGGGGATCCATTGATCAATACTACAAAGGATGTTGATTGGATGCAGCCCAAAATCCAATCTACCATCTCCATTTTCATCCCTAGCTTAATGAGAACTAGTCTGATGAATGCCCAGCTAACCCAGTCATAAGCTTTGGAGAAATCTAATCTTAAAGAAAATGTTGATTGCTTCTCCTTTTTTATAGAGTGTATCACTTCTTGAGCAATGGAAACTGCATCTAGTATTTTCCTATTCTTCAAGAACCCAAATTGCTCCTCTGTAATGACATTACTTAAAATTGGTTTGATTCTTTGTGTTATAATTTTTGCTATTATCTTGTAGATCATATTACAACAAGATATTGGTCTGTAGTCTTCGAATGCTTCACATTTCTATTTCTTGGGTATTAAAGCTATGAAGGTGCTATTCATACTGCCTAATACTTTCCCTGATTTTCTAGATTCCCGAACCACTGCTAGTATGTCCTTTTTTATCAAGTCATAAAACCCTAGAAAAAACTCTAGAGTGAATCCGTCTGGCCCAAGACTCTTTCCTCTCTGAAAAGAGTGCAATACCTGAGTGATCTCTTCCTCCAAGATTTCTTTACATAGCTCCTCATTCATATCCTCTGTTATAGCTCTTGGAAATAGGTCAATAACTTCTAGCATCTCTCTAATTGGGAAACATTCAGGTTCTTTCAACAATTCTTGGAAGTGTTTGACAACAGCCTTTGTTTTTTCTTTGAAGGATTTGGCCACATTTCCTCTTGTGTATTTGAACTCATGAATTGTGTTAATGCTTTTCCTATAAGAGGCATATCTGTAAAAAAACTTCGTATTTTAATCTCCTTCAGCCAGCGAGAGAGCTCTACTTTTTAACCTCCATTTTTTTTCTTCATGTAACAATAGGCCATCTTTTGTTGCCTCTATATTTTTTAGATCTTCTATATTTTTAATACTAAATACTCCTTCTTTGTTATTGTCATAAACCTCCTTTATTTTCCTTTCTATCCCCTTCAAAGTTTCATGCTTCGTCTTCCTGTAATTTGCATCCCACTTTTTAGAAATCTTCTTTGATTTCTCCACATTTTCCATAAATTGTTGCATTTGAGTGTGATTTGTTTCTGGTTCTAAGGGAACCCATGCTTCTAAGATGAGATTACAATAGTCCTCTTCTTCTAGCCACTTGGGATTGAACTTGAATGGTTCCGGAGGTTTTTTGTCAAGGGTATTGATAGTTAGTACTATTGGGTTGTGATCTGAGTTACCTCCTATTTCTACTGAAGCCTTTATAATAAGATTTCTTCCTATTAAGTTTTCTAAAATCAAAAACCTATCCAATTTCTTCAAGACTCCCTGTTCCCCACTCCTTTTGTTTCTCCAAGTGAGCCTGATTTTTACAAGGGCTTGATCCACCAGTCCCTTTTGTTCAAACATATGTTTGAAGTAGCATCCTAAAGATTTTTTAATGGAATTCTTCCCCCATACCTCATTGCTATACATTGTTAAGTTTAAATCTCCTCCGAGTATCAAATTTTTTAATTCTAGAGATTTGGCATCCTTTAGCTTTTCCCAAAAGGCTTTTTTGTCATAGAAACGACCATAGACATTTAGAATCATATACTTCTTCCTTGTTTCATTATCCTCTAGCTCTGTTCCTATTGTTAAATCAAAATTCTGAATAGAGATCAAATTTTGGGTTAGGCACCAAGCTGTTAGGGTGCCTCCTGAGTTCCCTTATCCATCACTACTTGTCATTCCCCATTCCTTTATGCACTCTCTTAATATTTCTTCTGCCTTACTACCTTCTGTCATGGTTTCTTGCAGTAATCGTACCGTAGGGATCATTATGGTTATGAGCGGTTTCAGGGTGAGTTTCTTGGGTACCGCCCCTAACCCTCTGACGTTTAGGGATAATATTTTCATTTAATAACACCTCCTGGGCCTACATCTCTAAGCGCCCTCGAAAGTGTTTCTTGTTACCTTGTTTGATCTCCATGATTGCACATTTTTGAGCTTTGGAAAGGAGATATTTTCTACCCATTTGAGGTTCTGGATCCAGATTTAGGGCTAACCCTCCTGTTGATATGTATTCATTCTTTCCTCTTGAAACCTTAGGTCTTAAGTTGTATTTTGATTTCCTCTCACTTTTCAATTCCTTATATTGAACAATTTTTTGATTTTCTTTACTAGGGGAATTTCTACTTGCAACATTCTTAAAATTAACCATTGGGTAATAGTTATTACCTTTGGGTTCTACTGTTGCTGGTCACGGGTCGGTGAAGCCTGAGCTGTATTGACCATCTTCTGTAATTCCCGTACCTTCGCTGATGTGGCCTTCACTCTATGCTTCGGTCCCTGTCACTGTTCCCTGGGGTTCATTTTTTGTTACTGTTTCACTTTGGCCACCTTTTGTCATACCTTCATTTTTCTGGTGGTGACTGCTTACTTCTTCGCCACCTTCTTTGGTTTTCTCCGATTCTGGCTCTATGCTTTGCTCGTCTCTTGTCATGTTTTCGCTTGGGAACTTCTCCTTAGCTTCCTCATTCCTGTTTGGTTCTTTTTCTTCCACTAATATCATAGGCTCTTCTGCTACTACTTCCTTGCACCCTCTCTTGCTTATCCATACCTTCCAAAACGGGTTTCTTATTGTGTTATTCAAACAGTTTCTTACTAGATGTCCCACCTTTCTGCATCCATAACACCGGAATGGGATTTTCCAATAGTCTAGGCGATGTTTCCATTGAATTCCATGCATGTTTATCAAGATTTTCTCATTGAGTCCATCCTTCAGGTCCAATTGGACTAAAATTCTCTCCCATCTGCGGTCTACCTTGGTTTCCCAATCAGGTTCTAATGCCAGGAATTTTCCTATCCTATTGCCAATTGCTTTCATGCACTCCTCCTCCCAGAATGTCATTGGTAATCTCGGCATTGTCACCCAAACTTGCTATTTGTTGAAGGGTTCTCATGTCGCATTGAAATCAATTCTCCATTTTTGCAGAATTAGATCTGATGGTCCCCAACTCTAGCTCCTGTACAACAATTTTTTCTCATGCTCTTCATGTTGCAGCTTCGTTGGGATCCATCCTCTCGGAAGTATGTGGAACTCAGGGCTGTACCCAATCTCACCTTTCCAATTCTGCTCAATCTAATTCATAATTGCCTCATGCCCTGGATATTTTCTGCAGAAACGCCCCACCAGAACATGCATCAGATAATGGGGGATCTCACTGAGATTTATTTCTCTGTTGACTGTTAATTGAACATTACCTTTTCTCATCCTTACTCCCTTTGATTTGTGAGGCTGTTTTTTGCTGAGGCATTGATTTTCTGAGTTGGTGTTACTGGAGTTGTTCATTAAATTGTGTGGTTTAGACTGGTGTTTTGTACCCTCCTCCATTATGAGATTTGCTCCTTCGTGTGCGTGAACTGTCCTTCCACATCCTCTCTCTATGGCTCCAATTTTTTCCGGTTCTGAAATTCATCTTTTGAGCAGAAGATGGGGGTTTTCCAATATTTTGGGGAATAATTAACTTTGTCGTTCCACATATTGATTCTTCCTTCAATCCCTTTCCACCTACGTGCAGCTTCGCCTTCGTCCTTTGTTCCTCCATAACCTGTGCACAAAAATTCAATAGAGCTTCAGCAATGAGGAAGAACCCTCTTGTGCTCTCTCCCTCGTGCTCCCTCCGCATTCCTGCTGCTTCCTTCTTATATATATATATATTATTAAAAATCTTTCACAACAAACTAATGCTTTTTTTTGTGTATTTTGATTATTTATTGTTATATACATATTAACTATATACATACAAACTATCTAAGAAAAATGAAAATAAATTACACTAATCTAATTTTTATTTTTTTACAAAGCTAAATATACATAGTAAAAACAAATTTATTTATTTTTTAATATTAGTATTAATTTTAATAAAATAACAACACAAAATTAAAATATATTATAAAAAATTGTATATATATATATATATATATTTGTTTTTTTAACTTTTTATTATATTTTATTTAAAACAAACCATTTTCACATTTATTAAACCCATTTCTTATATTCAACAAATCCATAAATTCATTGATGCCTTTCAATGTAAATTTACACTCTGTGATACATTACAACAAAATTAACCGGTTCATTTTTAGTTGACGAGCCTATAGAGAAACCTTAGAAAAGGTATAGTTATCTCGACGATGCATTATAACATCAGACCCATCAAAATGAGGTTATGATGGTGGTATGGAAAACCCTATGACGTGACTGGTGATGATACACATAAAGAATGTATATATTGCGCTATCATATGTGAGAACGTCTTATGCCAAAATTACATGGACGCCAGTTCTGTGGGAAATCACATCGAAATGGTGATAAGAGGCCCCTAAGAAAATGCTGACCGATATATGAAAAGGCATATTGGATGGTGAAGAGTCTTGTGGGATTCGCTCGAAAAAATCTTCGACCAAAACATAAATTATATGAAGAAGATCAAGCTGTTTGTGGAAAATAAAAATGATGACTGAGGTTTGTGGATTGTTCTGCCAAAATTCATCTCACAACCGATGAAGCGTTGTCAAAGAATGGCACCAAATTATATAATTAATATTAACTTAAACAATATACCTTTGCCGGAAAACATACCGATTTAACGAAATTATCTACGAAGAATGAAATTCCTGCATCATCTAACTGTCGTCTTTCTATGCTGTTCGTTGGAGTGTAAGTCCTGTGTGAAAACTCTGTTACAAGATTTTTAAATACTAATTTTTTGACTAGTTTGGTGCAAAATGGACATATTATTTAAGAGAAAATGCATATTTGAAAAAGAACTTGGTTGAAAGAAGTCTTTTGCATCCCGCGAGGTATTGCCAAAAGATGTCCCTATCCATAAATATGACCTGACTGATCTCAACTAAATACACAATGATTTGCAAGATCTCAAGTTGAGAAATAAATGCCCTTTTGATGGGTTTTGGATTTGAGTTACTTTGTGTTTTTATCTGCTGGTTATGTGATTCCAAAATTACGCACTCCGACCCTTGACCACACACATTACGTCATCAATTAAATCGATGATTCACAAAGATTTTTCTTCACTCCCGCTAAGAAAAAGGAACATAAATCATGACTCATTATATCATACAGATATTCGGTTGGAAATCAAACAAAGAGACACAGATACAAAAAAAAAAAATTGTGGAAAGGGGAGAGCGAAAGACACAAAGATTCCGCTAATTTTCATTCGTTCAAATCCATGCCACTCCTAATTTGTCGATTACAGAGCTAAAGCTATGTTTATATACACAGTGTGGGAAATTGATCTTGAATCTCCAAGGATGGGTTCACGATCTTCCATTTTTAGTACATACCATATTGAAATTTAAATGCATGTGAGGAATTCATGAAGATTGTTAGTGGTTCACATCTCTAAGTATGTCTCATAGTTGTCATTAGCAAACATTGTTCACATCTCTAAGTATGTCTCATAGTTGTCATTAGCAAACATTGAAATTGAAAAATGATAGAATAAAGGAAGGGAGATTAATTAACCTTTTTCTTGAGGAGCATAGCCCGAAGACTCCCATTCCAATGCAGATTCTATTGAATGCGTGAGTTACGACCGACATCATGCCAGATGTTCTTTAAAATCCATTTCATTTAGTTGCGCTTTAGAAAGAAAGTGAGTTGGATCAAATTTTTTTTAGCAAACTGTCTCAGGTTTCACTCACTCGGATTCAACCAACTTCTTTTGTATCTTCTGGCTTTCCATATTACCTAGAGGGGTAGTTACCCATTGAACGCATCCTTGAATACCCGTCAGCATTAAATTCAAATATTTATTGGAAGTTCAAATCAAGGGCTAATACATATAATTGTTGTCCATGCATTTAAAGGCGGAATAACAAACACACTTATGTTGCAGCTATCACCCGAATAAATCGTGGTTCAACAACCAAAGTTGTTGAATGTCCTCTCATTTCGCCAAGCAGAGTAATCTCATTAGGTGGGTCTAGCTGTTACATAAGCAAGATATTCTATCATACTCTGTGTGAGTTTGTTAATGGCTCCACCAAACTAGACAGGTGTGAGACTATAAAGGAGGCATTTTGGTTGTGGCGTCCAAATCGTGTGTTGGTTGTACAAACGAAAATGTTGTTAGAATCAAATGGTGGGAGATTCAGAGTCAAATGTGGCAAACCTTCTTAGTTTGGTGAATAATGGAACTGCACCTGAATATATGCAATCTAATCCCTAGATTTTGGTGCTATATTCTAGGTCTGCATGGAGCATCTCATCGGGACGGAGTGGCTGATAGCTTGCAAATCCATAAATTACGTAGGGGTCGATCTGCTTGCACATAAATTTTATGCTCTTTCTCGTTCATGACAAGTACTTCGGCATTATGATTCAGAGAGATCATTAAAAATAATTCCCTGAAGAGTTGGCGTTCATTTCAACTAAATGAAATGGCACCACATAAGGCAGTTTGGGCAGGGAACTGTTACACTTCATGTCAATGTTTTAACTCCTTTTGAAAATCGTGATAACTCCACATGAATCACCTTTTTCACCAATCTAGTGATAGCATTCTAAAAATAAGTTGGTGACATCCTGCAATCTCTCAACTTCCTCCGTAACGTGTGAGTGTATGGGTGGTGCACAAAAATGTGATAGTTAACACACAACATAATTTCAACCCAAAATCCGACACCTTGCATGTTTTAAATTCAACACTTCTCTATCGCATTTTCGACACATGAACTTTTTTTTGCCATTGGTGGCATAACGTCGGATCTTCGACATCCTACCAATGTGGGTTGAAGATACGACACACCATGGTGTCACCTATTCGACCGTTTTCTCTTCCATAGTGCCAATCAAAACTTGCATACACCATCGGAAATCCGATGCCATCCGACACTTGAAGAGTCAGCCTTCCGACGGACAGAAATGTCAGAGGAATGGCAACTTCATCGATATTTTTATCTAGAAAGTGTCTATTATTCGACGCCATCTGACACTTGAAGAGTTTGCATTCCGATGGGAAAAGGGTCGAAGGCATGGTGACTCCATCGAATATTCGACTTGGCCCGACACTTGAAGCGTAGTTCATCCGATGGTCTAAAGCATTGGAGTCATGACACTGTCGTCGAATGGTTTCACCGAAGTGTCAGAAGAACGTAAAAAAAGCGGCCCCTGTTGGTAGATTTAAAAAAAAATTGAAATATTTCACTTAGTTATAGGGATTTGATAACAAGTGTGTGCCGGGGAGTTGGTGGCATACAGAGGAACTTCCTCTAGCAAAGCATTCAACCTTCCCCTAGGCTAAATTGTTGTATGTTAAAGCAGGCTCCTCCCAGGCACAACAACGATTTTTCATATGGTCTCTCATGACAACGATTTCCCATGCATGTGGGCTGGGGATTTGATGAGTTGAGCAGTAATTGCCTTCCCCAGCAAAGCCCATTGTCCTTCCAAACTAAATTGTTGAGCTTCCAATGCACACATGTCATCATGCACAACAATTTGCTTCTACAAATCTCACATAACTATTTAACTCTAGATGGCGAGTCCAGATTGGATGTTCATTGATGTTTTTACTTGTCTTTGCTTCCAAAAGGAATCGGTGTGTGTGTTGGTGTCTATCTTCTATAAAAGACAACAATTTACCTTCCCAAAGCTAAATCACTATGTATCCTTGCTCAACTACCTTTCAAAGACAGTGATTCCCTCTGTCGTTACTTAGACAGCAAAATAGTGACAAGTGGATCCTTGGGAGAGGCTGGCAATGTAGGAAAAACATTGATCTCCCTTATAACCCAATTTATCCAAATTTATCATGCATTTCCCTTTGTAATTTATTATATATGATTTCCATTTTTATGCTTTGTGTTGTTGTTGTGTTTTCTACAGGATGGGAGCATGAGTTTATAGCATCCAATCCTTTTGCAGCTAGTGAATCCCTTTATTTTCCTAGAGAGATAGCAACCGAGATTTTATGAAAGATGTATTTATAAGAAGACCAATGATCAGTCAGTCAATGCCTTTGATGCAGTGAATGGAGTCTATGAAGGCTTTGGCTGCTAAAAAAAATAGATATTGAAGTCGAGATATCTCACGGTCTAATAATAAAATATTTTCTGGAAGAAGAGAAACTCTATAAGGCTTCATAGTTGCTTTTTACTACAAGAAAACATAATGTTCTATTATAACCAGCATCAGTGTCTAAGTATTAAGCACAACGATTACCATCTAACTACTTTGTATTAGCTATTATGCATAGGGCAAGGAATGCCTTATTGTCTATGACTTCATGCAAAGAGGCAATCTTTAAGAGGGCCTTCATATTGAAGAGAATAAACCAATGATTCCATATAAAGACTGGTTTACAATTGCTATGGAGTTGTAGGAGCATTAGATTGGCCCACTTTTGACAAGCAAAATGAAGCCCACGAAAAAGTTGATCACAAAAATAAATTATTGTATGTTTTTTCAAAGTTTTTGCTTAAAACTCCTACTCTAGCTTTGTTAACGCATTCTAATGATATAGGCTTGCCTATGGATTCACAGGGGAAACTTATCAAATATATTACTATTTCTTCTTTGGATTTATGGTAAAATGATGGGTGAATTCTAGGGTTTCATGCACATCCAAGATTGATGCTAGCATTGTTGGAAGAACACAAGAACAAGGAGGATCTAGGGTTTTCTTGGTTGCAACATTGGTGAAGTTTGGTGAAATTATGCTTCTATGGATTGAATGGTGCTTGTAATGATGCATTTACTCTGAATTAGGGATTTTTACCAACTTTTGTCAACTTTTACATGTTATAAAACATCCTCTTGAAGGATTTTTCTCTTGTTTGTCCCTAGATCTCTAAATTTTTCCCTAATTAGGATCCTCCAACAAACCCTAGAGGTTGTTTTTGGAAGTCCTAGTTCGTGAGGCTTAGGGAAATATTCCAAGAGGGAGGATGATCACCATCCCTTATGGCCTTGGGTTTGAAGTAAATTTCACAAAAACTCTAAGATTTGTCATTTTGATCAAAATGTAGTATTTCTTGTGTAAATATACGCATTTGCGTGATTAGTGTAGTGTTAGATTAGATCTACGTTTTTATAAACTAGAAAACCTTAAAATTTATAAAATTCAATAATCCAAAAATAACAACAATTTTCAAATTATAAGCCACCCTCAAATTTTGGTCTGCCTATTTAGCCCTAGATCCTCTAGTGTGTCACCTATCTTCTTGTCTACATCCACGAACATGAGAAGCAACCTAAAAAAACCAGTCAAAAGTCATATCTAGGGTTTCATATTTGACATGTTTCAGGGATAGGGATAGTTTGGCCTTGATAAAAGGTTACTTTATGCCTTACAACGACCCCATTTAATTATTTAGTAGGGAAATTTAGGGACTCTGTTAGTTTTTCAACATTAAGCTAGAATTATTAGGATATTTAACTGAGAGAATAACAAGCACAGTATTCAAACAAAAGAGAAAATTAACATAGTGATTTTCCTCGGGGAAACCATAAATGGAGAAAACCACACAACTTCCTCAGATATAGAATCAACACCAAAATAGAAAATCCCAAAACAGTAAGTGATCTCTTGATAGCAGTAACCTTCTTCTTATCTAGCCCCAGTGTCTTCTCCTTTCTCAACAATGCGCTACACTTGAGTGTGTATGTGATGTGTGCTAAATAGAGAAGTTGCCTCTCTATTTATACTGCTTCTCGGCATGACTAAAACCCTACTAAGGCTGAATTCACTAAGTGAGTCTAATAACCCTAGTGGCCCGAAACTTCAGGGACTTTAACCCTTAGACAATAGGAGGGTTACTCACAATGACTTGACATGACTTGTTTACATTATAGATCCTCCCAATTGGAACATCGGGGCATGACCTCATGACTCAATTACATAATAGACACATCCCAGAATAAACATTGGATTACAAGACATAAGATACATAGATGAGTACATTTCGAAGTTACAAATACATTAACACTCCCTCTTAACTAGGAAGGTATTATTCCGACACAATTTTCAGCACTTGTCTTCTTCTCTGTATCGACTAGATCATCTTGTCATCTTCTTCTTCAAGTCTTCTTAGTCTTCAAGTCTTCAAGTCTTCGAGTCTTCGAGTCTTCAAGTCATTTTATTCTTCAAGTCTTCTTAGTCTTCAAGTCTTCTTCATCATGAGATCTGCATCATCACGACTACTGGATCATCACTACTAGATCATCATCTCATCTGGATCATCACTCGATCTGGATCGTCATCAAGTTTGGATCATCATCACATCTGGATCATTACTTGATCTATATCATCATCGAGTCTGCATCATCATCACAATAGGATCGTCACTTGATTTGGATCATCATCAAGTCTGGATCATCATCACATCTGGATCATCATCACATTTGGATCATCACTTGATCTAGATCATCATTAAGTCTAGATCATCATCACATGCTATCTCAGAATGGTGCTATCTCGATTCTTCTCGTCACAGGAAGTTCTATAGTGTCAATCCTGTAGCCCTACCCTTCATGTAGGTCTTCATCAGCGCTTATATTTGACACTTAAGTCAGAATATCCTACCCATCTCTTACATCTAACCTCATCTTGTGAGAAAGGCATGCCCAGCACTCACATCTAACCTCATCTTGTCAGAAAGGTCCAGCACTCACATCTAATCATGTGTAAACACATCACGCCAGAATGGCTCAACATTTATATCCGATCATGTGCAAGCACATCGCATCGGAAAGGCTCTACACTTACATTCAACCTCATCCTGTCAGAAAGGCATAGCACTCACATCTGACCATGTGTAAACACATCACGCCAGAATAGCTCAACACTTATATCTGACCTCATCCTATCAGAAAGGCTCTACACTTACATTCGACCATGTGTAAACACATTGCATCGAAAGGGAATGCACTCACATATGATCATGAAAGAACTAATCCTATCATCGCATCAGAATCACCTCCAGTCCTAGACTGAGCTACCTGGTAACTGACCAGGTGCCTCCATTCTCCCAAAGAATGGCAATTTCCCTTAAATCTGACCTACTCATCGGAATGGCTAGCACTCACATATGACATGGGAGGAACTTAATCCTTTAGCCATGACAGAATGGTTCAGCCCTTACATCTGATCAAGTGGGAACACATCCTTCTCTCACATCAGAATGGCTTCTCAGTCCTAGACTGAGTTTTCCTGGTAACTGACTAGGAACCTCCATTCCCAGAATGGCAACAACCCTTATATCTGATCACTTAGGAACCAATCATACAGTCGCATCAGAATGGATCAGCACTCATATCTGACATGTAAGGACCCAAATCCTCTTACCATGAAAAAATGGCTCATCCCTTACATCTGACGATGGAAGGAAATTAATCCTCTCCCATGTCAGAATGGCTCATGAACTCATCACTTCCCTATGGAGGGAACCTTGATTTGGAGAACACCAAGATTATCCCTGAAGTACTCAAACTTCACCCTAGCCAAGGGCTTCATCAACACATCAACTATCTGATCCTCTGTCACAACATACTGGAGCTTCACTGCTCCCATATGCACCATATCCCTCATATAGTGATACTTGATCTCGATATGCTTCGACTTGTCATGGAACACTGGATTCTCTGACAACTTCATGCAACTCTATTTGTCACAATTTATACAAGTAGCATCCAACTGGAGATCAAATAAATCATACAGTAGCTTCCTTAGCCATACTGCCTCACAACTAGCTAAACAAGTTGCAACATACTCTACTTCAGCTCTACTAAGTGGCACATAGGATTTCTTCCTGGTAAACCAAGAGATCACGCCTGATCCCATACTGAAGTAACACCTTGAAGTGCTCTTCCTATCGATGGCACTACCTGCCCAATCTGAATCAACATAACCCTCTAGGTTAATCTTCTGATTCACCTTGTACTTGAGCCCATAATCAACTGTACCCCTCAGGTACCTCAGAATATTCTTTGCAGCAATCAAGTGAACATTTCTCGGATCTGTCAGGAACTGGTTCAAGGTGTTCACAGCAAAGCAAATGTCTGGTCTCATGTTCGTTAGGTACAAAGGACCCAATCATCTGATGATACATCGTAGCATCAACCGACTCTTATGAAGCATCACTCAATAGCTTCAAGTTTGATGCCATAGGTGTGGCCATGGCTTTGCAGTCCATCATCCCAAACCTCTTCAGGATCTCTACTGCATACTTCCCTTGTCCAAGGGTGATTCCGTCTGCACTCTGCCATACCTCCATGGCTAGGAAATAATGTATCATACCCAAGTCCTTCATTTTGAACTCAGCAGCAAGATTTCTCTTTGTATCAGCAATCAACCCATCCATACCTGTCACAAACAGATCATCTACATATAGTAGGAGCATCACTGGGTTTCCATCTTCAACCTTATAGTACAGGTTGGAATCTGCTTTACTCTTGGTAAATCCCAAACTGGATAGAAAGTTGTCAATTCTACCATACCAAGTCCTGGGTGCCTGTTTCAAACCATATAGGGCTTTCTTCAATCTGCACATATGAGACTTTCTGTCATGTGTCTCAAAACCGAGTGGTTGTTCTACATACACTTCCTCTTCTACTACACCATTCAAGAAGGTAGTCTTGACATCCATCTGGTGTATCTTCCATTTCATCACTACAGCCAGATCTAGTACTGATCTGATGGAAGTGTATCTGGATACAGGTGCAAAGGTTTCTTCAAAATCTATTCCTTCTTTCTTAGAGAAACCCTGAGCCACAAATCTTACTTTATATTTTTCAATGCTACCATCTGCAGCATGCTTGATCTTATAGATCCATTTGGAAGTTACAACTGACTTCCCTTCTGCTCTTGGGACAACATCCCAAACATCATTTTTCATGATCAATTGGTACTCTTCGATCATAGCATCCTTCCATTCTTTTCATTCTGCCACTTCTTCATAACTGGAAGGTTCTTATCAATGAAATCATATAGTAAAGCTATATACCCTGAGCAGGATCTAGTCCTCTTTCTTTCTCTATGATTTTCTTCTAGAGCCCCATATATTTCTGCACCTTGGATAATTTCACATACCCAAGCATGTTTACTCTTATGAGGATTCTTCTCCAGAGATGGATCTATAGGCCTTTGTGGTTCTTCAAATTCTTGATATTCTACTTGAGTTTCTTCGTTCATGGTTGTATCATGAATTCTAGGTGCTTTTGCTTCTTCGGGATCTTTAGCAGGTCTCTTTATGGATTTGTTGTAAGTTGTGTCTTCATCAAATGTCACATCCCTACTAATTTCAATCTTCTTGTATCCTGGGAAATATATTTTGTAAGCCTTCGAGCTTTCAGAGTATCCCACAAATATACCCTTCTTTCCTGAAGGATCTAATTTTGTTCTCTTCTGTTTTGGAATGTGTATGTAAACAGGACAGCCGAATATTCTGAGATGGCTGACATCTTGTTTCTTGTCAGAGAAGACTTCTTCAACAGTCTTTTTCTCGAGTACTCTATGTGGAGTATGGTTTTGTACATACACCGTTGTTCTGGCAGCTTCCGCCCAAAGATGCATAGGAATATCTTCATCGTGAAGCATAGCTCTTGCAGCTTCCATGATAGTTTTGTTCTTCTGTTATGAAATTAAATTCTGTTGTGGATTATAAGGAGTGGAAAACTCCCTCTTAATCCTTGATTCTTTACATAGCTCTTTGAATTCATTAAAAGTGAATTCTCTGCCATTATCTAATCGAAAGGTCTTGATCTTCTTTTCAGTCTGATTCTCGATGAAGGCTTTGAATTCCTTGAACTTGCTGAATACTTCGTCTTTTTTCTTCATTAAGTAAACCCATGTCTTCCTAAAAAAGTCATCAATAAAAGAAACATAATATGCATACCCTCTTAGTGAGCTTGATGACATAGGACCGCATACATCGGAGTGGATGATTTCCAAGATTCCTTTTGCTTTGCTTTCGCTACTTGGAAATGTCTTCTTTGTGTTCTTTCCTTTCGCACATCCTTTGCAGACCCCATCATGTTTTGCTTGTATTTCTGGAAGACCTTCAACAGCTTTGCTTGCAAGAGGTAGTGCTCTGTAATGCACATGTGCAAGGCTTCTATTCCAAAGTTCATTTGGCTCTATTGTGTCATGGACCAAGGATTGTTTTGGGTGGCCCTTCAATTTGTACAAACCTCCTTCTTGTTCACCAATTACTATTACATCATCGATAGTCTTTCCTTTTGGCCACATGATGACTTGACCATATATGAATGCAACCATCATTCCTTTTGCATCTAATGCTGATATGGAGAGAAGGTTCTTCTTGAGTCCTAGCACAAACAATAATTCCTTCATTGTCATATACTTTCCAGAGTCTAGCTTATACGAAGATTCCCCACTACCTTTTATTGGATACTGGTATTCATCTCCTACCTTCACCTTGTGAGGTGATTCATGTTCTGAGAGTTTCACAAAGGATTCCTTGAATCCAGTCATATGTTTTGAAGCCCCACTATCTGTAAGCCAATCATCACTTCCATGAGTAATGTTTCCCATGAGAGAGAAAATCAAAACATATTCATCCTCGCTAGAAGAATATTCACTTTCATATCCGGTTCTCTTCGATGAAGGTTCGTCATCCTCTACAGCATGAGCATGATGTCTTCTTTTGTTTCCCTTCTTCTTGTGAGAGCTACTTTTGTTCTTAGGACAATCTCTAGGAAAGTGTCCTTTTTCATCACATGTATAACAAATGAACTTAGACTTATCTCTAGGTTTTCTAGAGTTATTCCTTTGATGAGAGTACTTACTTCTGTGATGGCTAGATCTGGGTTTCTTGGATTGTACTGTGAGAGCTTCATCTTCACTTCCCATGTTCTCTTCTTGAGCTTCTATCCGAGCTTCTTCTTGAGAACATTCTTCCCACAGTTTTCTGAACTTGACTAACTTCTTTCTAGCACAGATCCCTTGAATGAAGGAGTCCCATGTCCTAGGAAGAGCATTCAAGGTGGTCATCACAATTTCTGCATTCTCCACTTCTTCATCTACTGCTTCTAATTTTTCCTTGATCTAAGAAACCCTCGTGAAGTAAGACTGGATGGTCTCTACATTCTGGATCTTCACATTCTTCAGTTGATTCCTCAGAGTCATTTTCTGGTTTATGTTATTCCCTTCAAACAATTTGGTTAGGACATCAAACATAGCTTTAGGTGTCTTGAGAGAGGACACCTGTGGGATAAGGTGATCCTTGATAGAATCAGCAATGATCCTCTTTACCATAACCAACTTCTTCTTATGTAAGGCCTTAGCCTCATCTCCCTCTGGAACTGGAACCTCCTCATTGATGTAGGAGTCCAACTCATTCTCTTCCAGGACCAGGGAGATCCTATACTTCCAAGATCGGAAGTTATCAGCTCCCTCAAGATTTGCATCAAGCTTGGTATGATGAGACATATTAACTAAGAACCTCAAATGGAAATGCAAAAGATTTATATCTTACCAGGTCAAGATGTCAGATTTGGATTTGGAGCTGAAAGCCTGCAGTACTGGTTCAGGTGCAAATTAGGGTTTTTATTTTCTAGAGTTCTGTCCAACCAAATGATTTGAAATTGATCCCTAACTTTTATTTTGGGGAGGATATCAATCCAGGCCTGGGCTGACTGAAAAATTCCTCTTCTATGAAAAGCCATAATTTTTGGCAGTAGTGTCGGGTCCTCTACTTCGACAGAAAGATGCGCCCTAAGGAGGAGAGTTATTCCACCTTACTTTTTCTGAAAATCTATGGAGGAAGGTCTGCAAACTAGGAATCCCTAGTTCCCACAGCTGCACAGTGTCTTCTTCTTAGGCTAGCTCTGATACGATGTTAGTTTTTCAACATTAAGCTAGAATTATTAGGATCTTTAACTAAGAGAATAACAAGCATATCAATCAAACACAAGTGACAATGAACACAGTGATTTTCCTCAAGGAAACCATAAATGGAGAAAACCTCATAACTTTCTCAGAGATAGAATCAGCACCAAACTAGAAAAGCCCAAAATAGTAAGTGATAACCCGATAGTAGTAACCTTCTTCTTATCTAGATCTGGTGTCTTCTCCTTCCTCAACTATGTGCTACACTTGAGTGTGTATGTGATGTGTGATAAATAGAGAAGTCAACTCTCTATTTATACTACTTCCCAGCATGACTAAAATCCTACTAGTGCTGACCTCACTAAGTGATTCTAATAACCCTTGTGCCCCATAACTGCGGGGACTTTAACCCTTAGACAATAGGAGGGTTACTCACAATGACTTGACATGACTTGTTTACATTATAGATCCTCCTGGTCGAAACATCGAGGCATGACATCATGACTCAATTACATTATAGACACATCCCGAAATAAAAATCGGGTTACAAGACATAAGATACATAGATGAATACATTCCAAAGATACAAATACATCAACAGACTCTTTCCTTACTGATCAATGTTACTATCATTTCTAGCCCTAAAACCTATCAAAAAGACCTGCAAAATCAACCAAGTTAGGGTCATATTTGAGTTATGGGGAAATATCAACAATATAATTGAATTCTGCCTTCCAAAAGCATTATTTTCAAGCTAAGGAGTACTTGTATAAACCCTTAAAAGGATGGTTAACTCAGCTGGTAATTCATCTTGATATACAATAGTATTTATAGTTAATCTAAATGATGATAATAATGCCTATGTGATGATACATGATGGTTGTTAATACTTACACTTGCTAGCTGATAAAATTGGCTACTAATGTTGATTTCAAAGAAAAGTGGTTTAAATGATAATACTCTGTTGGTTATGATTCCGAAATGGCTTTTTCTGCCCTATATCCTTGGTGTGGCTATGAAACACTTATACTTTACAACAATAGCATATCGTGCACAGACCTAGAAAATGCCACTAACTTATACAAGAAATTTACAAAAGATCAAAGGTATGTATGCTTTACCGATGGACCAGCTAGCAAAGAAGTTCCAGAATCTGCAATAGAAACACAACCACCAGCACAGAAACCTGCAACAAAATGTTCATAAAATGCCATCAATATTTTCATAAGATTCCTTAAGAAGCAATCATGTGCCCAATTGAATAACATGGACTGTATGCTGACATGTTGATTGATCATCAATGAGGAAGTCTCCCATGTCAAACTAAAGGAAATAGAAAAATTGATTTATTAGAGTATATTAATCCCATGACATACCTACTAGTAATTATATTGACTGATACAATTAACATGGTATGCATGTGTTTATCCTTAAATACAATCAATATTAAACCTGGAAAACTAACATGATTCTATTACATACCTTCCAGTAACTGTTTCGAGTAACAGGAGCATATTTATTTTTACCCTTCTAGTGATTAGGATCAACCCCAACAAAATTCATGGCTGCAAATGGGCTTTCTTCAATAAAAAACATATTTTCCTTAGGAAATAACATCGAAGTTGTTTCCAACAAATGTGAAAATGTTTCCTTAAGTGAAAATATGTCATACCAAATCTAGTGGTATATCATTCTAAATCACTGAAAATGATTGATACTCTTTTTCAGGTTGTCGATACCTCTGGAAGATTGCCTTTGCTTTTTCAATCAGATCTCAATACTTTGTTACCATAATTTTTTTTTATCAGAAACTAAAAAGGGGGTATATATAAAAGTTAGCTATGCACAGCCATTCAATACAGACATGATGAACCAGAGTATCTGTGCATAGCAGAAGAGCTGCACAAAGGGACTATCCACTGTGTTTCCCAAAACATTTCAAAATGAGTTTGTTCAAAACTTATAAAGCCGTGGGTTGTATAAACCCTTACATACTGATTGCATAAAAGTAGACAGAAAAACATTCAAACAAAGCTAGACAGAAGAAGGCTAAGGATTGCCTCTTGGATTTCTTGGCTAGACAACTGATTCCTCCTCCATTGGAAGCACTGCATCATCAGTGGCTGCATGGACTCGGCTGCTCTGATTCATGGATATGAATTTCTGGAGGTCCTCTTGGATCCTATCTACCTTCCCCATTATTTCATGAAGACTGCTTTCGTTGTCATCGATGCGTGAATCGTGGTTACTAATCTGCATTGAGGTATAGCTGACTGTGTCTTCCATTTTTTTTACCACCCGATCCATCTCCCTGTTGTCCATAACACTGATGGAAAGAAGTTCGTACAAACGCCTTAAGTTCTTATTGATGTCCATAATCCCCGCGTTTTCACCATCCTGGGCCATTTTGCCAGCTTCTGACAATAAGGTGATTCGGGCGAACTGGTTCTGAATAGCTTGAACAGGACTTGCAGGGGCTAAGATATTATTGAAGCAGGCTCTTATCACGAGGAGTTCCCTAAACAGCAGTAAGTCGATGTTTCTTCCACAAGCCAAAGTGCCCACGGCTCCCTCTTTCCACCTAGTACACCTGCAACCTATGATCGAGCTGCTTCCCCAATTGCCAAAGAGAAAGCCTAAACCAGGAGAGACTGTCTATGAAATTGAGAGGGAGCTACACAAACAGGGGGAAAATGCTGCAAGGGCCAACCTTTCTTTCACCACTGATCGAGTAAAAGGGATAACCTACCACGGGAGGCCTTGCAGACTCCCTTCTCCAATTCCTGCAATAATATTCAATAGTAATCGCAGAGCATCATATAATCTAGGTTCGAAAAAGGAAAAGGAATGGGAGAACATAACGCTTCCAGTAGAGGCCATAGAGAAAAACGAGATGAGATCTTGAGCGTGCGAGGGGGAAATGAATATATCCCCGAATTGAAGATCATTTAAAACCACTGCCTTTGAGAGTTGGAGAGGACAACGAAGGGGCCACGCGGCAAAGGAAGGAGTAAGGGGAGGACTGAGCAGTAAATGGGAGGAGACGGTGGAGAGGAGGCCAGCTACGAGGTGACGGAGGGCTTCGAAGATCGTGAAGGAGGGAAAAGAAAGGGGAAATGAAGGGGGAAGGAGGATAGAGGGGGGGCCAAACAAGCCCAAAATAAAGGAGGGATAAGGACAAGAGGACAAGGAGGATGGGGAGGAGATAGAAGCAAGGAGGCAAGGAATGAAATGGGGGAGAGGTAGACTCTTTTTTAAATGAATTTGATTATTGAAGGGTCGGAATGGGGACTTCCAACATTGCATATTAGGGTATAAATTTGAGAGTGGGGTGATTTCCATCCTGACTGTACTGTCCTTGTGAGTAAGAGGCTCCCAAATTAGCCAGGCTATCTGCAGCTGAGTTATTGTGCTGGAGAATATGGTAAGCTTCATAGCTGCTGGACATAAGAAGCGTGGATTTTTCATATAGACGTCGACATTTGACAGCTCCCGTATTGTATCCATTGATCAATTTATAGATGACATGCCTAGAGTCCCCAATAATCAAGGCCTTACGAATTTTCTTGACTTTGAGAATATGGAGGCTCTTGATAAGAGCCAACCACTCAGCTTCATTATTAGTTCTAATGCCGAGCCCCCATGCGAAAGTAAGTTCCACATGTCCTCTGAGATTCAGGAGAATTCCCCTCGCACCTGCCTCCCCAGGATTGCCTTTTGAGGCACCATCAAAGAAAATAGCAAATGAGTTTTTCTCCCGGAGCCAGGACTTAAAATCATGATTGGAAAAACACAACTCCCAAGAGGGGGACTGAGAGCTTTCCCTGCCTAAAATACTTTTGGACTGAAGGGAGCTACTCTCTTTCAGAAATTTTTTTCTCCAAGAGGAATAAGGTTTGAGGATGGACTCCTGAGAGGGGAAGCAGATGTTGTCTGAGGCAAACTTTTCAACTATCATTCCTATGGTTTTGGCTGCTATATAGGTGGGGATGGATTTTTGTTCTTTAAAAATGGCACGTTTCCTTGCTAACCAGAGCTGCCAACAGAGGTTCTTTGGAATAGAAGCCCTAAGGCGGCTTAGGATTGGTTTATTCCTTAGAGAACCGGGGAATTGTTTGGACCAATCTTGAAAGAGCTGAACTGCATTGTCTGGAAGATCTCGTCCATAATCCGGGGGGAGAATGATCCTCCAAAATGAGAGAGAGACTTTGCATTGAAGAAAAATGTGGCTGGATGTTTCTACAGCTGAATTACACATGGCACATCGAGATGGGCCTAGAATACCCCTTTTTCTTAGATTTTCTGCTGTTAGCAGCTTGTTATGCAAAAGAATCCAGATGAAACTATTTACTTTAGGAATACTATTAGGGATCCAAACCTGCTTCCAGATTCTCTCCACCGTATTTGATTCCATCCTTATCTTTTTATAACCTTCTTTAACATTATATTGCCCAGATTTTCCCCATCCAAGCCGATCTTTGCTTGAGAGGATCGTTGGGGATAAGCCATGGAGGATTGAAAAGAAAGCGGCTGCTGCATTTACCAAATACACTTGGGGAGAGAGATCTTTCCAGCCAACCTAGTGACCTTGAGAATCCCATCGAGACAGATCAAAAAGAGTGTTGATGCCTTGATCACTTGCCCATTCAGACAGAGGGGACAGATCTGGAAGAGAGGAACAGGGGGGATACCCTAATATGCTACTTTTCCAAACATTAATTCTCTTCCCATTCCCTGGAATCCAGTAGCATTTTTCAAGAATAATGTTGCAGGATGCTTTGCACAGCTTCCAGAGAGTTGTTCCTTTACCTGCCCAGGCTCTGTCTAGCAATTTTGATCTGGGCCTTTTGATATACTTCTTTCTGATAACTTCCTTCCACCATTCTTTTCTTCCCGTGACCAATCTCCAAATCAATTTGGCTCCCATGGCTTTACACATGAGCTCAGGATCTCTGATTCCTAACCCACCTTGTGATTTGGAGTGCTTAACCATTTCCCACTTTACCAAATGAAACTTCTTAGACTGAACTTTCCCTCCCTGCCATAGGAATTTCCTAATTTCTTTACAAATGTTGATGATGACGTTCTTGGGAGCAAGGACCATCGAACTTATATAGATAGAATAGGAGGATAGAATGGACTATATTAGAACAGTCTTCCCTGCTAAATTCAGCCATTTCGATCCCAAGGATTGGATCTTATCTTTGATTTTTTGAACGACCGGATTCCACATTGAGGAAGTCAAGGATTTCTTAACCACATGGATTCCCAAATAAGTGAAGTGAGTCCAATTGGGATTGACTTTAATTTGAAGGATTTGAGAGATGCTGCGGAGAGTTGTTGAAGGACAGTTCCATCCATATATTTGGCACTTGCTCAGATTTGCTGCACTCCCAGAGGATTGGAGAAAGATGTCCAGGGGCCTGAGAAAGTTCCTAGAAATTTGGGAGGAGGCTATGCCAAGAAAGATGGTGTCATCCGCAAAAAGAGCATGATTGATGGGAGGAACAACATCACGATAGGAGAGGCCAGGGAGAGAGCCTTTAGCTTGGAGCCTGTTCAGTCTTCTACTTAGGGATTCAGCCACCAGGATATAAATAAAGGGGGATAGAGGGCATCCTTGCCTCACTCCTCTAGAGTCTTTGAAGAACTCTGAGGGTCTTCCATTGATGAGGGGAGCTATCCAGGGAGAAGTTATGCAGGCTTGAAGTTGGTTAATAAAGACAGAGGGAAATCCAAAACTCTTCAAAACTAGAAAGATAAAGGAGTGCCTCAATCTGTCAAAAGCATTAGCAAGGTCCAACTTAATGGCCATCCCGGGCTCACCCCTTTTAGTGCTGGAATGAATAGTTTCTTGGACCAGAAGGATGTTATCACTTATTTTTCTACCAGACAAAAAGCCGCCTTGATTAGGAGATATAAGGGAGGGGATGATCTTCTTAAGCCTCAGAGACAGCACTTTGGAGAAGATCTTGTAGGAAGCATTGCATAACGAGATGGGTCGAAATTTTTTAATGGAGGAGGGGTTGGGCTCTTTGGGGTCAGGGATAGAAAGGTGGAATTGGTGGCTCCCCCCATGTTTTCTTTTTCCATCCAAGAAATAAGGCGCATCAGATCCTTCTTGATGAAGGACCAAAAAGATCTGTAGAAGCAGATAGAGAATCCGTCCAGACCTGGGGCCTTGTCCAGGTGAAGGCTCCAGATAGCTTTCTTAACCTCTTCTTCTATTATGGGGGATTCAATCCTGATTTTATCCTCAGGTTTGATCAAGACAGGAATATCTGAGACCATTTCTTCCATAAGACGTTGGGAGACAGGCTCTTCATCATTGTATAAATGCTCTAAAAAAGATCTTACCTCTATGCTGATGGTCGCTTGCCCTTGAATGACTGAGCTATCTTCCTTTTTGAGCTACCTAATTGTATTCCATCGCTGCCTATCCCTGCATTGGTTTTGAAAGAACTTCATATTCTGATCTCCCCCTTTGAGCCAGAAAATGCGCGAGCGAAGTCTCCATTCCTCCTCCTCGGCCCTTAGAATTTTCTGGAGTTTTGATTCCAATTCAATCTCCTTAAAGAGGTGCTCCTTAGTGACCATGCTTACTTCCATTTCGGCTTGGAGAAGCTCCATATCCTTTAATATGGTTTTCTTTTGCTCCGAGGGTTCTTGATATTGAGTTTTTGCCCAAGATTTAAGAGTGACCTTCACCCGTTTTAACTTTTGTTCCCAAGAATAGGCTGGAGTGCCAGGGATGAAGCACCTCCAAGTTTCAGAGATGATATCCTTGACTTCTTTCGAATCCATCCATAATCTATTAAATCTGAATGGGAGTGGCCCCAAATTTTCCACTGGCGGGAAGAAGAGACAAATGGGTTTGTGGTCTGACACTACAGAGCACAGGATCTTGACTTCTGGTTGCTGATTGAGGAGATGGGTGCTGGCTAAAAATCGATCTAAATGGGCTGTGATATGTCCAGGTCCTATTCTCCTATTACTCCATGTATAGGTTCCGTTCTTGGGTTTGATATCAGAGAGAACCCATTGGAAGATGAGATCTTCCAATCTTTCCCCAAAGGGGTCCCTTACCTTGGTTCCGTCTCTACGCTTAGCTACATATATAGTGGCGTTGAAGTCCCCTGCTATGAAACAAGGATCCAGCTTCTTATCTTCACATTGCTCTTCTAGCGATGTCCAAAAACTGTCCTTTTGCGAGTTCATGGTTGGGCCGTATACATTCCCAATCCAAAAAAAAAATTTACTTTCTTTGTTTTCTAGTTTTATGAAAATCCAATTTTTGTTTTCTATAGCAGAGCTCAGCTCAAACTTATCTTAGTTCCACCAACAAAGAAGCCCTCCTGAAGCGCCACTGGCGCTAACGACAAGGCCCTTCCCTTTTGACCAGATACTTTGGAGAAGTGCAATGCTTTCTTCAGCAGATTTTTTAGTCTCCTGGAGGAGAAGGATTGAGGCAGATTCCATTGTCTTGAACCTTTTGATAACTTCTAGCTTTTGCAAACCTCCCAAACCTCTACAATTCTAGGAGACTACTTTCATTATTTCCTTTGTTGTTTGAGGGCCTTGTCTTTCTCCTTTTCCTCCTCTTCCGTGCTAAGGATATATTTGTTAGCTTGCGATGTTTTGACTAGGAAGTCTAGATTGGCCTGCTTTCCCGCTGCCTTTTCCCTTGCTGCCTCCTGCTCTCTGATGGTTTTGTTATATTTCCTTCCCTTTCTGGAGAGGGGTTCTTGCTCTTCGATGGAAGTGTCTATATTTTCTTTGGTGCTTGTTCTTGCCCTTGATTGTGTGATAGATCCTTCGGAGGTCGTCGCTTTATCTTTCCTTTCCCCAGAATTTCCAGGACCCTCTTCCTAGGTTTCCTTTCCCTAGTTCAACAGAACTTCAAAACCTTCTTCCCGACCTTCCTACTCCTGATGCTATGGGACAATGACCTGAGGCTCAGAGTTCAGCTGGTGTTCCATTTCAGGGTTTTCTTCCTGATTTTCTGCTTCTTGCGTCTCGGTTTCCAAAACCTCAAATCTATATCCGGGGGGGCTCTTTGATGTGGGGATCTGTTTCTTTGAGGGCTTGATAGCCCTTTTCCCACTTGCAATGTTCCATCCTTCGCTAGGAGGGCTGTCCAAGATAGGTTTCTCAGGTTTCTTCGGGCATGATTTAGCAAAGTAGCCGTATTCATGGCAGTATTTACACTTAAATAGGATTTGTTGGTAATCTACTATTTGCAGATGATTCCACCCATCAATGGAAAGCATGATTGACTTCGGGAGGCCTTTCTCAAGATCGAATTCAATGCATATTCGAGCACATGAGCACATAGGGGCTTTTGGCTCAGATTTGTCCACATATTTTCCTAGGGTATTCCCTATTGTTCGAAAATCCTCATCATTCCAGCAGTGGAGGGGAATATGGGGAAGCTTGACCCACACAGGGACTGCTTTTGGGATATCTTTTTCAGGGTTAAAAGACAGATTCCATTTGTTCAGATACATACCTCTTGGATCCATGAAATAAGGCCCGTTCCTGAAGATTAGGTCACGATCCTCCTTCTTTTCAAAGATGAATGCAAAATATCCTTTTTTACAAAAGATTTGCTGAACTTCCCCCTGGATTAGGGTTCTCCAGTTCTTGTTCAACCATACTTCTACTGAGCGCGGGGAAGGCCAGAGGCCGGTAAACAAGCCAATGAGACCTTTCTCAGAGAGAGTGATTGCTTTTCTCTTCGACGCAGCGAAGCTAAGCTTCACTTCCGGGACCTCTGAGCGCTTGACAAATTTTGAAGAGGGGGCCATGGCAGCTTGAGCAAGAGGGAGGGAAGCCATGATTGACTAGAACCTGTCCTCCACGGATGAGGGATCCGGAGGATCCATGGCAGGGCGCAAAGGCCCTCAACAGGCTAGGGCTCAATCACTCGGCGGATTTTCCTCAGCGCAGCGATAAAACGTCTTTAACCTACAAATGCACATTAATGTAGAAACATGTTATCATTTGTTACCATAATTATCAATGTAGTCAATCTTATTTTGTATTCCAGAGTTGAGATGTTTGCTCTAAGTGACCACTTTAAACTTGGTGATAAATTGGAAGCAATACAGAAAGATATAGATGCCTAAAAAAATATTTGCACAAATAAGACTTTGTAGCAAATTAGCAATTATGAGTAATAAAGTGCACAGTGATGTTGGGGTGAAAAGTTACAATGGAAACTGAAAATAACAATGTGTACCATGCCCAACTCACAACCTATAGGGATAAGCACAAATATAAACATAGGTTTACCACTACACAATCAACCATTCAAGGTGAACAAGATATGAGATTAAGAAACAAATTATAAAACTACTGGAGAAAGATAAACTGGGGCAGATAACAATATACTCATGTAGAATAATAGGGAAACAATGTTTCAGATACCATTTTCCTCACAATTCTATCTATATTTTTCTGTCTTTTGAGCTTTAATGTTCCCATCAAACTCAAATTCCTATCAAATTTCTTGTAATGAAATGCCTACATTTAATTTTGTTGTCCTAGCTATATGGTATTGGTAAAGTATTCCCAAGGGGCCAGTTATCATGATAAATCAAATTATTTAAGGTAGTTGTTTAGATCAGATAGAACAAAGTTCACCTCTATGTATGGTAATCATCATCATCAACTAAATGTATGTGTGTGCACATGCATAAATACCCAATACACAGCTCAATCAAACAAAAGAAAACATAATTATACCTTGATTTGTGGATCTTCACACTGTCTTCTTATGCTTTACCTTTCAAAACATCATTCAACATACTTCATTTTTTGTCCTGTGGCAATAGTTTCATGTTAGGACCCATCAAATGTATTTATGTTTGTTTATGAAAATAACAAAACCAATCTAAATAAATACAATTATATTACAATGTAAATTACAATACTATTCAACTATTCAAGTAAATTAATTGTTAAGAATAGATCACCTGATAAAACATGGATAACCAAAAATACTATGTATATAAGGACATCGATCTAATCAAAACTCCATTTCTTTCCTATTAACTATGGAAATGTTTCTCAACGCGATCTGTAACGAGTTCCAATGGAGGAGTCAAATAGCAATAGTGAAAATTACACAGTAAAAATATAGAAATAGATATTTTTTAATGTATTCTTCCTTACCATTCATTGAGCTCCTCTCTCTTTCGAGAATAATTTGATATTCTCTACTAAAAAGGACCAACCATGTGAAGGTGGAAGCTCTTATGGCCCCTCCCCCTCCTCACATCACTCTCAACTCCCCAAACAAAATGCCTATACTTGCAAATAACAATTTATTTCACTATTTCACAATGCAAATAACAATGCATCTACAATGCAAATTATTTCACTCAATAGTTGAAAAATGCTTTCATTAAATCATTCTTTAAAACATTTATTAAACCATTCAATCATTCAACAGCTGAAAAAACCATTCATTAACTCATTCATTAAAACATAAATTTAGTCAATGGCAGAAAAAAAAATCAGTAAAGCATTCATTCAAACATTCATTCATGAAACAGAGGAAAAAACCATTAAATTTTCTTTTATATAAATAAGAATTAATCAAAATTTGTTTTGTCACATCCTTTTTACTTTTTTTCTCTTTAAATATTTAGTTAGAGTCACATCTTCAGGAATCTGATCATCGGTATCCCTACTGGTTTGATCGCAAGGTTGAACTTTAGGCGAGGGGTGATGAATTTATGCAATAATGTCAAAATATTTCATTAATATATTTATATTTTGATAGCCCGTAGGGCTGTAGACTGACTGGCAAGTGCCGTGTAAATGAAGGAATGTTGTAAAGGAGGTCTCAAGTTCAAATCTCACCCTGACTTATCCGTGCCCCATGCTTGCGGGCTATGTGGGTGCACTTTGGGTTATAGTGGTAGCCAACGAGAATGGACCCCGTGTTACGCGAGTACCAGAACCGCCCAGTTACCAATTCCCCCAGTACAAAAAAAAATTAAAAAAAAAATAATTATATTTTGATAAATATGAGTAATTCATTTTTAAAAAATTACAAATGTGTGTTTTTACCTACCATGTGCACATCAACATGTTCAACATTATCTCGTACTAGCCCAACCTGTTCTATGTTATGATCTGCAGCTACATGCTCTGTAGTTGAATTGTGTAGAATTAGAATTAATGTTCATCATCTGCAATGGTCTATAAAAAATAGTAGCACATTAATAAATTCATTACCAGGATGAGAAGCATGATCTTTGTTTGGTTGTTCATGCACTACAACCTCGACAAGAATGGGATCATTACTTTCCTGCACAAAAAGGATTAAATAATTTATGTTAGTTTATTTTTAAGGAACAAATTGCATGAGCATTAATAAATTATCATTAAACTATACAGTTTTCACATACCTGGGCACCAGATGGATCAGCAAAAGATCATGCAGTATTCCCATACAAGCTTCTTCGGTGTTCAACAATGGCGTCAAAGCCCGGTTCAAAGCCAAGCTTCATGTAATCCACACTGGGGAATTATTTGAATCGGTCGGCCTTAATATTTGCATGATGTCATTAATTTTAAAGCCTTTTGTTAGAACAAAACAAAAATAATAATCTGTATGATATTTGGATGCGGATTTGGGTTTTTCAATACTTACATATCGGGCTGCCAAGTTGGAGTAACCACGAGGCCCAAGCTTGTGTTGACCAATTTTTTCAATTCTTGCCTTTGTGGCCTTAGATGTGTCCAAGAGACTAATTAAGTTTTTAAATACATTAGTCGATGTACCAAAATTGATATAAAAACTAGTAATAATAAGGCTTACAACTACATTTTGGAATGTATTTCATACCTCCTTGTTCCACCTAGTGGTATCTTTCCTGATTTTCTCAGTCCCTTCTCTTTTCCATCTTCCACCATGGATTTCCACTCCATAGATGGAATCATTAGAGGGCGCTCATCCCTAGGTTTCATTTCTAGGTGAACCCTATATTGGTCTTGGACAATCTTTAGATGTTTTCAATCCTTCTGTTGTACCTTCGATGTATCGAAGGTATCTTTTCCAAACAGACTAACTAAGCGATTAGTCAGATCATCCTTTAAAGATTTTGGTTGCTTGTTCCACGTTGTGTGGATGGTGGGCCCGAACATCTCCAAGGCCAAATCATTCATATGTTTATAAAATATATCATTTCCTACAAAACATTATTGTCATCATTAGTCAACATTAGAAAATATTATCGGTATATTAGACACAAATTATAAAAAATAAATTGAATAATCTGTAATGACCTGGGATCCTCTCTATCTTTATTGGAACCAGTTCTTCATTCACCAAAAATGTACACTTTATTGAACCAGTGCTAGTAACATGAGAATATCCAGGAAATGCTTCCACATCTCTATCTAGCCCTGCATCCACCCCTTCTTCTGCAGCATCTGTTATGGATGGGGCAACATCGGCTGCACCCTCCACTACCCTCAGTGGTGTCGCAGAGCATATTGCCGATTGTTTAGTGAATAATATGGGAGCAGTATGTGGTGTACGCGGAGTGGTTTGGTCACTGGGACCAACATTGCCTTGACCACCACTGATAATGTCCATAGGAAGTCATAAATCTAAACCATTGTATTATAAGTTCAACAGCATATAAAATAAAATATTATAAAGTTTTTATAAATGAATTTACATTTTTATTTGATAACTTACGTCCACTTGTTTACGTCGCTGTTGAATCCTTTGTTTGAGCCCTTATGTTAGTGGAACTGGCAATGTCATACAAATCAGTTCCTCATTTTTTTTTCCCTTGTCTTTTGTAGCACCCTCAACGGGTCTGCAAACTCTCTAATTTCACTATCTCTTATCAACCCAGAGACCTCATTCTGTAAAGAGTTTTGAGACACCATTTGATAAACAGAATCCCCTGTCTGTAATTGAAATATATAAAAAACTGCTTAGTCTTTGAAAATATAGTGTGCACAAATAATTATATTAGGGATTACATCTAGGATTACTTGACACCTAGATGAAGGCATGGTCTGATCAATAGATGGGGATTTACCTTGATCAACCACCTGCAAAAAAAAGTAGAGAACATTATCACAATGAACGCAATATGTATAAGCTAACAAATACATAACAAAAATAAACACTATGTTACATGTTTTATATGTGTACATTTTTGAAGTATTTAGAATGTGGAATTACATTTAGGTTTACTGGTTTCCTCGAGGCTCCAGTCATCTGATCAATAGTTGGAGACTTTCCTCGGTCAATCTGCAAAAAAGGTAGACAACATTACCATCATGAACACAACCATAAAAATGAAAGAATACCTAACAAAACAAACATATGTGTCACAATATACATGTTTACGATTTTAAAGTATTTGAAATGGAGAATTACATTCATGTTTGGATGTTGCCTTGATGCTGTAGTCGACTAATCAATAACCAGTTGGCTTCTTTGATCAACACTCTACATGGAAAATATATAATATTATATAAATGAACCTAATATACTAATGAAAATACATAGCAACGTATCTATATGTCCATCCGAAATTTAATACTACATTGGCAATATCAATGTATACTTGCTGCCTTGACTCGGGTCAACAAACATCTACAGAGATGGAGGTGCCCCTGAGAGAACCCTGCATCAAAAACATACTAAAAGTTACATAAGGAAACATAAAAAGTAGATAATTTCAATTATATGCTAACAAAAATTCCTATAGATGTTAAAATAATTAATAAAAGGGACGTGAAATTGTTTTACCACAACCATACTAACATTGTTTGTATCTACACAATTCAAATTGTAATCCATAAGCAGTTCTTTGCCAAAAGCTATTGATTTAATTGCACATACAAAGACACAGTTTGCTTCACGCGACTCGAATATGTAGTTGGGTTGCTTTAATGTAGACCTTGGTTGTGTATTGTTTATAAACCCCACAATATTACCGGTTGCTTTTGGCCTTCCGTCCATGTACATCGTTGCTCCTTCATTTTGAGCTTTGTCTTTCAATTGTATATAATTCGCTGAAAACCCATATCTACGCATACTTCGTGTATATTGGACTAGGCGCATCCAATCACTGTAGTTGTAGCAGGGTCCAACATACTCCATTAATTCTGTAAATCTACCGTATCCAACCTTTATGTCGTCCATGCAAAACAACCCCAATCCATGCAATGAGGACGATGCAATTCTATATATCCTCTCATTCACACAAAAATCACTGTTTATTTTAGGAAGATCGCTACGCATCCATTGTTTCACTAGGTGTTGGTACCTTAAGGGCACATCGATGTCTCCCACTGTCTCATCATCATAGGAACATGACTCCCCTGCTTGGAGAAAAAAATTCATGTGTTTGTCAAATTTTCTTCTGGTCTTCTGACATCTAGTTGATCTAGCCCGTGTATACCTACTGGATGTCTCACTTTCCTCTAGCCTTCCCAAACTCCCATCGCTGGAGGAAGACAGGTTTGGAAAATACCTGTTTAGTTTTACCTACACCATGGCCAAAAAAAAATTTGGCATAAGCATAGCAAAATACCAACAAAAAAACTTGGAAAGACTTATAAGAAAAAAAAATTGGAAAGACTTGTAAGCCAAAAACTTGTTAAAGAAAACGCTTGTCAAGAATGAGTTTGGTTAATAGGTGTGGGCATTTGGTAGCCCTAAAAATTCTAATGTATGCCCCTGTTTTAGTTACATACAAGTCTCCATTCTAACTTATTGCTTGCATTTCCTTTTGCTAACATGAATTGGGTAGGCTTCATAAGCTTCATATGTATGCTTGTGGCCATTGTACTTTAGCTTTTCAATGTTGTCAAGCTTGATATGATATGTTATGCATATCCATCACATATAACACTGCAATTTATGCCAATATATGTCTATACAAAACCTGTAGGTTCTCCTTTAAAGGACTATCTCCTTCAAATAACATATCTCCTTTAAGTGGTTTTTAGTTTTCCCATGAATGATTTTGTGATGTTGTAGATGATTATCCATTTTACCTAATATGTTTTATAATATTTTCCATGTTTTCTAGGGTGCACATACTTGTTTATTATGGCTTCTTTTTCTTGAAAGTTGAATGCCTAAAAGTGCACATATCTCATCTACGTTAGAATTTCATCATTAAGCTAGCATTATATTAGGATCTTTAACTGAGAGAATAACAAGCATAGCAATCAAACACAAGAGACAATGAACACAGTTTTTATCATCGGGGAAACCATAAATGGTGAAAACCCCACAACTTCCTCAGAGATAGAATCAGCACCAAAAGTAGAACCCAAAACAATAAGTGATCTCCTGACAGCAGTAACCTTCTTTCTATCTATCCCCAGTGTCTTCTCCTTCCTCAACTATGCGCTACACTTGAGTGTGTATGAGTAATATGATAAATAGAGATTCTAGTTCTCTATTAATACTATTCTTGACATGACTAAAACCCTACTAGGGCCACCTCACTAGTCGAGTCTAATAACCCTAGTGCCCCAGAACTACGGGGATTTGAACCCTTAGACAATAGGAGGGTTACCCACAATGACTTGACATGAGTTTTTTACATTATAGACTTTCCCGATAGGAACATCAGGGCATGAAATAACTCAAGTACATCCCAGAATAAACATCAGGTTACAATATATAAGAAATACAAGTGAAATACATTTTGAAGTTACATATACATCAACACTCCCTCTTCACTAGAAAGGTATTCTTTCGACACAATTTTCAGCACAAGTATTCTTCTCTATATCTTCTAGATCATCATTGAGTCATCGCCATTTTCAAGTCTTATTCATCTTCAAGTCATCAGATATGGATCATCACTCAATCTGGATCATCACTGGATCTGTATCCATCACTCGATATGGATCATCACTAGACATCATCACTAGATCTGGATCATCACTCAATATGTATCATCACTGCTAGATCATCATCACTCGATTTGGATCATCATCACTCGATATGGATCATCATCACTCGATCTGGATCATCATGGGTGCTATCTCTTGATTCTTCTCATCATAGGAACCTATACAGAGCCAATCCTTTTTCATACTGGATGTATCATCACAAAGCTAGTCCTTTTTCATGCTAGATGAGGCATCATAGAGATAGTCCTTTTTCATACCAGATGAGGCATCACAGAGCTAGTCCTTTTTCATAACAGATGTGGCAGCTACTTAGAGCTAGTCCTTTTTCATACTAGATGAGGCATCACAGAGCTGGTCCTTTTTCATACCAGATGTGGCAGCTGCTCAGAGCTAGTCCTTTTTCATACTAGATGAGTCTTCATAGAGCTGGTCCTTTTTCATATCAGATGAGGCATCACAGAGCTCGTTCTTTTTCATACCAGATGAGGCATTGCAAAGATGGTCCTTTTTTATACCAGATGTGGCAGCTACTCAGAGCTAGTCCTTTTTCATACTAGATGAGTCTTCACAGAGCTGGTCCTTTTTTATACCAGATGAGGCATGACAGAGCTGGTCCCTTTTCATACTAGATGTGGCAGCTACTCAAAGCTAGTCCTTTTTCATACTATATGTGTCTTCATAGAGCCAACCCTTTTTCATGCTGGATGTGGGACCTACACAAAGCTATTCCTTTTTCATACTAGATGTGTCTTCACAGAGCCAACCCTTTTTCATGTTGGATGTGGGATCATCACATACACCTGACAATGGAAGGAACCAATCCTCTCACCATGTCACAGCTCTTACATCCAACCATGGAAGGAACTAATCCTCTCACCATGTTGGAAGGGCACAACACTTATATGTGACCATGGAAAGAACCAATCCTCTCACCATGTCAGAATGGATCAGCATAGACACATCACTTCCTCTTGGGAGGATTCTCAATCTGGAGAACACCAAGCTTCTCCATGAAGTACTCAAACTTCACCCTAGCTAATGGCTTAGTCAACCCATTAGCTATCTATTCATCCATCACAACATACTGGAGTTTCACTGCTCCTCTCTGCACCATATCCCTGATATAGTGATACTTGATCTCGATATGCTTCGACTTGTCATGGAATACTGGATTCTCTTACAAATTTACACAACTATGGTTGTCACAGTATATACAAGTAGAATCTAACTGGAGATCAAATAAATCAGACAGTAGCTTTCTCAGCCATACTTCCTCACAACTAGCTAAACAGGCAGCAACATACTCTACTCTAGTTGTACTCAGTGCCACACAGGATTTCTTCCTGCTAAACCACAAGATCACTCCTGATCCCATACTGAAGCAACACCCTCAAGTGCTCTTCCTATCAATGGCACTTCCTGCCCAATCTGAATCAACATAACCCTCCAGGTTAATCCTTTGATCAGTCTTATACTTGAGCCCATAATCAACCGTACCTTTTAGGTACCTCAGAATATGCTTCGCAGTAGTCAAGTGAACATGTCTCGAATATGTCAAGTATTGTCTCAAGGTGTTCACAGCAAAGAAAATATATGGTCCTGTGTTCGTCAGGTACATCAAGGACCCAATCATCTGACGATACATCGTGGCATCAACTGTCTCTGATGAAGCATCACTCAATAGCTTTAGGTTTGATGCCATAGGTGTGGTTAATGCCTTGCAGTACATCATCCCAAATCTCTTCAGGATATCTACTACATACTTACCTTATCCAAGGAAGATTCCATTTGTAGTTTGCCACACCTCCATACTTAGAAAATAATGCATTATACCCAATTCCTTCATTTTGAACTCAGCAGCAAGATGTCTCTTCATATCAGCAATCAACTCATCCATACCTATCACAAACAGATCATCTACATATAGTAGAAGCATCACTGGGTTTCCATCTTCAACCTTGTAGTAAAGGTTGGAATCTGCTTTACTCTTGGTAAAACCCAAACTTGATAGAAAGCTATTAATTCTGTCGTACTATGTCCTAGGTGCCTATTTCAAACTATACAGAGATTTCTTCAATCTACACACATGAGACTCCCTATCATGAGTCTCAAAACTAAGTGGATTCTCCACATACACTTCCTCTTCTACTACACCATTCAAGAAAGCAGTCTTGACATCCATTTGGTGTATCTCCCATTTCATCACTGCAGCCAGAGCAAGTATCGATCTGATGGAAGTGTATCTGGATATAGGTGTAAAAGTTTCTTCATAGTCTATTCATTATTTCTGTGAGAAACCACAAGAAACAAATATTGCTTTATATTTCTCTATGCTACCGTCTGTAGCATGCTTGATCTTGTAGATCCATTTGGAAGTTACAACTGAATTCCCTTCTGGTCTTGGGACAACATCCCAAACATCATTCTTCATGATCGATTGATACTCTTTGATCATCGCATACTTCCATTCTTTCTGTTATGCCTCTTCTTCATATTTGGAAGGTTCTTTATCAATAAAATCACATAGTAAAGCTACATAACTGGAACAGGATCTGGTCCTCTTTCTTTCTCTGATATTCTCTTCCGGAACCCCATATCTTTTCGCACCTTGGATAGTCTGTCCTACCCAAGCAAGTTTCCTCTTGGGAGGATTCTTCTCCTGTGATGGATCTACAGGTATTTGTGGTTCTTCAAACTCTTGATCTTCTTCTTGAGTTTCCTCATTCATGATTGTATCATGAATTCTAGGAGCTTCTGCTTCTTCAGGTTCTTCAACAGGTTTCTTTCTGGATTTGATGTAGGCTAAATCTTCGTCAAATGTTACATCCCTGTTGATGTCAATTTTCTTGAACCCTAGGAAGTATATTCTGTAAGCCTTCAATATTTCAGAGTATCCCACAAATATACCCTTCTTTCTTGAAGGATCTAATTTTGTTCTCTTCTCTTTTGGAATTTGTATGTACACAGGACAACCGAATATTCTGAGATGGCTAACTTCTAGTTTCTTTCTGGAGAAGACTTCTTCAGGAGTCTTGTTCTCGAGTACTTTGTGTGGAGTACGGTTCTGTACAAACACTATTGTTCTGGATACATCTACCCAAAGATGCATAGGAAGATCTTGATCATGAAGCATAGCTCTTGCAACTTCCATGATAGTTCTATTCTTCCTTTCTGCAATTTTGTTCTATTGTGGATTATAAGGGGTGGACAACTCCCTCTTAATCCCTGAGTATTTACATAGTTCTTTGAACTCATTTGAAGTGAATTCTCTGCCATTGTCTGATAAAAAAGTCTTGATCTTCTTTTTAGTGTGGTTCTCAATCAAGGCTTTGAATTCTTTGAACTTGTTGAACACTTCATCTTTATTCTTCATTAAGTAAATCCATGTCTTCCTAGAAAAGTCATCAATAAAATAAACATAGTACACATACCCGCTTAGTGAGCTTGATGACATTGGTCCGCATACATCGGAGTGGATGATTTTCAAGATTCTTTTTTCTTTGCTCTCACTACTTGGAAATGTCTTCTTTGTGTTATTTCCTTTTGTACATCCTTTGCAAAATCCTTCATGTTTTGCTTGTATTTCTGGAAGACCTTCAACAACTTTTCTTGCAAGTGGTAGTGCTCTGTAGTGCACATGTGAAAGCCTTCTATGCCAAAGTTCATTTGGTTCTACTATGTCATGAACCAAATCTTGATCTGGCTGGCCCTTTAACTTGTATAGACCTCCTTCTTGTTCTCCAATCATTATTGCATCATCAAAATTCTTTCCCGTTGGACACATAAGAACTTGACCATCTACAAAAGCAACCCTCATTCCTTTTGCATCCAATGAAGATATGGAGAAGAGGTTCTTCTTTAGTCCTCGAATAAATAATACATTCTTCATCTTTAAAGACTTTCCAAAATCTAGTTTATAGGAGGATTCACCACTACGTTTTATTGGATACTGGTAGTCATCCCCAAGTTTCACCTTGTGAGGTGACTCATGTTCAGATAGCTTCACAAATGATTCTTTGAATCCTGTCATGTGCTTGGAAGCACCATTGTCTATGAGCCAATCATTGCTTCCATGTGAAATAGTTCCCATGAGAGTAGAGATCAGTATATATTCTTCCTCAGTTGAAGAATCATCACTTTCTTGTCTGATTCTCTTTGTAGAAGGTTCATCATGCTCTACAGCATGAGCATTATGTCTTCTTTTGTTTCCCTTCTTCTTTAGGTTTCTTTTGTTAGGGAATAATTTGTATATGTGGCCTTTCTCATCACATGTGTAACATCTAATAGTAGTCAGATCACTTCTAGAGTGTGAGATCTTACCTTTCGAGTGATGATGGATCCTTTTGGTTTTCTTGGAGTGAATTGTGAGAGCTTGATCTTCTCTTCTCGAGCTGTTGTCAGAGCTTCTTCTTGAGAGAATTCTTCCCACAGTCTGTTGAACTTGACTAACTTCTTTCTGGCATAGATCCCTTGAATGAAAGAGTTCCATGATTAAGGGAGACCATTCAAGGTGGTCATCACAATCTCTACATTTTCCAGTTCTTCATCTACTGCTTCCAGCTTCTCCTTGATCTGAGAAACCCTTGTAAAGTAAGACTGAATAGTCTCAGCATTCTGGATCTTCACATCCTTCAATTTGTTTCTTAGAGTCATCTTCCTATTTATGTTCTTCCCTTCAAACTATTTGGTTAGGGCATCAAACATAGCTTTAGGTGTGTTAAGGGAGGACACCTGTGGTATGAGGTGATCCTTGATAGAATCAGCAATGATTCTCTTTGCCATAACCAACTTCTTCTTATGCAAGGAATTAGCCTCATCTCCCTCTAGAATTGGAACATCATATTGATATAGGAGTCCAACTCATTTTCTTCTAGGACCAGGGAGATTCTATACTTGCAGGCTCAGAATTTATCAGCTCCCTCAAGCTTTTCATCAAGCTTGGTATGATGAGACATCTTAAACTGAGAACAGGGATTATTTTAAGGAACCATACTTATTTAATAGTGTTTAAATGTTGGCAAATCTTACCAATTCTTAAAACGCCAACTATAAAATGTTTGGCGATATTTTTCAAAAAATATTTTAATTTCCAAGGATTTTATACCGTTTATATAATAATTTGGCGATTTTTAGCGCGAAAAAAGTTTACCCCATCAAAATTGGATGAAACAGGGCTTCAAAAAATGCAAAATGGTGAATCTTTTTTTGGAGAAAAAACCCTAAAAATAGCCCATGGGATAAATTTCGCCCCTAAAATTATCCATAACTGAGAAAATCACATGGAAGTACAAAAGATTTAGATCTTACCTGGTCAGGATGTCGGATCTAGATTTGGAGCTGAAATCCTGCAGTACTGGTTCAATAGCAAATTAGGGTTTTTCTTTTCCGGAGTTCAATCCAACCAAATTCTTTGAACTTGATCCCTAACTTTTATTTTGGGGAGGAGATCAATCTAGGCTTGGGCTCACTAAAAAATTCCTCTTCTGTGAAAAGCCCTAATTTTCGGCAGCAGTGTTGGGTCCAAAACTAAAAAACCTTAGAATTGGATTCTGCTTCGACTGAAAGATGCACCCTAAGGAGGAGAGTTATTACACCTTACTTTTGCTAAAAAAATGTGGAGGAAGGTCCACAAGCTAGGAAGCCCTAGTTCCCATAGCTGCACAGTGTCTTCTTCTTAGGTTAGCTCTGATACCATGTTAGAATTTCATCATTAAGCTAGCATTATATTAGGATATTTAATTGAGAGAATAACAAGCACAACAATCAAACACAAGAGAAAATGAACACAGTGTTTATCCTCAAGGAAACCATAAATGGTGAAAACCCTGCAACTTCCTTAGAGATAGAATCAGTACCAAAAGTAGAACCCAAAACAGTAAGTGATCTTCTGACAATAGTAACCTTCTTTCTATCTAGCCCCAGTGTCTTCTCCTTCCTCAACTATGTGCTACACTTGAGTGTGTATGAGTTGTATGATAAATAGAGAGTCCAGCTCTTTATTTATACTAATCCTGACATGACTAAAACCCTACTAGAGATGACCTCACTAGGAGAGTCTAATAACCCTGGTGCCCCGGAACTGCGGGGATTTTAACCCTTAGACAATAGGAGGGTTACCCACAATGACTTGACATGAATTGTTTACATTATAGACTTTCCCGATAGGAACATTGGGGCATGACATAACTCAAGTACATATCAGAATAAACATCGAGTTACAATATATAAGAAATAAAAGTGAAATACATTCCGAAGTTACATATACATCAACAATCTATGACCCTTTAATAGTCATAATAACAACTATTATTATAGGATTTTATTCTCCAAATGAAACCCCAAAACCATACTTATCAGTTAATATTTGTGTAGGGATGTTTTTTCTAATCTCTCCCATAATTTATGATACTAATGGGATTGTATGAAAAAATTTATGTATGCCCTAAGAATTCTTATGTATGCCCCTCTTTTAGTTACATAGAATTCTCCATTCTCACTTATTGCTTGCATTTCCTTTTCTTGACATTGCCTTTTCCTTTTACTAGCCTACCCCCTTTTCAACAATAATAGTTGCATATTTAATCAAGTGTTTTTCTACCGAGGTGGTCGAGTCAACCGAGTTGACCCCCAATCGAGCTGATTCGGACTTTGAAACGATTGGAGTGACAATTTTGGTACCGAACCAAGCAAATAAGGGTATGACTGAATGGATCGGTAACAAAATCGTCAATTCACCGCAATCCGTACTAAATTGACCAAGTGAATGTGGGAATGCACAGGTCACACACATTACACTTCAATTCAAAAAAAATTAACCTAGAAATATAAACATATAGACTCTAAACCTACTTCATTGTAGAGTCAATTAGCCTTGTAGGATTCCTATACATCATAACACTATTTGGAGTAAAACACCACTTGCTTTGTAGGCCCTAGATGCCACCCATGTGCACAATAGTCAATGTATAAAGAAGCCCCCAAATAGAAAAACATTCTTCACAAAATAGGGCATGAACCATGTGAACAACCTTCCAAGTGGACTAGCTCAATGAGTAACCTCCAAGCATGTAATATCTCTCATGAAATGGTGTATAAAATAGTGTAAGCATGCTTGAAATGATAACTTTCTCCTTTGGAAGGGCTGAACACTACCCTTATGCATGTGTCTCCATGGGTGAATGTTCCTCAAATAATGAGAGAAGGCCTTCCTCTAACAATAAACCAGTACACCAAGGTGAATTTTCCCTATTTAGGGCTTCCAGAACAAACTTGGTATTTTCAATGTCACACTAGGAGCAATGTTGGGTAGTCCTATGGGCATAAACAACTCTAGAATCAAGTAGCATGAGCATCAAAGGTACAAATATGAGCTCTTTACAGTAATGGAAAAATAATGATGTTGAGTTCTTGGAGATCCTGTAGAGTGGATGTTTTAACCTCTGTGCTACTATGAAGTGCATAAGCCAGCACTTCAGAGGCATATTTCCTAGTGGTAACCTACAACAATCATATATATAAATAATCCATGGTGGTGAAGAGCAGACATTTCCAGTTCTGCTACTTGGCATGTTCAGGAATGAAAATAATGTCTTAAATACATTTATATTAGTCTGTAATATTTGTTGATTCTAAAGCTAACCAACTTGCTAAACCACAAAGGTCATCTTATCGTGTTAATTGTAAGAGGGACAAAATAAATCAGACACGGTGAAAATTGATATAAAATGTTGAAATAAAAATTAGACATCAAAATACCTTGGACTATAATAGACCACCTTGGTTGGACACTAATGCAAACCCGTTTATGAGTTTGAGACAAAATTTACATCCACTCTATAGGATCTCCAGAGAACTAACATCATTATTTTTCCATTACTATAAAGGAGATGTACTAGAATATTTGCCTATACTTGTTGACTTTTCTGTTTAGTTGAACCTAAATGAGAAACAAAGAGGAGCACTAAACAAGATACAACACTTTTCGTGCTTATCAATGTGCACGCACGTCAAAGTGTTGTAGCTTGCTTAGTCTCCTCTCTGTTTCGTTCAACTTCTCCATGAAATCAACAAGTCCTCACAAATCTTCTAGTACAATTCCTTTATAGTAATGGATAAACAATGATGTTGAGCTCTTGGACATCCTGTAGAGTGGATGTTTTAACCTCTGTGCTACTCTAAATTCCATAAGCCAACACTTCAGAGGAATATTTCCTAATGGTAACCTACAACAATCATATATATATATATATAATCCATGGTGGTGAAGAGCGGACATTTCCAGATCTTCTACTTGGTACGTTCAGGAATGAAAAGAATGTTTTAAATACATTTATATCAATCTGTAATATTTTCTGATTCTAAAGCTGATGACGAAGAACAAACTTGGTATTTTCAATGTCACACTAGGAGCAATGTTGGGCAATCCGATGGGCATAAACAACTCTAGAATCAAGTATGAGCATCAAAGGGACAAATCTGAGCACTTTTGGAGCATTCTAAAGGTCACAAAAAATAGTAAAGCATCTCAAATCAGCTATCATTAGGCCAACTTTGAGATCTGGGCACATTGCAGCAATAAAAGATGACGATCAATGGAAATAGGAGGTGGTCTTTGCAATTTTGGTTGTGAAAATGAGAAATCTGTGGGTGAAAGCAGCCCTAAAATCTTATTCATATGCCTTATAGCAGCATCCACATGAATTCTGGGCACAAACAAACCTGGTTGGTAGTAAAAAAGGGTATGAATCAACCCTATTTCACCATCTTGGGCAGCCTTGTGCACTTATCCATCACCGAACAGGTGTACCTCTAAATCTGGGCCAAACTAGAGGGTTAAAAGTCAGTTCTAGGCATGAATAGACCTATGAAAAGTGACTTACAACAGAAAAATAGGCTTTGAGAAAGCCATTGAATGTTCTAATGTTTGGATTATAAACATGAGGGAAAGCCATTGAATATGCTAATGCTTGGACTATAATAGAGCACCTTGGTTGGACACTAATGCAAACCCGTGTATGAGTTTGAGCCAACATTTACATCCACTCTATAGGATCTCCAGAGACACGGCGAAAATTGACATAAAATGTTCAAATAAAAAATAGAGGACATCAAAATACCAAGTACTTGCTTCAAGATCCAAAGCATAAACCATAAGATTCATGATTGTCCATTAATGGCAAAGTATTACCTAACCGAATTTCCTGTCAACTAAGCACCTCATGGTTGAAATGTGTTATTTTAGTAGTCTACATACACCCTTCACTTGAATGATGTTAGGATTACCAAGAACTAACATCATTCAAGTGAAGAATGTATGTAGACTGCTCCAGACATTATATCTCTACTCATTTGATTCACTACAAAGTGTTGTAGCTTGCTTAGTTCTCCTTAGAAGTTAGGATGCTAAATTTCAACCTTAGGATGCTAATCTCCACTATTTTTGGACCCATAAGAGTGATGGAATATCAATTTATATTAGTGATCAAGTAACATTTTTTTTCCACGGGAAAATATCAGTTCCTTGTTATTTCATTGAAATCAAAGATAACTTAGTTACAACTTCATCTATTTCTAAGCACATGGAATAGATATAGCTATGTTCATCATTAGAAGACACATGACCATTGATCAGCTTCATAGGAATACAGGACAAACCTTCAAAGGTAACACCTATAATCTAGGAATCTTGACTACATCCACATCACTAACCTTCAACAGACAGAGAATTCATGTCTAATACTGATGTAGCTAATCCAAAGAAGCAATAAACAAGAGAGATTAGTAATATGAGGGGATCATCCACCTCAATCATCCAAAGGATGTCAATAGTAACAACACATAAAAGACTCAAGTGCTAAGGGCTAGAAAAGTTGGAAAGTGCCTTGATCAGTACATTCACCATCAGTGAATTTAGTAAACTGAAAATGCTCTGAGGCCAAGGTTAATGCTTATTTGGATAAGCTATCAGCCTTAGTATTGTGTTCTTTGAATATGTGAACTGCTTTTAGCTGGATGAAGTAAGGTTAACATGATAGAGCTGAAATTGTTCCCTGATAGTGATCAAGTAACTAGCAAGTATTGGATGCATACACTAGCAAATAAGTGGTATAAACCTCAATACATCCCTAAACTAATACTATCATTGAGAGAAGGTACACATACCAATAATAATAATGTTGATAGTACGTGGAGACAGGTGAGGCATGCAAGTAATGCATGTAGCGGAAGATGTAGGTACAATAATAAAAATAGTTTATTTAGTCAAACTTATTACCTTTCTTTTTTGTGTTGACTTAGCCACTTTCAATTCACTAATTCTAAAATAGCTAATAAGTGTTGGGCAATAATGGGGATGACTCATGGTATTATGTTTCATGGGGTTGAAACATTGCAAACTTTTGAGGCGTAATACCATGAGTTGTCACCATTTCTTGGCTGAACACTTGTTATCTTTTGTGAGATATAGTTCATGTGGACAGTTGCTTTCTAATATAAGGTTTCTATAATAAAACACCTTAAAGAATAAATCCATAACATTTGGAAGAATTTTGGCAAACCCCTGTTGTCGCTACAATTTGGAAAATACTGGGTTAGGTTCGAGTTTCTTTCTAACCTAGGGATTTTATAATGATCTTCAATGATCTTCTCTAAACATCCCTTAAGCATCGCATTTGGGTAGAGTCTGCTTAATAGCTTATTTGGGAACCAGTTGCTAAGATAACTCACATAAAAACAATCAACCCAATTTGAATGCAAACCAAAATGTGATGGGTTCATCAACTAATTGTAACGCTCAGACTGGCCAGACTTCAGAATCCATATCAACCAATATGGGTCAAATGCGAGTTAGCTGAAACTATCAAATTGGGTGTGTCATTAGCTAATCAATGTAAATGCATGCACAGTGAACAAAACCCATGTTTGAAAGCTGAAAAGGAAAGATTGAAGTTGGTGAAGAAGCAGGCAGTATAGACATAGACTTGTTGGTTTGTTAGTTATGAAAGAACCCATTCTCCTATTATATTACCTCATCCAAAGAATCTGAATTAGATGGTCCATATTGTTGAGATTCTGATGAGGAATATTTTGTAGGAAAACCCTTGTTTGATGATGAGATGGAAAATTCATTCATTTATCCATTTCATGAAGAGTTGGATGTTATATTTGAAATCAATAATCATAGTTTTGGGGACCCCATATATGATTCATCTAGTGAAGCATCTAACGAGGAACCTAAATATTTGGAACGTATAGAGAAACCAAGCATCCACTCTACAATATATCCAGGAACTAACATCATTATATCTATACTCATTCGATTTCCTACAAAGTGTTGTAGCTTGCTTAGTGCTCCTCTATGTTTGTCATTCAGGTTCAACTTAACAGTGAAATCAATAAGTCAAGGAAAATCTTTCTAGTACATCTCCTTGGTCTATTATAGTCCAAGCATTAGCATATTCAATGTCTTTCCCTCATGTTGGTAATCCACGTGTTTCCCTTGTCCAGTGGACAACCCCCTTGTTGTACATGCTATCCATTCGATTTGATGCATAGCTCGGATACATATAGACATGGATGATCTAAAGGACATGAAGAAAAATCCAATCATCCATAAAACGAGTTAGATCAATTTTGGAAACAGAGTGGTTAATCGATTTCATTTCAACATTGACAAACCCTTTATAATAATATAGGGGTGGGGGATTCATCTCATTCAAGTCATATTTCTAATTGTTGTAACAAAATCTTGGCTCATAATAAAGAGTGGGAACTATTTCTGAAGGTAAACCACTACTCTATTCGGGTCAAGTATTCACATAGAACTGCTCCCTACTCCCTTGCAGCTCCGATGATGGGTGGGCTATGGTGAGCCAAGGGAAAATATCAGTTCCTTTTTATTTCAAGGAAATCAAAGGTAACTTAGTTACAACTTCAGCTACTGCTAAGCACATGGAATAGATACAGCTATGTTCATCATCAGCAGACAGATGAAAATTGATCAGCTTCACAGGAATACTGGACAAACCTTCGAAGGTAACACCTATAATCTAGGAATCTTGACTACATCCACATCACTAACCTTCAACAGATAGAGAATTCAAGTCTAATACTGAAGTAGCTAATCCAAAGAAGCAATAAACAAGAGAGATCAATAATATGAGGGGATCATCCACCTCAATCATCCAAAGGATGTCAATAGCAACATCACATAAAAGACTCAAGTGCTAAGGGCTAGAAAAGCTGGAAAGTGCCCTGATCAGTACATTCACCATCAGTGAATTCAGTAAATTGAAAATGGCCTGAGGCCAAGGTTAATGCTTCTTTGGATAAGATATCAGCCTTAGTATTGTGTTCTGTGAATATGTGAACTGCTTTTAGCTGGATGAAGTAAGGTTAACATGATAGAGCTGAAGTTGTTCCCTGATAGTGATCAAGTAACTAGCAAGTATTGGATGCATACACTAGCATGATGAGGAATATTTTGTAGGCAAACCCTTGTTTGATGATGAGATGGAAAATGCATGCATTTATCCATTTCATGAAGAGTTGGATGTTATATTTGAAATCAATAATCATAGTTTTGGGGGCCCCATATATGATTTATCTAGTGAAGCATCTAATGAGGAACATAAATATTAGGAACCTATAGAGCAACCAAGCATCCAATCTATAGGATCTCCAGGAACTAACATCATTATATCTATACTCATTCGATTTCCTACAAACTATTGTATCTTGCTTAGTGCTCCTCTGTGTTTGTCATTTAGGTTCAACTTAACAGTGAAATCAACAAGTCAAGGAAAATCTTTCTAGTACATCTCCTTGGTCTATTATAGTCAAAGCATTAGCATATTCAATGGCTTTCCCTCATGTTGGTAATCCATGTGTTTCCCCTGTCCAGTTTGGAATACACATCAAACATCACAAAGACGTTATGAGACTTTGCTGCTGATCTATGGCTTGGAGCCAAATGTTCGCTTTTTTTTTGGACAGTATTGATTTCTATGTTTGTGAACTATTGGATATGACAGTTGGATTATATTTTCGTTACTATTCTGCTGACTATATGGGCTGTTTTAGCTTGTCATTCTCATGGAACGAACTTGGTACCAGGAAATTGTTCTCTGTTTCTATTTTTGTGGATAGATGGGGTGATTTATCATCCGATGAATGGGTTTGGGCAGTGTTTATAGACTTTTGTTTTGTACGGGATCTGAACTATGGTTACAAATATGCATTGCATATCTACAAAATGTAATTTTGTCTCTCTACGGATGAAATAAAATTATGCTTTTTTTCTTTGAAAAAAAAAACAAACATGACAGCACTATATGAGCCATACATTTCGATGAAATTTCCCTAGAAGAAGCAGGATTACGAGCATGTTGTTTACTTACTTACAAGCATATTGATCGAGCCATATTCTAAGACAACACTCATTAACTAACTCTTCTAAGGCTAGAATTCCAGGCTCCAGTTCCGCATGCTAAGGAACGGAATGACCAATGGGGGTGCTGATGGTAAACCCGAACCCTAGTTATTGGGAAATAGGTTTATCAGTTTGAGGTTCCATAGCAGCTTGCCAAAGTGAGCGGTTGATGGTATCAAATTATATAGCATAGGGTCCCCTCCCCCTTAATGCAAGTCAATACTAGACCGCTACTTTTTGAGATGGACAAAAAGGAGCAAACATCATAGCACGCACAAAAAACCCTTGTCACAGGATGCCCAAAAACCCTTGTCACAGCATGCCTGAAAAAACGAGGTCATGATGCTTACCTGTTGAGCCATGAGCTCCAAATCCAAACCAGGAACTCCAAAACATGAACCGTGTGCTCCAAATTTGAACCAATTCTCAACCATGAGCTCCAATTATCAACGGTGAGCTGCAATTCTGAACCCTGAGCTCCAATTGTCAACCGTGAGCTCCAATTCTGAACCCTAAGCTCCATCGTACCTACTCCCAAATTCACAAAAACCTCCAAATTGGACTGTCCAAAACGAGTTGCGACAATGTCCAAATACACTATTCATTTTTTATTATATATTATTATTTATTATATGTATTTTATTTTTATTATATATTATTTTATATTATATGTATTTTATTTTTATTATATGTTATTTTATATTATGTATGTTATTATATATTTTTTATTTTATGTTATTTTATATTATTATATGTTGATGATGATGATGATGATTATGATGTTGATGTTGACGATGAGAATGATGATGAGGTCGATTATCATCACCAGGAGGATGACGATGATAATGATGACGATGATGATGAAGATGATGATGATGATGTTGATGATGATGGTGATGATTATGATGTTGATGAAGATGATGACAATGATGATGTCAACGATGACAATGATGATGATCATGATGTTCATGATGATGATGATGATTATGATGCTGATGAAGACGATGATTATGATTATGACGATGATCATGATTATGATGATGATGATGATCTTGATGATGATGATGATGATTATCATCATCATGAGGATGGAGATGATGATGATGACGATGATGATGAAGATGATGATGATGTTGATCATGACGACGACGATGATGATGACGATGATGATGACGATGATGATGATGGTGATGATGATGATGATGATGATGATGACGATGATCATGAGGATAACGACGATGATGATGACGATGATGATGAAGATGATGATGGGGGTGATGATGATGTTGATGATGAGTATCATCATCATGAGGAATATGGTGATGATGATGACGATGATGATGAAGATGATGCGCATGTTGATGATGATCATGAAGACAACAATGATGAAGATGACGATGATGACGATTGCCTTATGATGATGACGATGGAGATGATGATGTGTGATGATGACGACGACGACGATGGAGATGATGATGTGTGATGATGACAACGATGATGATGAAGACCATGATGATGATGATGATGATGATGAAGACGATGATGATGAAGATGTTGATGATGATGATGATGATTATGATGTTGATGTTGACGATGAAAATGATGATAATGATGATGATGACGATGATCATGATCATGATCATGCCGATGATGAAGATTATGATGTTGATGTCGACGATGACAATGATGATGATGATGATTATCATCATTATGAGGATTTTGATGATAATGATGACGATGATGATGAAGATGATGATGATGATGTTGATGATGATGGTGATGATTATGATGTTGATGAAGACGATGACAGTGATGATGTTGACGATGACAATGATGATGATCATGATGATGATTATGATGCTGATGAAGACAATGATTATGATTATGATGATGATGATCATTATGACGATGATGATGATTACGTGTGATGATGGCGACGACGACGATGAAGATGATGATGTGTGATGATGACGACGATGATGATGAAGACCATGATGATGATGATGATGACGATGAAGACGATTATGATGAAGATGTTGATGATGATGATGATGATTATGATGTTGATGTCGATGATGAAAATGGTGATGATGATGATGACGATGATGATGATGATGACGATGATGATCATGATGATCATGACGATGATGAAGATTATGATGTTGATGTCGACAATGACAATGATGATGATGATGATTATCATCATCATGAGGATTTTGATGATAATGATGACAATGATGATGAAGATGATGATCATGATGTTGATGATGATGGTGATTATTATGATGTTGATGAAGATGATGACAATGATGATGTCGACGATGACAATGATGATGATGTTGATGATGATGATGATGATTATGATGCTAATGAAGACGATGATTAAGATTATGATGATGATGATGATTATGATGATGATGATGATTATGTGTGATGATGACAACGATGACGATGAAGATGATGATGTGTGATGATGATGATGATGATGATGATGAAGACCATGATGATGATGATGACGATGAAGACGATGATGATGAAGATGTTGATGATGATGATGATGATTATGATGTTGATGTCGACAATGAAAATGATGATGATGATGATGATGATCATGACGATGATGAAGATTATGATGTTGATGTCGACGATGACAATGATGATGATGATGATTATCATCATCATGAGGATTTTGATGATAATGATGACAATGATGATGAAGATGATGATGATGATGTTCATGATGATGGTGATGATTATGATGTTGATGAAGATGATGACAATGATGATGTCGACGATGACAATGATGATGATGGTGATGTTAATGACGATGATGATGATGATGATGTTGATGATGATGATGATGATTAACATCATCATGAGGATGACGATGATGATGATGTTGATCATGACGGCGATGATGATGATGGCGATGATGATGAAGATGATGATGATGATGTGTGATGATGACGATGACGATGATGAAGATGATGATGTGTGATGATGACGACAATGATGATGAAGACCATGATGATGATGATGATGATGATGATGGTGATGATTATGATGCTGATGAAGATGATGATTATGATTATGACGATGATCATGATTATGGTGATGATGATGATCTTGATGATGATGATGATGATTATCATCATCATGAGGATGGCGATGATGATGTTGTTGATCGTGATGACGATGATGATGATGACGATGATGATGAAGGTGATGATGATGGTGATGATGATGATGATGATGATAGCCATGATCATGAGGATAGCGGTGATGATGATGATGGTGATGATGATGTTAATGATGAGTATTATCATCATGAGGAAGACGATGATGATGATGACGACGATGATGAAGATGATGCACATGTTGATGATGATCATGAAGAAAATGATGATGAAGATAATGATGATGATGATTTCCTTATGATGATGATGATGAAGATGAGTATGTGTGATGACGACGACGATGATGATGAAGATGATGATGTGTGATGACGACAACAACGACGATGAAGATGATGATGTGTCATGATGATGATGATGATGATGAAGACTATGATGATGATACTGATGATGATGAAGACGATGATGATGACGATGATGATGATGATTAGGATGTTGATGTCGATGATGAAAATGATGATGATGATGATGATGAAGATTATGATGTTAATGTCGACGGTGACAATGATGATGATGATGATTATCATCATCATGAGGATTTTGATGATAATGATGACGATGGTGATGAAGATGATGATGATGACGTTGATGATGATGGTGATGATTATGATGTTGATGAAGATGATAACAATGATGATGTCGATGATGACAATGATGATGATGATGATGATGATGATAATGATTATGATGCTGATGAAGATGGTGATTATGATTATGACGATGATCACGATATGATGATGATGATTATCATCATCATGAGGAAGATGATGATGATGATGATGATGATGATGATGATGATGATGATGATGTTGATCATGACAACAATGATGATGATGACGATGATGATGATGATGGGTGATGATGACGACGACGACGATGAAGATGATGATGTGTGATGATGACGACAACGATGATGAATACCATGATGTTGATGATGATGATGATGATTATGATGCTGATGAAGATGATGATTATGATCATGATGATGATCATGATTATGATCATGATGATGATCTTGATGATGATGATGATGATTATCATCATCATGAGGATGACAATGATGATGATGACGATGATGATGATGATGTTGATCGTGATGACGATGATGACGATGACGATGATGATGATGACGATGATGATGAAGATGATGATGATGATGATGTGTGATGATGATGACGACGACGATGAAGTTGATGATGTGTGATGATGACGATGACGATGATGAAGACCGTGATGATGATGACGATGATGATAATGATGATGATGAAGATGATGATGATGAAGATGTTGATGATGATGATGATGATTATGATGTTGATGTCGACGATGAAAATGATGATGATGATGATGATGACGATGATGATGATCATCATCATGACAATGATGAAGATTATGATGTTGATGTCGACAATGACAATGATAATGATAATGATTATCATCATCGTGAGGATTTTGATGATAATGATGACGATGATGATGAAGATGATGATGATGATGTTAATGATGATGGTGATGATTATGATGTTGATGAAGACAATGACAATGATGATGTCGATGATGACAATGATGATAATGATGATTATGATGCTGATGAAGATGATGATTATCATTATGACGATGATCATATTATGATGATGATGATGATCTTGATGATGATGATGATGATGATTATCACCATCATGAGGATGACGATGATGACGATGACGATGATGATGAAGATGATGCCGATGTTGATTGTGACGATGATGATGATGATGACGATTGTGATGAAGATGATGATGATAATGTGTGATGATGACAACGACGATGATGAAGATTATGATGTGTGATGATGACGATGATGATGATGAAGACCATGATGTTGATGATGATGATGATGATTATGATGCTGATGAATACGATGATTATGATTATGACGATGATCATAATTATGATGATGATGATGATTATCATCATCATGAGGATGACGATGGCGATGATGATGATGATGATGAAGATGATGATGATGTTGATTGTGACGATGATGATGATGATGACGATGATGATGAAGAAGATGATGATGATGTGTGATGATGACGATGACGATGATGAAGATGTTGATGTGTGATGATGACGATGACGATGATGAAGACCATGATGATGATGATGATGACGATGAAGACGATGATGATGAAGATGTTGTTGATGATGATTATGATGTTGATGTTGATGTCGACGATGAAAATTATGATGATGATGATGACGATGATGATGATGATGATGATCAAGATGATGGTGATGGTGATGATGTTAGTAATTTTTTTTAAAAAATAAGATAAAATAATAGTTTGAATTAAATATTTACCTTTCAGTATATTTCATTGTCTTCTTCATCCATGTCAGCGTCTTATTCATCCATGTCATCATCTATATACACAGTCAACATTGTAAGGATTGGCCATACCATCATCGTCATCATCATCAGTTATGCTCATTGTGTCATCGTCGGAATAATCTTCATCGGCATTATCTGCTATATCATGTAATTCAACTATTTCTTGGACATCTTCTGTTGGATCATCATCGTCAGCTAACTCAAGTTGATCATGCTCTTTGTCATCATATTTGTCTTCCATAGAACCCTCTTCATTACCATCATCTAGGTTATACTTTACCAGCCTTCCCCTTGGATCATGTCTCACAACAAATGACTAACCCGCTTTACCTAGAACCTTTGAGTAAAATACTTGTTCGCATTGGCTTGGAAGAACATAGGGCTTTGGTCCTGGCTCAAAAAACCTTGTGTTTACCATGGTAAATCCATTATCATGTTCAATAATAGTTCTATTGGGATCATGTTGATTCAATCGTAACATGTACCATTTTACAATGAATAGAACTACCTTAAAAGGATTTAAAGTCACACTGTATAATATCTTCCAAATACCCATAGTATCGATTTTCTGAGACTTCTGGATGTTTGTCAGTTCTAGATGAAACGTTGGTAACCTCAAAGACAGCTGAAACCCCAGAATTTGATTTTTTCTTTGTTTCATCCAATTTTTTGATCCGATATCTACCTCCATTGTAGACCATAGCCTTATGGTGTTTTAACTTCAATAAGAAATACATGAAAATATTACACAACCATTCAGTCCTTATGCAACAATACATGGAAAATAAGAACATGTACGTCAAAAAGTAATTTACAAAATAAAATATTTAGAGGGATATTTGATAAATTATATGCTTGCCATTTTATCTTTTACACCATATGCCAAATCGATTTCCCTTTCTATTAGATTATTATCTCCATTTCATTGTGCTACTTTTACCAATGAAGCCACACCTTCCCATGATATTCCATGACCCGATTGTGCGCATCATTCAATCCATACCTTCATCCAGTCAAGATTGTTTGCGATGTATAAATGAATTGCATCCCATTCTCGACCAAATATTTAATGAAAATAACCATTAAAATGAAATAAAGGTGTAAATCTCCTGAAAAAAATGTAAATGCTCTTAATTGAAGCAATTATGACTAGAAAATACAATTAGAATATGAAGGATATAATAAACATCCACTAGCTAATAATTACCTTTCAACTTCCTCAATCTACCTTTCCCCTTCAGTTGCTCCCCTTCAAATTTGTTATTGGAGTCTGGATCACAAATGCGACGTAAATTGAGCTTTGATGCTAAAATAGGAAGATATTCACTAACATACAACATGTTTTGGTATACCGTATATCCTTCCATCATACAACCCTTCGCATGTGCTTGTTTTCTCACCAAACCCTTCATAAATTTCAAGTGCCTCTCAACCATCCACATGGAACTTGAGTGCACAGGTCCACACAACTCAATCTCCTCAACTTGGTGTATGAGGCAGTGTTCCTGTGCATTGAAAAATGTTGATGGTAGATACTTCTGCATTTCACACACGAGACAAGGAATTTCTCTCCTCCAATAATTTATATCTTCTTTATGGATTTCTTTAGATGTCAACCATCTACAAGTGATGCAATCCAATAATGATATTTAACAAAAATAAACATTAAATTACAATATATGCTGAAATAGTGCACAATATATATATATATATATATATATATATA
>LPNX010424584.1:298298-314114 GCA_001517045.1 Pseudotsuga menziesii
GATAGTCTTCAAGTTTGCACAAAATCCGGTGGGAAATTTAATTTTCCGCATTACTTCTTTGACAACATTGCTTTGTTGCTCTGTAAATATCCATCGAATTGAGTTTATATTAACTTGTTCTTCGTTGGTATGAAATTGGATGACGTCTTTCATTGCACGGTTGCTTTCTTGAATGTCTTTGCACACTTTCACAACTTTATCTTTCTCCCTCCTTAGCTCTAGTAGTTGTCATAAGGTTTCAGTAACATTCTTTCCAATATGCATTGTATCAAACAAATGAGCAATTTGTAGGTGCTCATAGTAGGGCAACCTACTGAATTGAATAGGATAACTTTTCATTCCTCGTGGAAGAGCATTAATGCCTTCATGATCACAATGGAAATCATGAATATTAGTTTATAATTAATAAATTACATCATAAATCAAATATGGCCACTATAGCAAACAACTCACAATAAAAATTAAAATACATAACAATTCATATACGATGATCCATACATACCATGATGACGATTTCTATTGTATTGCATGTTCCAAAGGTGAGGTGTCATTCTCCATGGTTTTAATGCAGTCTCTTGCTTCCCATTGAAAATATTTCTTTTATTTGTTCTATACCTATGATTATTAGAGAGGAAATGGCTATACTCATCAAACACCTCCTTTCTTAAGCTTTTTGAATGACAAGATTTTATCTTAGGACCACAAACTGGACATGCAAATTTACCCTTTGCTTGAAGACCTAAAATATTTGGATATGGAATATCTATGTCAAATATATTCATATATAAAATATTCTAACTACTCCATGTCATTAAATGCAATTAAAGTGGAACTTAAAATTACAAACCACAAAATGAAGTTAACCCAGGGGCATCATGTATTGTCCATACAACCATTTCATGGAATTGAAATTGCCTTTGTCGTATTGGTATAGATACGTCATACATAGTTATGACATTCCATAACTTCAGTAGCTCATCTATAAGAGGTTCGATGTATACATTCATATCTTTGACTTGGAACTTACCTAATTCATAATTTGAAGTACATATAAAAGATATCATTATGAGAGCCGTTAAGATATATAAACCATGTAGAAGAGTAAAATAATAGATATATATATGAAATTAAGATACATATTACGACAAATGAGATGCCACAACTGCATTATAAATAAAACAGTTTTCGTGAAAAAAACCTGGAATAATCATCCACAACATTATGTGCTCCCTCTTTATTGACAACCATGGAGGAATGTTATTGTTGATAACAAAAATAGGCCACACCATGTAAATGGATTTCATCTGTGCAAATGGATTAACACCATCTGCTGCCAAATAAATCCTAAGATTACGTGGTTCTTCTTTAAATTGAGGCCACTTTTTCTCCATATCTCTAAAAGCAGTACCATCTGCAGGCATTCAGATAACATCATCTTGACTTTTGTTCCTAGCATGGTAATCCATAAATTGCGCTATGTTTTTGCACCTGAACAACGTTACAAACATGGAATGATGGGAATATAATGAAGAACCTTCTGAGGCACCTTTTTTGTTACTTTATCTATATGATATCTACTTACATGACATTCCAGACATTCTATTGCAAATTCATGTTGATTATAATAAATAACATGGTCATCAGGGCATGCATGAATTGCTTCATAATGCATTCCAATCTCTTTCATGATGGAAGATAAATCTCGATATGTGTGAGGTAAAATATTTGATGGTGGTAACAAAAATTTAGCTATCAAGCTACAATTTTTTTTTGTTAATGTAATAAATAAATAATGTTAACGAAACATGCTTCATCCATACGATGATCAATAATGAGTTAACAATACAATTATTAGAGGAATACAAATAAACTTTATCACGGTCCTATATATGTGATGGATTATTTTAGATACCTTAGCATTAGTGTGATTGCAATGTTTGAAAGACAATTCATCACCTTCAAGTTCATTATCAACAATATAGTAGAGAGAAGATTTGTTTTGGAGCCTTCATAAAGGGGTTCATATTCCTTATCGAGAAGAGATATATCGTGAACATAATCAAATTCATCATCATTTTCATTATCAACATCATCGTAATCATCCATTCTAACGTTAAATGAATCATGGATCACTGTATTTGTACCATCATCTTCAATTACATCATTGGCATGATCATCTTGTTCAATATGATCATTCAATTGTTGCCCATTAAACATACACGCTCCATGATCCTGATACTAAACTTGTTCTGAAAGCACTTCCTTTGGACGACATGTTGTAGGGTGTATTTCCTTTAATATAAATACATGGAAACATCAATAGATATAGATTAATATATGAAAAAAATACATACAATTACAACAAAAAAATGAATATAATAAACTTTATAATTCTAAACCTACAAATGGACAATATTCGTTCCCCCCCTCAGCGTGTCCATGTTCCCTGCAATGTTTTGTGGATGTTGAGATCAATATTATTCTCCTCTTAAATCCCCTCCATTGAGTACATGGAAAATAACAGTTGCCATCACCCCTTCGTTTCGCTGCATCCCATAGTCTAGCAAGCAATTGTTGGTTGTCTTTGTTTGGATTTAGAATATTTAATCTATTTGACATTTTGTCACAAACTTTGTTAATGAATATAACCAGTTGTCTTTAAAAATCAAGTTCCACACATCAAAATTTTTTCAAACGGAGAGAAGCCGAAGAATAAAAAATTCTCGTCAAAATGCCTATCGATGAAATTTTTTTTCCCACAACCACCCGTTGAAGAATAAAACAATTCCTGAAAATGTCCGTCAAGGAACAAATAATTTTCGCAAATCATCCGTCACTTCTACAACAAACATGTCGAAATGTTTAAAACAATTTATATTTATAATGGACATGCGTTGGATATTCGACACCTTGAATATAGTTACCATTGAAAATATGGGACCATAAATTTAAAATCATGTAAACCTTACAATTAAAAAAAAAACTACACAAAGCATCTGTTATTCGACACACTGGTGTCAATTATCCAACACCCAACCTTCAGAGATCCAAAACTGGAGGGTTGGATCTCTGAATCCAGTGTGTCAGATATCTGATGCGAGTGTGTCGGATAACGGATGCCAATGTGTCATATATTCGACGGATATATAAATATTTTTTATCGACATTCTTTTCACTGATTTCTATCCGACACATCTGTGCGAAATGTCGGATGACATCGGATTCTAACTTCGAATTTTGGGTTTAAATCCTGTTGTGAAACGAGTTTTTTTAATGGTATTTAATACCAAATTGATATACGTGGCTAGTCTCTTTGATTTGGCGTAGTTCCTTGTGTAATTTAGTGGCAAAAACCACGTGATTTGGAAGACTATTAAATAAGCAGAGAACATTTCCCTCTTTCATGTTCATTGTGGTGACAGATAAATTAACTTTTATGACTAAGAACACAGTGAACGAATGATTCATATTTCGAAAACTATGTCTTTTTCATGGTTTTATCCTTTCTTCATTTACATGATATAGTATCGCTTCATAGTGCATTTAAAAAAAATATCAGTTGGGGGAATGTTTGGTTTGGTTTGTAGGTGGCGCTGGTCCAAATCGAATGAGTATGGACAACTTAAATATTGGAAGGTTTCTTTCTTCTCTAGACACAGAAGAGATAAATATATAAAGAAAAATGGATTGATACTGTGAATGAAGTTTACTCCTTCATTACCAACATGAGACAATCTTTCGGCATAAATGCAACTACAGAAAAAGGAAAGTAAAACCTATGAAGAGCTATCGCCATCCTTCGCTTGACAGATTCCCTATAGCTCCACGAATTCATTGATAGGTTACTATTCATCTGTAATGAGGGTAATCTCTTTTTGCAAAGGCTTCTATCTCCTTTTTCTTCCTCATGCAAATTTGTTCTCTTTATAAAACAAAGAAATGCAAAAACCAATGGAACCCCCTTCCACCTCCTCCATCAAGAAGGAGTTGGTTTTCCATTCAATAGATTGCATGTAGGTTACCTCAACAAAACAATTTTTATTAAGTTCGTTATTTGATGTTTTGTTTTTTTGTTTATTTTTATTTTTTAATTTACCATCGTTTTATAATGTTCTAATGTTTATGTTTGCAGGTCTGTCAAGGGAGAAAATATCAATACCTTTTTTGTTAATTTTTTTTATTTTATATATTGCAGTAAGGATTGAAGGTACAACTCGAGTGTGCAGATCGAACGATAGGTCGAAAGATTTGCTATTTTAATTTTTATTAAATTTTTTTTATTTTATTATATATATATTAAAGTTTTATTTTGTTTAATGTTTATTGCTTTAATGTTGCAGGTGTAAATTAAAGGGTGAATTTTTTTATTAGATTTAAATTTTCATTTAAAAACTAATATTAAACAAAACAAAAAACATTGTAAAATTAAAACGAAAACTATATAGGAAAACTAAAACTAGTATATAGATTTATTCATTTGTTTATTATATTTTTTATTTGTTTATTTATTTTATTTTCTAATTAGTCATAGGTTTAAAAGAAACTAATTCCTAAAGCATTTCTTATTCCTAGCATAACCTGGAAAAATGATTAAATGAAACAAAAATAAAAACAATAGTAATTAAGACTATTAGAAATAAGAATTTTAACAAATAGAAACATTACCCCAAATTAAAACAAGGCATCCTATATGCTAATTGAAATAAACCAAAACCTGCCTACTTTACTTTAATTGGAATTTAGAATTATTTACGTGTAGTGAAATTTCCAGTGGAACCATACATGTAAAAGCAGTAAATGAAATCTAATATATTCGAAAGTATGTGAAATTAGGTATTGTAAATATAAAATAACAAAGTAAAAACAAAAACAAAACTGATCTAACCTAATACTTAATTGGAACCATTATTCAATGCAACTTCCGTTTGCATGATGATCACCCGAGATCCCTTCTTCATCCTCTTCAATCTCTCGTTTGAATAGGTGTTCTTCATCTGATATGCATGATTCTTCAAATGTCGATTCTTCCTTGTTTGCTTCAGGAGGAGTAATTACATCTTTGGCTATTATCAAAATCTCCTATTCTCTAAAAGAGGAGATCCTAATTTTTGCTAGAATCTGAATGAGCTATTCTAGACTTATGCTCATCACAAAATCATTTCATCAAATCGAATGCTTAAAAAAAATGAAAAACAAGTACATGAAAAATTTTAAAAGTATGAAATGAGTTAGTACCAAAACAAGTACAAAAACAAAAATTAAAAGTGCTAAAAAATATGTACAGAACAAAAATGAACATATACAAAATTAAAAACAAGTTAGTATGAAATAAAGGGTAGCCCAAAAATGAAAGCAATCTAAACTGAAAATGAAAAGGGAAAATTTGCATAAAAACAAACTCGCATTTGCAGAAAAAGAAAACACTTCGCAGATAAATAAACATGCTTGCAGAAACAACAAGGCTTTGGGGTGACCCACTAAAGTGGATGCGTCTGGCTGTTACACCACAAAAATTTCAGAAATTCTGTAGTGAAGTTGTCCTTGCGTCTTACCATTTCCCCTCCCCATTTCTATTGTAAAAAAAAATGAACTATCTACGTATATATACTCTAATAGCTTTTAGCACCTCCTTGGCAACGGCACCAAAATGTTGGGGAAAAATGTTAAACAAATTTTAACATATATCCAATGATTTAATTGTCAACCTGGAGAGAGCGTAAACTTGTGAGGTATAGACAAAATATATGCAGGGGCAAAGTATTGCTAACTTAATCTAATATTCTAGGTGACTAAAATTAAAAATACATGCGACTAAAATTGAATTAAACTTGCAAAAGCAGGAAATGACATGAAAATAAATCTAATCTAGAAAAGCAGGAAATTGCGTAAAATAAATCGAATTGCAAAAAACATGAAATTGCATAAATTAAACTTGGTAAAGAAATATTGAAATTATAGATGTGAGCTCACGACAAATCTATACTATCAATTCATAAGAAATAAATCACCGAAATTCTATACTAACAATACATAAGAAATAAATCACCTAAATTCTATATTAACAACTCACAAGAAAGAAACTCAAATTAACATGAGAGAGTAAAAGGATTTGCATTAAGCATCATCTCCATTACATAACAATCAAAATCCACTCTATGACTAACTCTCAAAAGATCTAAACTATTCTCTACTTCCACACCACTAGAGAGGCCTCTAATAAGATGAGGAGAGAGCCCTCCTTTTTATATATGAATTTAGGATAACCAATAAATAATTACAGATCCACTATTCTCTCAACTTATCCCTCAAAATCCACAACAAATCCAATTTTCTCTCAACTTATCCCTGCAAATCCTCAACAAATATTAGATGGGATATTCTCTCCACATTTCCATGATCTTCTCCTTGAAAGTAGCCTACATCTTGAAGATGAAATTCAAATTTGAGGCTGGGTGGTGACTTTTGAGCTTATTAAAGTCTTCAAATATACATGTAATCATAACCAAACTCATACAACTTTAAGGTATAATTAAAATATGCTATTTTTCTCAATAATTAACCACAAATTCACTCAAAATGCTCAAAAATAAATGATTTGGAAAATAACAAAGTAACCCATATTTATTCATGAAAATAATGGATATTAATGGTCTTATGGAAGGATAAAATAGGAATAAGGTGACAAATGATATATGAAAGATGAATAAAATGTTGTATTTTTGCGACTCAACAACTGGTACTAAAGAGGACAGCAACATGAATAGGATAGGAACATGAATAGCTAGAACTAGAGAAACTGAGGGAACCATCAAGCTAGAAGAACATGAAGAAATAGACTCGATTAACCTTCTTGGAAGAACATGAAGACATTGATACGACTCCAACAAATAGAAAATGAACATGAAGACATTGATCCAGCTCCAACAAATAGAAACTCACAGCACACTTACATGCAAATTTCCACCAACAGACACTGACATGCAAATTTCCACCAAGAGACACTTACATGCAAATTTCCACCAACATACATCACATGTAAGACATGAATGTTGTCAAGAACAACATAGTTAACTGCTACATTACAAAAATGATTTTTTTCCCTAAGCTATGCTATCAAGCATTAAATGCCATGAACTAATGCTAAGCTCATTCTAGCATTAAACAACTTGGAGATTAATTTGAATGAAATGTACTTCACCTCATATCGATGCCAAAACAAAACATAGGCCAAAACTTATCAGAAATATTGTTTTTCCTCGGGAAGAGGCCAAATAAGAGATCAAAATGCTTGATTGGTTCATTCATGAAAAAAGAGCTTGTTGATGTAAAGGCATCTAGAAATGGATCAAAGACATCTGAAAAATAAAGTTGATAACTTGGGCTATGTTTCTAAAACTGGTTTCGGTTCACGTGCAAATTAATGGAAACGGTGGCATGCTCTTGATTACAAGAGTCCCTGCTAGCGAAGGCATAGACTAATAAGCTATAAGTATTTCAATAATTTCCACCATCATTGTAGAAAACAACCTATCTAAGTAACACCCACATATAGTAGTGGTAGGAAAAGGTTTGATATTGAAAAACTAACTTTTTTTTATTAGAATGCTATGTATGTATAAAAGTGAGATTTTAATTTTTCTTTGGAATATTTAGATAAAGGTAGTTTAATTATCAATGAAAATAACAATTAGTAATCTTAAGGTATTTTATTGGATTTGACCTTATGGCTTGTGGATTATGATCTTTTCCTCGCAGCATGCTTAAGGTTACCCATCACTAAATTGTGAATACTGGATTACACACACACACACACACACACACACACACACACACACACACACACACACACACACTATAGGATGCTTATCTTCGCAAGGACATTGAATGAAACATATAGTAGAGGTATCCAACCAAGGTGATCAAGCTTCATACCTCATACATGAATCTCAAAACACTCAACCACTCCAACTAGCTTACTAAGTGGTGAGTGATTTGAGCTTTAAGTACAAGACTTTAAGTTAATCGCCCTAATTTGTTGTCCCTATTGTATGTCTCACTTAATGTCCTTACCAAGTTAAGCATCATAATCGGTATCCATGTGTTTGTAACACCAAGTTCCATCCATCCATCCAAATATTTGAAGGAAGAGCGGGAGATCATGTGAGGCTTTTTAGAGAAATCCTCACATGATCTCACCCTCTTCCCCATGTGTGTAGTTTGACCATTCAGTTGGATTCCTTTATTACTTGTTTCCTCTCAATATTCTTACTAAGTTAGGTTCTATAATAAATGTTCACAATTTATAATAAGCACCATCCACATAATGCAAGAAAATAACAAAAAAAATTATTCATAAAGTTTTCCTTTAAAAATAAACAAATTATATATATAACAACTCATAAACACATCTATGTATGCTCCAAAGAAAAACTTATAAGTAGATCAATGTATACTAGCACACCCACATAGTTTGTGGTTGGATCAAGCTGATATGAATCAAATGGTAAGATATAACGATGGAATGGAATACAGTTTGGATTTTTCCTTATTCCTCATATTCTAGTTAAACAGGATCAATTTTTAACCATCCATTCCTAGTTACATGTTATCACCGACATTTTATAATAAGTACCATCCACATAATGCAAGAAAATAACCAAAGAAAAACTTATAAGTAGATCAATGTATACTACCGCACCCACATAGTTTGTGGCTAGATCACGTCAATATCAATCAAATGGTGAGATATAATGATGGAATGGAATACATTTTGGATTTTTTTATTCCTCATATTCTTCTAGTTAAATGGGTTCAACTTTTAATTATCCGTGCCTCGTTACATGTTATCACTGACATTCTTCATGTTATCCATTTTTCAACCATCAATTATTGTTTATATTCTTTTTGTTTTTATCTCACATTCTTCTAGTTATGTGCCATGAACTATTGTTATCAGCTACGAGTTATCCCTGTATCACTACCAGTTATCCATTCATCACCTACCAGTTAATTACACGGATAGGTGTTTTTATTTGATATTTTTTGGTGGAAAAACACCTATGTATTTTCATTAGTGGATGAGGATGAGACAAGTGTACTATCCAGATTGACACTCGTTACAAATTAAAAATAAACAATTATAAAAAAGAAGAATAAAAAAAAATTGATGCATGGATAAGCTGATGAATTGATAAGTCAATAACTGCTAGTTGATGGGTGGGTGGATAACTCGTAGTTTGTGAGAGATAAACAAGAGAGATAACTGATTTAACTAGAATAAGGTGAGAACAAGTAGTTGATAACTTGTTAGTAGCACTAAACTTATGATGTATTGGTGTTCACGAGCCACACTTTAAGTGGTTGTGCTAGTTACACTCGGGATTCACCTCATTGACCAATATCTTATTAAGTGGGTGGGGAGTAGGGTATGGAGGGTATATAGGTATTAGGGAATATAAAAATGGGTATATAGTAAAAATAGGGAATACACCCTAAAAATAGGGTGTTTTTAATTGGAAAAATGTATTGGGAGGGGGGCTCAACAAAAGGATTTTGGTGGGTATTTATCAATATCTAATGAAGTTATGGGTATTCTTTAATATCCCATGAACAAAGGCCCTATGTCATGGTTTCATTGAGTGAAGACGTTGTGGCTAGTTATTATATTCTCTTTTTTTATAATTCTTTATTTTGAATTTTAAACAACTGCCATAAAATCAATGTGGAGAGTACACTTCGATCATCCTAATCCTTAGATGGAAATACATAGATCTTAGTCCACTCCAAATCTCAAATAAAAAAGTTTATCAACTTAATAACAACTCATAAATACATTATATATACTAAAAAAGAAAAACTTATAAATGAATCAATATTCTAAATATGAAAACTCTTTTTAAAAAAATTGCATTTCTAATATTATATCCTATAAGATTAACAAAAATGTAAAATATTTAAAAATATGTGTATGTTATATTCTATAATGGTTACTTTTATTAATTGTTTCCTCGTATCGTATCCTTATTAACTTAGGTGTTATAACAAGTGTTAAGTAGCATCAACATAAACACAAAAATATTAAAAAAAATCATTTTACTTATAAAAACATTTTTATATATCTCAAAGAAAAGACTTATAAATAAATAAATGTTTGAAAAATATTATAATAAAAACTTGTTTTGATTAAATCTTCATATATTAAATTATATATATATATATATATATAACCACACAACATCCAAAAACAAGAAACAAATCCGTGAATTAATTCACATATGCGATAAAAGTTCACATTCAGTACTCGATCTTTCCAATGAATTAGATTTTAACAACCATGGGCAGGCCTTCACATAAAAGACAACAGAGCCAACATATTCGAACCTCGATAGTTCCCTCTGTCCTAATCTTTCGTCTATCCTATGGGTTCCGCATTCCTCGCTCTCTCAACAACATGGTCATGTTATCATGTTCTCATCGCTCATCACAGAGAGGCTTCAAATCTTCTGGGAAACGGGTATCTATCGAGATTTAGTTAGCAGTGGTTTAAATTTTTTCATATTCAAATCAAAACAAAGATTAATTGTTTCACGTAATCATCAGCCCGAAGGGTAATATTTTAAATAATAAAATAAAATATGTAGTAAAAATTATTCTGTAATAAAATATGTAGTAAAAATATTAAAAGTGGAGATTAACATTTATGGTTGTATATATTGTAATTAATGGTAATTAGTTTGTGGCTGGATCATGTTCATAGAGATCAAATGGTTAAGAGATAGTTATGGAGTTTGGAAACTTTTTTAATTCTTTATATTCTTCTAGTTAGCTATGTCTAGCTAACATGTTTCACCCGAATTCTTTGTGTTATCCACCATGATGGTTATCCATTCATCAACTATGAGTTATCTATGCATTGCTACAAGTTATCCATTTATCACCTAGCTACTAGTCATTTTTTATATTTATTTATTTCAAATTTTGAACTACTGCTATAGAATCAATCTTGACTGTACACTTTGTCTCATCCTTGTCCTTAAATGAAAAATCATATGTTGCAGTCCACCTAAATCGTAAATAAAAAATTCTATCAACCTAATAAGAAATATCAACAACACCAAATTACATAAGATAAAATTGGTATTTTAGTGTAATATTTTTTAAATATAAGCTACATAAATTAAATGCAATAAAAATATTTATAATTATTAATTTATTTATGTATTAAAAATATAATTTAAATAATAAAAAATTACAATTACATATTTTTATAATGAGATTTTAATAAAATATAATAATAATATTTAAAATATTTTATAATTATTATTTTTAGTTAAGATTAGTTGAACTGTAGTGAAGCAGTAATTTGATAGAAGTTTTCAATCAGTAACCCAAATATAACTGTCAAATACAAGTCTGAAGAAATAAAAGACATTCTTATTAAAATTAGAAACTATTTTTGTAATTGAATACAATAATAATAATTATAATATTTAAAATAACTCATAATAATCACATTACGCTTTCTAAGCCAAGTCACCCGATTACATAGACGGGTGTAGGCTGCCATCGTTGAATATTGAAGGTACTCTATGGAGCTGGGAAAAAGGTGTGGGTACTTGTGTCATTCACCGTGCTTTTTTGTCACCGAAGAAAACGCCCCACCGCTTGCCTGCCTCATTAATCGAAACTGTAAGAGACAAATAAGAGGAAGCTGTAGATCCCATATCGAGGAAGGAGCGCAGTCACGACTATGCATTTCTGGTCTCTCGAGTACAATAATCCAATCCTGCGTTATACTGCTATTACACGGCACTGCACAATATTACACGGCACTGCACAATAATCCTGCGTTATACTGCTGTTACACTTCACTGCCAACTTTGCAAAAGTTCGCAAATTTCAGGTACTCTAGAAAAGCAATGGCCAGTAATATTCAGACTTCTGCATGCTCTTTAATGTCAATTGGATCTGAAGAATCCTGCTGCCACTATATTAAATGGCCTGCACCAACTTAAATATTATATGATTATTATGGTGGAATAAGATAAAAGACAACTAGCTTTCAATGTCTTAGTAAAATAAAAGATAACTAAAAAGCCTGACTTTTATAGCATATATTTGATAGAAACAAGTAAAAATTGTTCCTGGAAATTGCTATTTTTTTTATTTTGCAATTTCAACAAACATTTGGTTATCTTAAACTAAATGACCAATTTAAAAAAGACTTAAATATCTAACATTAATCTATTTTAAAACAATCCAGTTCCTTAAAATTATAATTAAAACAATCTAAATTACTATTTCAACACAAAATGCTTTAAATTCAACATTTCAACACAAATTACTCTGGATTCCAGCATTTCTAACACAAATTGATTTGGATTCCGGCCTTTCAACACAAATTGCTGCTGTGGATTCCGGCGAGTTCGGCGACGTTATAACAAGGCGTCATGGCCGGCTTGGAAAACGATAAAAAACTTTGAAATGAGCGTGACATGGGACCTTTTGCTGCCACAATTAAAATAACGGAGATGCAAAATTATAATCAAACATTGCATCGCCACGCGCAGAGGACACGACAACTCTGCAAATCACAGACTGTAGCGAAAGCAGTCTAAGTTTCTAACAGTCCAAGCAACGCGCGTGTGGCCATGTGAATAAACTTAATTATCTTCTTCACATCGATACGGTGGACCGACAGCCTGTACGTCTCACTGCAGTTTCGTGTTCTCCATTCCATTGGATTGCGTGAAATGAAGAGAATAACTCAATTCCATAATAGCCTCTGAGTGGTCGATATGCTTCTGTATTCGTCAACAAAATATTTTAGATAAACTCTTGGGATTGTAAATTGCATAGATTTTCGCAACTCTCTTATCATTTATATGTTCCCTATGGCCATCGTTCGTGTATGTTCCTGCGGAGTGATTATTTTTATGTTATTTTTTTGGAATTTTGATGATCCAGGTCGTTTGAAAATAGGTCTAAACTTTTAAAAACACAATTTCATAACACATAGATAAAACTACAATTCCACTTATTTTTATATCAAAATTTAAAGAACAAATAACCAGAAAAACAACCAGAAAAACAAAACAGTTTGAGTCTCAATTATCCCACGCCTCAAAACAGTTTGAGTCTCAATTATCCCACGCCTCCTATTCCTGCTGGAATGTATTCCGTCACAGTTTGAGTCTCAATTATCCCACGCCTCAAAACAGTTTGAGTCTCAATTATCCCACGCCTCCTATTCCTGCTGGAATGTATTCCGTCAATTTTAAAATATTTTCGCTACCATTCGTATGATACCAAGAACCCAAAAGTCTCAATGACAGCTTATGCCGTTTTGTCAGAAATAAGTGAATTAGAGATTACACGCATTCAATGTTAACAAAATTAGGTCATCTGTCCATTGTCTTTGAAAAGATAAAAGATTCGTAGTTGAGAATTCCAAAATTGTTAGTTACGAAGCAGAAATAGACGAATCCCTATGCTCCTTGACAACTCCAAGATTGATAATTACCAAATAGATAGGGAGATGCACAAATCCTTATGCATTTTTATTACTTTATTCATCCATTGTCTAACTCGATCTATGTCATCTGGGAATTTGCAACAACTGTTCTCGATCTATGTCATCTGGGAATTTGCAACAACGGTTTTCTCAGGGCCGAACTGTTTCATGTGATTGCATATTTGTTCAACTGTGAATTCGATGGTTTATATCACTTCTTTAATTGCACAAAAAATCAATATTTCACAGAAAACCTAAAAATTATTTAATTATTAAAATAATTGCATATAACAATTCTGTAGTGGCATATAAAATCAATATTTCACTTAATAACAATTGAGGCTTGATTCGTCTTAATGAAAGGTAAGCAATAAGCATTAGTCATGAGTACATTTATTGCTTTTTATGAATTTCAATTATTAAATTTGATTCATTGTCAATATATTCATAGTTGTTGTTAAGAATTATTTATATGGATGGGATGAGCACCAACATACTAGGGTTACAAACTTATATATAATGATATGCAATTACAAATTTAACCAAAAGTTTAAGGTTGAGAAAGGATGTGTACCCTATAAAATAAAATAAGGTTGATTCAAGCTTGCACTTGGGATCTCATCTTTCTCTCCAAATAAGGAATCTACAAAACCACTTCAAACCTTCCTCAAACTAATTTGATTACATATAAAACATTGATATTCAAAAGAACATGAAACTCGGATCTCATAAACATCAATATATAATAAAAAACTAAGATACATTCATACACAGTGATATGGAAAAGGAAGAATCTCAAGTATTTATTAATCAATGAAACAAAAACAGATATATACATTCTCATCAATCAAGCCACCTCAAAAAACCTTCAATGTGGATCTCCTGCTTTTCTCCTCCAAGAATCCCAACCTCCAAACTCTACAACAAGGGTAGATGGAAATTAGGGAATAGGTAAGCTATATGAGAGTCCAAATTTTATGAGCATAACAACAATATAGGAGAATTCCTCTTAATGGTCCCCTTTCTCTCTGTTATATAGTAAATAGAGGAGAGAGCATCAAGGAGGAAGCATTCCAGCAGACATTTCCAAAACCACTTGAACCACCCAATTTTGTGATTGTTTTATATCTTTTAGGCATTTTTGAGGTACATAGCTGTGTGCAAGTTCAAGAGGGTCTTTTTTGACGTGTTAGATGCAATAGAAAACTCAAAAAACATGCATCCATCAACTTACATGGATATTTTGAGACACTTACACACTTACACAATTAATCTTGCGATGAGTAAAAAACAATAAATGTAGGAAATTGTATGAAGTTTCCAAATTTATAATTTTTTTCTATTGAAGATGTTGTCAACTATCTAAAGTTAGATATTTTTTAAATGACACTTTTTATTTTTGGGACAAATTATAAGGTATATGTTTTTGTGGGTGCATCTTTTGAGTGACTAAATGATGGAATAAACTTATGAAAACTGGTAGACATATAGAGAACATATAGTACTAGTGCATGACTATTTTTCGAATAATAAAAAAAATCTTTTTAATTTTTTTTAATTATCTAAGTGATCAAACCTTGAAAACAGTATGTCAATTGTGGGTGTAGCATTTGAATGTCTTAATGCAAATGTTTTGAAATTGGTTTTTTATAACATGTAGAGGTTGGTGTTCTTTAATGCACCATACAATTTGTTTTCAAAATGGCTGAGAAACGAAAGAGATATGGACAAAACATTAACAGTGTGTTTTTTGAGTTGAGGAGTGATGACAGAAGATAAATAAGAAAAAAATAGAAAAAAAAATGTATTCTTGTTAAAACTTACATATTTGGAATCTGTAAAAAAATACCATATCTGTTTCTAAAATTTCATAAAAAATAAAGATGTGCAACACACTGTAACCAATGGCTAAACACGAACATATTGAAAATCTGGATATAATGCTCAATTAGCCATGGTTTATCATACTCCAAGGCATAGGCATGTTGAATCCGAAGCAAAGTTTGAAGCAAACACAGGCATAAGAATTCCATGTTAGCATGGGTGGAGGCTTGGCGTGGGCTCGGACTTATCATTTAGAGGGAATACATATTTGAATTTAAACAAAACACATGCTCGTTATATTAAAGAAACACGAGTGCACGTTGTATTGATGCAAAACGAGTGCGCATTTTATTCAATCACAACGTGTGTGCATTGTATTGATGCACAATGGGTGTGTGTTCTATTGATGCAAAACAATTGCGTGTTTTAAATACCCCATATTGTTCTATCTCTAATCACTTAGCACCCCCCCCCCCCAC
>LPNX010424584.1:316954-374162 GCA_001517045.1 Pseudotsuga menziesii
ATAACCTACACCACTTAGACACCCCCCCCCACACATCCACAAGTCTCTATTTACCACTAACACCACCCTCCCTTATATAAATCCCTGACCAATCCAACTACCACTAACCTCCATCACCCTATTGCATCCCCTCTACAACACCTAGACATCCCCACATTAATCTAACTCCTCCCCACTCCTAAACTCCTAACACTATTGGCAGGGGTTTTGGGTAAGTAAGTTGCACAGTGTCACGGTAGCTCCGCAAGCTCAGGCAACACCGTGCAAGGCCAGATCAGCGCGATGGGAAAAAGAATAACCGCTTTTGAATATTTAATGTATTAATTGACCATGTTTTGTGGACAAAGGTCATTAGTGGCTAGAAGTTAGTTAGAAGTGAAACTTTGATGTAAAGGCACAATCCTATATATAGAGCTAGCTTTGCAATTTTAAGAGGATCATGATTAGGGAGAGACAAGTCCAAGTCAATCTCTAAGAGTGATCAATCTGTTTCAATCTATCTATGGTATTGATGAGTCTTCTGTTTTTAACAATCTGTGATCCGTCTGTGTCAGATATTGAATTTTGGGATGTAATCAGTCTCCTGCTATGGAGAAGAATTATTTGTTTTGGATCTATTGCGTATAATTAATATGACAGGACGATTGTTTCCTAAATGATGTCTTATGTTTTCCTATTTTCTCTGCTGCAATGTCAACGAGAAGTGTATTGAATCTGTTTATGATTTAGTGATGTTACTGCAATGAACTGATGATGTGATCTATCCCAATTCTGTAGCAATTTTGATGAGTGATGATGAAGCTTATTAAAGTTGGTTATGAATGATACTGATGCGATAACACTGATGCAATAAATGAATGATATGATCTGTTAGATCTGTAGTTGTAAAGTTGAATTGTGATAACTATTGAGTGACTTTGAGTAATCTGATAGTTATGTTGTCAAAGCCGTAGATGCCATATATTCCCTTCTTACTACTGAAAAATTGGTTCCAAGAGCTCTCCCTTGAACATCTCGGGTGAGACTTCCTCTACTCTGCAGATGTTGTTGGGAAGGGTAAAACCTATCCAGGCCAATGCTCAGGGAGATCATGCTGGTTGGGCATCGATAGAGTGAGAACCCCTGTCGGTGAGGATTTGTTTGTGGGTTTTTACCAACAAATGGTTCTATTGCCAGGACCAAGTTGCGATTGAAAGGAGGATATTTTTTGGCATCCAACTCGACTGAAGATTGAGGAGTGGTTTGGTCTAAAACTGCGAGATTTTGCTTAAATAGAAAATCAGAATCTGAAGCTGTCGATGGGTAATTGAATGGATAGATATATTCACAAAGATCCTCATGAATGGTTCTTCTATGATTTTCCAATCATCTTGTATGTGTGGCTGGTGAAGTTCGATTCTAAGAAGAAAAAAATTCCAAGGAGGAGAGTCGACATCTTGGACTCCGAAGCTGATCCAGGAATTACAAGAAACAAACAATAAGGCATTGCGGGTTGTTGAGATGTTGTTGGACAGTATCCTGGAGGGCTACATTACCGAGTTTACAATTGATACCAATAATTCATTTAGCAAAGCATAAAGGGAGTTCTTCAATGAACCACGAGGTAGATTTTTGTTGTCTCTGTGGCTATCTATTAAAGAACTTATCTGTGAAAAAGGTATTATGAAGATGGACCAAGAGTAGTGGAACTCTGGTGTGTGGAGGTTGTAGATATTGCAAAGAAAAGGGGGAGATGCATGGAATGGTAAGGGGTAGATGGGCATGAGTTCTACTGATATTGTGAAGGTCACCAAGGAAACAAGTGGTTGTACAAGAGGAGGAGCAAGGTTTTGCGAGAAGAGGCATAGGATAGGAGAAGGTCCTGCTACAATCAAAGTGTGATGCCACGAAGAAAAAACACCTGGGACAAATAGATCTTTTAGTGACAACAAGGATGACCAGGCCTAGGTGTTGGGAAATAGGGCAGACCTGGGTTTAATCCTTTTATGTCACTCCAACAAAAGACCCACTATGTTGGCCCTTTCGGCAACAACCTGCGCACAGGTTGCAGTCTCACCCGAAACAGCAATGGGGTGCCACAGAATCAGGTTTCTGCAAGCAGAGAGGGATATTACTATACCTTAGCCTTTACTAAACTTATTAATCAACAATTACACAGCTTTTTCATTCACTTTTATACAACTTCGCAGATAGATAAACAATCATGACTTGCTTAACCCACTACAGGGAATTCACAGCGAAGCTTGTTATTAGCAGTGATCTAAGTTATCAAATGTATACAGTTATTAATGCATAAAAGACAACAGAAATAGAAACAACACAAGCAACCACAACACCATGTATAACGTGGTTCACCCCCAGTGTAGGGGCTATGTCCACAAACTGTGTTTTAATCAACTTGCTACAAAACCACAGTTTGATCTGCGCACTCAGCTGCAGATCCCTTCAGTCCTTAAAAACCGTGCACATAGCAGCATGCCTCTGCGCACATAGCTGCAAATATTTTCTCAATCTTCTTACAAAACCCTTTGCGCACACAGCTGCAGAGGTCGTCCACGCACACAGCTTGGAATTAACCTTTCCTTACGAAATCAGCCTTAGCTTCGCCTTAATCTTTCTTACATCATAAAACCTAACCTTTCTTATTTACACAAGTGCTTATTTATAATGCACTATTTACAAAAACATGGCTTCAATACCATGGGCACCCAAAACCCTAAACCCTGGTCTTAAGCCGCAGGTTTATTACAATAGAAGACTTTGAATCAACCCCCGACACCCCTAAGACTATTTTGAGTCAAACCCACGGAGTTACCCATCTTAAGGACCGTTGAGGTGCGTGCCCTAACAGGCCCCTAAGACTCACCAGTGTCCTGTCCTGGGGCACTTAACTGCTCAGCTGGTGGTAAAATTTGCTTGGCGAAGTCATTGTGCGCTGGTTCCTGGAGTCCTTCCTGCTAGTGGCCGGCTGCCTGCTTCTTTCTACTCCTTGCTATTGATGCTGAATAAGGCCTTGTGGATCCATCTGCAACCCCATCCTTTGGTCGGGTTGGCGACACGTAACCAGCCACAGCTTGGGGTCCCCTGCAATTGTGTGTCACGCTACATAAGACACACAACTTCCATGGTCTTGCTATGTCAAAAGGTTTCAGGGTGGGGCGCGCCAGATTCGTTTGGCGAGGTCTTATGGCCTTCGTGGCTCCATGTTAGAGAAAATTTGTTCTTGCCTTCGTCTGGTTTAGAGCAAACTTCTGCCTGCTTGTGTGCCTAATTTGAATACGACTGTACTGGTGGATTACTCAAAAGGTTCTGCAGACCTCTCTCTCTGAACTCTCGTATTAGCTCCTGGACTTCACAATTGTTTGACATGGCTCCAGTCGAGCAAACTCCAAGAAGTGCTTCGAGGAAGATTCCACAAGCCAATGTAGCTTACTTATAGAATTACGTTACAGAATCTGTCATCATAGTGTAGTAATGACATCAAATCTGCTTGAATACCAGAAATCTCATCATACCCAGCCTGAGATTTTCCCGAAATCTCATGATTACAGTTATGAAGAGTAGCTCACGTGCCACCACCGTCAAATGTATTTTGTCCCATCCATCTCATACTAGGCTGCGACACAGTTCCAACCTACGACATAACAACCACTTTCCACTTCGACACAGGATGAACCTGCGTCCCCTGACCAACCTTCGGCTTCCCATACTTTATCCTTCAGATTATGACATTCCACAGTGTGGCGAACAGCTGTGCTGGGTACGTAGACTTTTCTTTCTTGGTGCTACCTTAAATTCTGAGGACTTGGCCTGTCCCTGTACTTCTTTAGACGACTCCCATTTATCATAGAAGGAAAGAGTTCTCCATTTAACTTAGCTAGTTGGACTGCGCCCCCATCAGTAACTTTCTGTACTATATACAATCCCTTCCAATGTGTCTTAAACTTTCCGGGGAACTTCATAAATTTGCTATCATAGAGGAGCACAAGATCACCCTGCTGGAATTGTTTCTTCTTAATGTGTCTGTCATGCCACGCTTTTTCTCGAGCTTTCTGCACCTGTTGCTGGAACCCTGCAATAAATCTATCCTCCTCAAGTTCTAATATCTATTTTAGTCTCTCTGTTATTATGGCTGGGTCATCCATCTCGGTGAAAGCAGATATTCTGAGGCTGGGAACAATGTATTCCATGGGCATGACGACTTCTTGCCCATAAACCAATCGGAAAGCTGTATGGCCTGTCAACTTTTTGCAAGTAGTTCTGTAAGCCCATAGCACTGCTGGAATGTGAAGGTCCCAATTATTTCTATTAGCATTACAAATATTTCTCAAAGCATGCTCCAGGATCTTATTAAAAGCTTCGACAGTCCCATTTGCTTGTGGATGATAGGCTGTACTTTTCTGATGGTATACTTGAAATTCTTCAGTCAACATTGCAATAGTTTTATTTAAGAAATGTGAGCCTTGATCGCTCATAAGGACGCGAGGACACCCAAACCTGGACAGGATGTGATCAAAGATGAATTGCGCAGCTGTAGCAGCGCTACAGTTCTTGACCGGTTGGGATTCTAAGAATTTATGTATATATTCCTTAAACGCAAAGATGACGACTCTAGAAAATATAGCAGGTGCATTCTTCAGCCCAAAGGGCACGATAGTATACTGAAAGGATCCCATTTCGGTAGCAAATGTTGTCTTATGTCGGTCTTTGGGAGAAATTCGGATTTGATGGTAGCCAGAAAACCCATCAGTGAAAGAGTATATTTCTTGACCTCCAACATTGTCGAGCACTTCGTCTGTAAAGGGGGTAGGAAAGGGATCATGCAGACAGGCATCATTTAATTTCCTGAGTTCGACACAGATGTGGATTTCACCCTTAGTCTTCTTCTCCTGGACCACCATAGGACTGACCCACTCAGATTCTTCAACAGGCTCAATTATTCCTGCGGCGAGCATCTTATCCAGCTCCAACTTAACCTTTTCTTTATACTTCGGATTCAATCTATAAGGCCGCTGTTTCACAAGTTTTGCATCAGGTTTCAAAGGGATCTTCATTACGCCAATATCACCCAAGATACCCTTCATTTCGGAAAACTTTATTGGAAAGAGATCTTGGTACTCGTGGAGAAGTTGGGTTACCTTGCTGACCATTTCATCATCCCAATAGTCACCGATTGTGGCGAGCTTAGGCTGTTCTTCAGATCCAATGTTAACTGTGCGTGTCTTCAGGGGCTGATTTACTTCTGGGGCTTTGATGGCTGGTCCTTGCACATCGCAGCGTCCTTCTGACTTAGGGATAGCGATATTGCGTGGGTCCTCATCCTCCTCAATGGCGAAGTTATAACATTCTAGTGCGTGGGCTTCCTGCACTTTCCAATCCGGTCACTGTTCTACTAGTTCTCGGTCATCAAAGACCTTGGTATGGATGATCCTGATAGCTGTGTCTAGAGCTGGGCAGACATCATTAGTAGAAAAAGTATGTATAAAACTATGGGCAAGATAGTCCCAACTTACAGTATCTAGGCGAAGCTCAGCTTCCTCGTACCAGGTCTGAGCTATCGGTGCCAGTGTATGGACGAATCTATGTGCCCATTCGTTCTGAGGTACAGACCTCCACACCTCATATAAGTTTGCAAAATGTGCTTCTAGACTAGATTTTCCATCAAACTTGCTTCACAACTCCTCAGGCTGGTCCTTAAATCTCAGCCGAAGGAGCCTCTGACAGACTTCCCAGCTAGGAATCTGCGGCTTATGGCTCTTCCACCATCTGGTTGCTGTGACTCTGAGTGCTGACTCCAGAGAAGTCATTTTCTATGACTCCGATATCTGACCCGAGAATTGTACGATAAATGGGTCAGGGTCTGTTGAACCATAAAAAGTAGGGAGAGCGCTTGGTTGTGAGCTGAGCCATCTGAGAGATTTAGTAGGTCTAGTACTGCTATGTCCATGGAGCTCATATAATCGGTTCTGCCAACTCTCTAAGTCATCCTCTGAGTTGGTCATACAGGAGCTACCAGACTCCCAACCTGTGGTAGGAGGATCCTCATAACCTTTGTCCTGCACGGTGATAGTGTAGATGGGCTCCACATCATCTTGATCCTTTTGTCGGAGTGGTTTTGTGTACCGTTCCCCTTGTGAGGGATCCAGGGGAAGGATGACTTTCAAGTATTTCCCTTCGAAGATCATCTGTCTCTTCTTTAGGTTAATAACTGTAGCATTTTCCATTGCCCATTCAATTCCTAACAGGGCTGGGTAGGGGTCGTTGTCATCAATGATCTCAATTACTTCGAAGTCCACGACAGTACTGAACCCGGTAATATCTGTTTGGACACTCAGGAAACTTCCTAGAGGCACAATCCTTTGCTGGTTGGCTAGCCGCAACTGGATAGGGGACCAGGCGAGGGGGGGTTTTCCCATGTGTTCCCAGGTTTTTTTAGTTAACACATTTACATCGGACCCTAAGTCCAAGATAACATCAGTCACATTATATGCCCCTATCTGAGCATTCAATCTCATTTCCCTGCCGGTTCTGTTCACTCTATGAACAGTTTTGTCTTGAGCGGAACTGTGGTGAGGGCCGTAGGAAGCAATGGCTTTCTGTAGCACAGTCAGAGCATCCTGGTCTCATAACAGTTTGAGGAAACTCTATAAAAAGGAGGATAGGGTACTTACATTATCCCGCGGGGCTTCCTAGGGCCGCGAAGATAGTTGCTGAGGTTGGGAAGGTGTAACGGATGTGCTAGGACTAGTAAAAATTTTCTTAACTTCCATAAATGTCTCTCTTTCTCTTGTGATATCAAATGCTGGTATTTTCACAGGAGCCTTACGAACCCGATCGTTGGCGGGCTGTATTTCTGTATCCTGTGTGTGTGTTGTAGCTCCACTCCGTGGGACAACATTGATATTTGCGGTAGTTCTGGGCTCAACTGAAATCATCTGGATATTCCGCGTAGGGGCACTCTGTCGTGCCTGAATCTTAGCTATGAGCTGCAGGAACTGCTCGATCACATGATCTACCACGCGGCAGTACCGACATGTCATAGTGGAGTTCTGACAGTCGCGAGCCAAATGCCTAGCTTGGTTACAATTGTAACATACCAACTGGCCTCGGTCTCTGCCGGCCATACCACCACGGCCTCCAGAAGAGCCTCTACCAGAGGCACCCCCTAGTAACCGTAGCTATCACTACTGGGGCCTTCATTGCGCACCCGGTAGGCATCATAGGTGCGGCACTCATCCTCATTATGACCTACGGACTTGCAGAAATTACAGTAGGGGTTCTTAGGTCCCTGTCCGTACCGTTGTAGCAGGTGACAGTTCTCGGGTTGGTGCTGACCTGTTGTTCTGTAGAGCTCACAATAGAGGACTTGTGGTGGAAATGGGTCCGGCGCACCTGTATGCAGGTACTTGCTTACCAAAGGGCACCGTTCCTTGTCGTGACCTTCAGTCCGACATTGCGTACACCAAACCTCTTCATGATCGAGTTTTACCTTCTTCATCTCGCGAAGTTCCAGGGCCATCGCTACTAGCTGCGCTTGGATTTGAGCAATACCAGAATCATCTCCGACGGGGGCAGTCTCCAGCTTCATTGCGATTTCCAAAGCCTCTTGCTGGTCAGCAACCTTCTATTGCATGAGCGGAGTTCTGATATGTGGTAATAATGCCACGATAAACCATTCCTTGTGCTGCGCAGGACTAATGGTAAAGCTGACTTGGTCGAGGAGGACTTTGAATCTCTGGTCAAAGTCCCACACAGATTCATCATGCCGTTGTTGAATCTCTTTGAGTTCGGTGATGCTCTACAATTCTGATTTAGGCTTTTTAAATTCTTTGGTTATGGTTGCCTTAATCTCATCTAACGCAGGGCTCTGAGTACTGGAGAACTTCATGAACCAGGTCAAAGCCCTATCCCGGAAAGAAGTAATGAGCTACGTGGCTCTCACATCTGGGTCTGTAATTTTCTTCGCATTCCATACTGCTTCACATAAAAACCAGAACTGTTCGGGGTCCTCTGAGCCCGTGCCTTTGAAGATGGGGAGCTTAATGTCATCAACCAGGTGGGCCATGGCGGTTCTGGGAGGGGGACAGGATGTTGATGGGGAGGGATTTACAGGGATATACTGGCCTATGGCCGGAATACTTGGACTTGGTTGACTGTTAGACTGCGACGGAATTTCAAGGGTAACAGGGCTTCGCTGCGGGGTGACAGGAGGGTTTCCAAGCGAAGGGATTTCTTCAGAGCCTGACTCGTCAGAATTTACGGGGGAAGACGCGGTAGCCTGACCTAAGGAATAGGAGTCAAAATATATTTTGTACCTTTTTCCACTTCACAGCAAACCACTTTTCTCGTTGAAGGTATTATCACTTGCAAACATATGTTAGCACGACTAATCTAGCAGTCTGATTCAAACCACAATATACCCTTTTCAGCCAATAGTATTTTAATCCGCAAGCTTAATGAATTCAAAAACTTACCATGGGGACCTTTGAAGAATTGCCGCTCAGCTTCGCTGAAGGAGGTACTTGTGTCAATGGCAAACTCTGTCATGAAAGCTTCCAATGTGCGCGTCGTCCAGAAATCAACAGCGCGGGATACCTCGTTGTTCACGTGTTGCACAAGATTGACCCTTGTGGGGGTCCACGTGGGAACCCGTCGAGCTTGGCAGTTCGTCCTTCTTTCTGTTAACCTAGACAACCACTGATGCAACTCTATGTGGATACTACCAAAGAAAATTTCATAAGCATCACAAAAAACATACCTTTGTAAAAAGTCATGTGTGCTACAACGCGGATTTGTGTTCTCTTGTTGCGTGAATTGCAGATAAGTCTCAGCAAACCAATCACCAATTTCCATCACAGAGGGCCTCCAGAACATATCCCTCGAGGTACGATGTAAACCCCTCTTGAGCAGATACTGAGTTCAACCGGCAACGGAACCAATTTGTTGGGCAATAGGGTAGACCCGGGTTTAATCCTTTTATGTCGCACCAACAAAAGACCCACTGTGTTGGCCCTTTCGGCAACAACCTGCGCACAGGTTGCAGTCTCATCTGAAATAGCAATGGGGTGCCGCAGAATCAGGTTTTTGCAAGCAGAGAGGGATATTACTATACCTTAGCCTTTACTAAACTTGTTAATCAACAATTACACAACTTTGTCATTCACTTTTATACAACTTCGCATATAGATAAACAACCGTGACTTGCTTAACCCACTACAGGGAATTCAGAGCGAAGCTTGTTATTAGCAGTGATCTAAGTTATCAAATGTATACAGTTATTAATGCATAAAAGACAACAGAAATAGAAACAACACAAGAAACCACAACACCAGATATAACGTGGTTCATCCCCAGTGTAGGGGCTACGTCCACAAACTGTGTTTTATTCAACTTGCTACAAAACCACAGTTTGATCTGCGCACTCAGCTGCAGATCCCTTTAGTCCTTAATAGTCGCGCACACAGTAGCAGGCCTCTACGCACACAGCTGCAGATCTTTTCTCAATCTTCTTACAAAACCCTCTGTGCACACAGCTACAGAGGTCATCCACGCACATAGCTGGGACTTAACCTTTCCTTACAAAATCATCCTTAGCTTCGCCTTAATCTTTCTTACATCATAAAACCTAACCTTTCTTATTTACACAAGTGCTTATTTATAATGCACTGTTTACAAAAACATGGCTTCAATACTATGGGCACCCAAAACCGTAAACCCTGGTCTTAAGCCGCGGGTTTATTACAATAGAAGACTTTGACTCAACCCCTGACACCCCTAAGACTATTTTGAGCCAAACCCGTAGAGTTACCCATCTTAAGGACCGTTGAGGTGTGCGCCCTAACACTAGGCTATGTCCAAAATAATGGCAAGCTCGAACCCCTATAGTAATGTGTCCACACCTTCGCACACTACTCTACCACCAGGAAGAAATGTGCATTCTACATCGACTTTCCCGACGTGTTAGCATCAGTCTAGCAGTAGAGTACCAAACGGAGTAAGAAGGCCCAGAATGGAGGGTGATGAAATGAAGCTACCAATATTTCATTGAAATGACACCGATGACCCATAGCAATACTAGTTCTTATGCGAGGCGATATGGACCACCTGACACACTATGGATGACGATGTCAAGAAAATCCAGCTGAAAACCACCCTCAGGGGTTGTGCACTGGATTGGCACATGAGATTCATGATGGTTCCTCAAAGAGGTACAACGAAAAAATTGGATGATTTCTATAATGGGTTATTTGAATAATTCAAGAAGCCAAAGTCTGGGGCTCAGTACATTATCGAGTTGAAAGAAATCAAGAAGTTCCCCAATGAAACAATTTGGGACTTTGATCAACTGTTTAAAACATTGATGGCTCGAGTCAGCTTCTAGATGAGCGATGTTCAGCACAAGGAGTGGCTCATCACTGTGCTTGTCCCACATATCAGAAAACCGCTAATGTGGCAAAAGATCACGCTGCAGAGCGAGGCTCTGGAAATCACGATGAAATTATAAGCATCGTCGATAGGAGAAAGTGTGGTCAAGATGAACCAGATTCAAGCAGAGTTGGCCAATCTGATGCTCTGACTATAATAGATCAAGAAGGCTAAGGAAGATCATGAAAACCTTTGGTGCACTCGGTGTCATTGTGAAGGACACACCAAGGATACATGTCCTACGTTCAAAAAATATTTGCTTTCAAGAGGCCTGAACCCATTGAGCTACACTGGTGTACCATGGTTCCGCATATGTCAAGTCTATGGGAATTGACATGAGAATTGATACTACATGCAAAATATGGTTAACAAGGAAGAGAGTCTGTACTGTACCTTTTTTCGTTTAGTAGGACACGACGATAAAAATTGTCGAGCTTATGACTTGCTCCAGGAAAGGACATATGATTCATACTTTGTGAAAGGTGAGTACCAGAGGACAATGCAAGCGCAATGATATATGGAACAACCAATAGCACAGGTTCAGTATACACTATTACCCCAGATGCACTTTACATCGTTGTAACCGCAACAACAGTTTACATCGCAGCCACAGTTTGCACCAGAACTGCAGTTTGTAGCACAACAATAGTTTATGCCATGACCATAGTATAATCAGGTACCGCTCATTCAGCCTCAGCCACAATATCTTCAAGCTGTGCACGATGTCCAGTAGCAACCAAACACCTCACAGCAGTAGTTGGCCTAGCCTTAGTTTCAGCGAGGATTCCGAGGAGGATTCCATGGAGGATTTATGGGATGAGGAGAAGGATTTAGTCGAGGAGGAGGACGAGGTAGAGAATCAATCTGGTGTTATACCTGTGGAGTATTTGGGCACTACCAGAGGGAGTGTCCTCATGCATAGTGTACATATTGTGCGGCTAGAAAGCATAATTTTGAAAGTTTCCCGCAACTGATTGCAAAGTGGCAGGATAGAAGCATTCCTCAGTTGCAAAATGTGCAGAATTAGAACCAGCTAATGTTCCAGGTGCAAAAATAGTCGACGATGCAAAATTAGATCCCTCCATAGACTCTGAATAAGCTGATAAACCCACCATTGAATCATAACCCACCATTGAATCAAGCCTAGAACCTGAATCAAGGATCGACAGTTGTAACAATTCAAGCCGAACCAGGAACGAAGGATGTCGATGTTGGGGTTGTCACTAGTGCCGGTGGGACAATTGGGGAAGATGGACTGCATCAGCAAGTTCGGTTTGTTGGAAAGAAAAAGTTATAATTTGATATTGTGACAAAAAAAGACACCTTCTTTGAGGCCAAGCATGTAATTGGGAGAAATCTGGGTAAGTTACCTATTATCAAAATGTCGTCTGCTTTTGATCCATATGTAGACGCAAGACCATCACAACAGCATGGTACCTTGCAACAATTCTTTGAGAGTTGTCTATCGTTGGAAAGGGATCATGAATCCTTTGTCGATATTGAGAAGTTGTTGTACCACTGGGATAAGACATTGAAGGATTCTAGGGTGAACTCCTTGCAAAAGAGGAAGACATGAAAGGAGATGAGGATGAAAATCCAGATCGGATATTATGACGTTGACTCGATTATTCTAGATCTCAGATCAGATGTAAAAATTCTGACCAAGCAAACTTGGTAGCTGATGGGGAAGCCGACATTTCGATGGTCACTAGTGCAGTTATGACTAGTAAATTAGGTAAAGGTTCAGCTAATTGGTTGCGTCTCAAACCTGGTTGTCGATGTTGAAGGTATGAAAATGTATGTTGATTTTGATGTGATAGAAGTGGTTGAAGATGGAGGTTCTTACCCCACACTGCTAGGGACTGGGTGGGATAATGATAGCATGTTGGTTATCAATTTAAAAAATTGGGTTATGACATTTGAGGACCAAGATGTCAGGGTCATTGGTCCCATGGCCCCTTAGGAAGGATGTCGGTATATTGAACCTATGAGGGATGAATTCGGTAGTAGTTGGGATCATGCCTATAATATCTCTGAAGACTATATCCACCCTACTGTCGATGGTGAACTTGGATGGAATAGCGATAGTTTTGCGTCCTCTCATTCCGATGATGCTTTGGAAAATTGGAAAAACAGGCTGCATGAGGTGTCGTTCAGGAAATATGGGTTGAAACTAAAACTGTGGTGTTTCCAATTTATGAATGGTTTCCAAAGTTATCAGAATTTCTTCGAGATTTTGAACAGAAAGTATTGGAACCACAAAGGGTATTGGCCCTAGATGTATCATTGAAGGCTACTTCGATCCGATGGTGGGAAACACACAAGTATACAATTCGTTGTTGATGTATTTGTAACTTTATAATGTATTCATCTATGTATCTTATGTATTGTAACCCGATGTTTATTCCGAGATATATCCATTATGTATTTGAGTCATGTTGTCATGCCCCAATGTTCCGATCAGGAGGATCAATAATGTAAACAAGTCATGTCAAGTCATGGTGGGTAACCCTCCAATTGTCTAAGTGTTAAAGTCCCCGCAGTTCTGGGGAACTAGGGTTATTAGACTCTCCTAGTAGAGGTTGTCCCTATTAGGGTTTTAGTCATGTCGAGATTAGTATAAATAGAGAATTGGAGTCTCTATTTATCACACAAGTCATACACACTCAAGTGTAGCACATAATTGAGGAAGGAGAAGACACAGGGGCTAGACAAGAAGAATATTACTGCTGTTGGGAGATCACTTACTGTTTTGGGGCTTTTACTATTTTGGTGCTGATTCTATCTCTGAGGAAGTTGCGGGGTTTTCTCCTTTATGGTTTCCCCAAGAAAAAACACTGTGTTCATTGTCTCTTGTGTTTGATTGATGTACTTGTTATTCTCTCAGTTAAAGATCCTAATAATGCTAGCTTAATGTTGAAAAACATACATGGTATCAGAGCTAACCTGAGAAGAAGACACTGTGCAGCTGCGGGAACTAGGGCTTTCTAGTTTGTGGATATTCCTCCATAGATTTTCAGCAAAATTAAGGTGGAATAACTCTCCTCCTTATGGTGTATCTTTCTATCAAAGAAGAATCCAATTTTGAGGTTTTTCAGTTTTGGACCTGTCACTGCTGCCGGAAATTAGGGCTTTTCACAGAAGAGGAATTTTTCAGTGAGCCTAGGCATGGATTTATCTCCTCCCCAAAATCGAAGTTAAGGACAAATTTCAAGGCATTTGGGTAGACACAACTCTGGAAAAGCAAAACCCTAATTTGCTTTTGAACCAGCTCTGCAGGATTTCAGCTCAAGTTTCAAATCCGACATTTTGACCTGGTAAGATCTAAGATCTCTTGTATTTCCATTTGAGATTCTCATTTTAAATATGTCTCATCATACCAAGCTTGATGAAAAGCTTGAGGGAGTTGATAACTTCTGAGCCTGGAAGTATAGGATCTCCCTGGTCCTGAAAGAGAATGAACTAGACTCCTAAATTCATGAGGAGGTTCCAGTTCTAGAGGGAGATGAGGAAAATGCCTTACATAAGAAGAATATGGTTATGGAAAAGATAATCATTGCTGATTCTATCAAGGATCACCTTATCCCACAGGTTTCCTCTCTCAAGACACCTAAAGCCATGTTTGATTCCCTAACCAAATTGTTTGAAGGAAAGAACATAAATCGGAAGATGACTCTGAGGAATCAATTGAAGAATGTGAAGATTCAAAATGCAGAGACCATCCAGTCTTACTTCATAAGGGTTTCTCAGATCAAGGAACAATTAGAAGCTGTAGATGAAGAAGTGGAGAATGCGGAGATTGTGATGACAACACTGAATGGCCTTCCTAGGTCAGGGGATGATTTCATCCAAGGAATCTGTGCTAGAAAGAAGTTAGTCAAATTAAATAGACTATGGGAAGAATGTTCTCAAGAAAAATCACGGATAGCAGCTCTAGAAGAGAAGATGGGAAGTTAAGACCAAGCTCTCACAGCCCACTCCAAGAAAAGCAGAAGAAGACCTCATTACTCCAAAGGCAAGGATTCTCAACTCAGAGAGAACAGTAGAAGAGACATATCAAAATTAAGATGTTATACATGTGATGAAAGAGGATAATTTGCAAAAGACTGCCCTAAGAACAAGGGCCACTCTCATAAGAAGAAGGGGAACAAAAGAAGACATCATGCTCATGCTACAGAGGATGATGAACCATCCAAGAAGAGATCCAGATATGAAAGTGAAGATTCTTCAAGCGAGGATGAATATGTTCTGATCTCCACTCTCACAGGTAACATTTCTCATGGAAGTGATGATTGGATTATAGACAGTGGGGCTTCCAAACACATGATTGGATTCAAGGAATACTTTGTGAGACTGTCAAAACATGAATCACCTCACAAGGTGAAGTTAGGAGATGACTACCAATATCCAATAAAAGGTAGTGGGGAATATTCATATAAACTAGACTCTAGTAAGTCTCTAACAATGAAAGAAGTATTGTTTGTTCTAGTACTCAAGAAGAACCTTCTCTCCATATCAGCATTGGATGCAAAAGGGATGCGGGTTGCATTCATAGATGGTCAAGTCATCATGTGGCCAAGAGGTCAGAATATCAATGATGCAATAGTGATTGGAGAACAAGAAGGAGGGTTGTACAAATTGAAGGGCCATCCAAAACAAGCCTTGGTACATGACACAGTAGAGCCAAATGAGCTTTGGCATAGAAGGCTTGCACATGTGCATTATAGAGCACTACCTATTGCAAGAAAAGATGTTGAAGGTCTTCCAGAATTCCAAGAAACACATGATGGAGTTTGCAAATGATGTGTGAAAGGGAATAATACAAAGAAGACATTTCCCAGCAGCGAATGCAAAGCCAAAGGAATAGTAGAAATCATCCACTCTGATGTATGCGGTCCTATGTCATCAAACTCACTAAGCGGGTATGCATACTATATTTCTTTTATTGATGATATTTCTAGAAAGACATGGGTTTACTTTATGAAGAACAAAGATGAAGTATTTAGTAAGTTCAAGGAATTCAAAGGCTTGATTGAGAACCATACTGAAAAGAATACCAAAACCATTCGATCGGATGATGGCAGAGAATTCACTTCGAATGAATTCAAAGAGCTATGCAAAGAATCAAGGATTAAGAGGGAGTTGTCCACTCCTTATAATCCACAATAGAATGGGATTGTGGAACAGAAGAATAGAACCATCATGGAAGATGCAAGAGCAATGCTTCATGATCAAGATCTTTCTATGCATCTTTGGGCTGAAGCTACCAGAACAACAGTGTATGTACAAAACCATACCCCACATAGAGTACTCGAGAACAAGACTCCCGAAGAAGTATTCTCCAGCAAGAAACTAGAAGTAAACCATCTCAAAATATTTGGCTGTCCTGTGTACATACACATTCCAAAAGAGAAGAGAACAAAATTAGATCCTTCAGGAAAGAAGGGCATATTTGTGGGATACTCTGAAAGCTCGAAGGCTTACAAAATCTATTTCCCAGGATACAAGAATATTGACATTAGCAAGGATGTGACATTTGATGAAGACATAGCTTACAACAAATCCAGAAAGAGACCTGCTAAAGAACCTGAAGAAGAAAAAGAAAAAGCACCCAGAATTCATGACACAACCATGAACGAAGAAGATCAAGAAGAAGATAGAGATTTCGAGGAACCACAAAGAACTATAGATCCACCTCTAGAGAAGAATCCTCATAAGAGGAAACCTACTTGGGTACGTGAAATTATTCAAGGTGTGGAAAAATATTGGGCTCCAGAAGAGAATCATAGAGAAAGAAAGAGAACCAGATCCTGCTCCGGGTATGTAGCTTTACTATGTGATTTCATTGATAAACAACCTTCCAATTATGAAGAAGCAGCAGAAAAAAAAGAATGGAAGGATGCTATGATCGAAGAATATCAATCAATCATGAAGAATGATGTTTGGGATGTTGTACCAAGACCAGAATGGAATTTAGTTGTAACTTCCAAATGGATCTACAAGATCAAGCATGCTGCAGATGGTAGCATTGAAAAGTATAAGGCAAGATTTGTAGCTCAAGGTTTCTCTCAGAAGGAAGGAATAGGCTATGAAGAAACCTTTGCACCTGTAGCCAGATACACTTCCATCAGATCAGTACTTGCTCCGGCTGTAGTGATGAAATAGAAGATACACCAAATGGATTTCAATACTACTTTCTTGAATGGTGTAGTGGAAGAGGAAGTGTATGTAGAACAACCACTCAGTTTTGAGACACATAATAGAGAGTCTCATGTATGCAGATTGAAGAAAGCCCTGTACGGTTTGAAATAGGCACCTAGGACCTGGTACGGTAGAATTGATAGTTTTTTATCCAGTTTGGGCTTTACCAAGAGTAAAGCAAATTCCAACCTTTACTATAAGGTTGAGGATGGCAACCCAGTGATGCTTCTACTATATGTAGATGATCTATTTGTGACAGGTACAGATGGGTTGATTGCTTATACGAAGAGAGAGCTTGCTGCTGAGTTCGAAATGAAGGAATTAGGGATGATGCATTACTTTCTAGGTATGGAGGTGTGGCAGAGTACAGATGGAATCTTCCTTGGACAAGGGAAGTATGCAGTAGAGATCCTGAAGAGGTTTGGGATGATGGACTGCAAGGCTATGACCACACCTATGGCATCGAACCTGAAGATATTAAGTGATGCTTCATCAGAGTTGGTTGATGCTACGATGTATTGTCAGATGATTGGGTCATTGATGTACCTGACGAACATGAGACCAGACCTTTTGCTTTGCTGTGAACACCTTGAGCCAGTTCTTGACAAATCCAAGAAGTGTTCACTTGATTGCTGCAAAGCATATTCTGAGGTACCTAAAGGGTACAGTTGATTATGGGCTCAAGTACGATGCGAATCAAAAGATTAACCTGGAAGGTTATGTTGATTCAGATTGGGTAGGAAGTGCCATCGACAGGAAGAGTACTTCAGGATGTTTCTTCAATATGGGATCAGGTGTGATCTCTTGGTTTAGCAGGAAGCAATCCTATGTGGCATTGAGTACAGCTGAAGCAGAGTATGTCACAGCTTGTTCAACTAGTTGTGAGGCAGTATGGCTGTGGAAGCTACTGTGTGATATATTTGATCTCCAGTTGGATGCTACTTGTTTACATTGTGACAACCAGAGTTGCGTGAAGTTGTCAAAGAATCCAGTTTTCCATGACAAGTCGAACCATATCGAGATCAAGTATCACTATATCAGGGATATGGTGCAGAGGGGAACAGTGAAGCTCCAGTATGTTGCAATGGAGGAACAGATAGCCGATGTATTGACAAATCCATTGGGAAGTCTGAAGTTCGAGTACTTTAGGGAGAATCTTGGTGTTCTCTAGATCGAGGTTTCCTCTAAGAGAAAGTGATGAGACCCATAGCCATTCTGACATGGTGAGAGGATCGATTCCTTCCATGGTCAGATGTAAGGGCTGAGCCATTTTGTCATGGTTTAGAGGATTGGTTCCTTCCATGTCAGATATGAGTGTTGGCCATTCTGTTGAGTAGGATAGATGTAAGGGAAATTGCCATTCTAAGGAATGGAGGCACCTGGTCAGTTACCAGGAACACTCAGTACAGGACTGAGTAGCCATTCTGATGTGATAGAGGGATGTGTTCCCACTTGATCAGATGTAAGGGTAAACCATTCTATCATGGCTAAAGGATTAAGTTCCTTCCATGTCAGATGTGAGTGTTGGCCATTTCAACGAGTAGGTCGGATGTAAGGGAAACTGCCATTCTCTAGGAGAATGGAAGCACCTGGTCAGTTACCAGGTAGCTCAGTCGAGGAAGACTGGGGGCCATTCTGATATGATTGCTGGGATGTGTTCCCTCATGATCAGATATGAGTGCATAGCCCTTCCATCAGTAATGGGATGTGTTCCCTCACTGGGTGGATGTAAGTGTAGAGCCATTCTTTGCATCATGTGTTGATCAGATGTAAGTGCTGAGCCATTCTTCGCATCATGCGTTGATCAGATGTAAGTGCTGTGCCATTCTTCGCATCATGTGTTGATTAGATGTAAGTGCAATGCCATTCTTTGCATTATGTGTTGATTAGATGTAAGTGCAGTATCTATCTTTGCATCATCTGTTGATCAGATAGATATGTTGAAGCCAGTCTTCGTATCATGTGTTGATCAGATATAAGTGCTGGGCCTTTCTGATATGATTATAGGATTAGTTCCTACATGATCAGGTGTGAATGCTAGGTGTGCCTTTCTGATGAGTAGGTCATATGTAGGTGCTGGGGGTTCCATTATTCGTATCATGTGTTGATCAGATGTAAGTGCAGTATCTATCTTCGCATCATGTGTTGATCAGATATAAGTGCTAGAAAAGACCTACATGGAGGCTAGGCCTACAACCAGCATGAGAAAGGGATGGCTCTGTAGAACTTCCTATGATGAGAAGAATCATGAGATAGCACCAGTGATGATCCAGATTGAGTGATGATGATTCAGCAGTGATGATATAGATTGAGTGATGATCTGGATCCAGTGATGATAGCCAGTGATGATCCAGATCCAGTGATGATGTCCCATGATGATCCAGATCGAGAGATTATACAGATCTGATGACGAAGATGACTTGAAGACAAAGATGACTTGAAGAATCAGAAGACTTGAGATGCAGAAGACAAGATGATATAGCTGATACAAAGAAAAGAAGAAGACCAGTGCTGAAAATTGTGTCGAAAGAATACCTTCCTAGTTAAGAGGGAGTGTTGATGTATTTGTAACTTCAGAATGTATTCGTCTATGTATCTTATGTATTGTAACCCGATGTTTATTCTAGGATATATCTATTATGTATTTGAGTCATGTTTTCATGCCTCGATGTTCCGATCTGGAGGATCAATAATGTAAACAAGTCATGTCAAGTCATGGTGGGTAACCCTCTGATTGTCTAAGTGTTAAAGTCCCCACAGTTCCGGGGCACTAGGGTTATTAGACTCTCCTAGTAGAGGTCGGCCCTAGTAGGGTTTTAGTCATGTCGGGATTAGTATAAATAGAGAACTGGAGTCTCTATTTATCACACAAATCATACACACTCAAGTGTAGCGAATAATTGAGGAAGGAGAAGACACTGGGGCTAGACAAGAAGAAGATTACTGCGTTCATTGTCTCTTGTGTTTGATTGTTGTACTTGTTATTCTCTCAGTTAAAGATCCTAATAATGCTAGCTTAATGTTGAAAAACTAACATTCGTGACTAGGGACAGTGTTGGAGATTGATGATGGTGTGCTTCAGAGATTTGGAGGTCTATTATGATGGGAGATACGATGGAAGAAATGACCCCACCAATCACTTGATGGAATGTCAAGCCTTATGGGAATCACGACATAAAGATGAGTGGGTCCATGCTTTTTGCATAATCTAGATGAGATGTCAGGGTTCTGGTATGTAGCGACATAATTGTGCAGAACTATAACCACTTGGGAGGAGTTGTCTATTTTCTTTGTGCAGACGTTTTGTTTCCATGCTTCCAACCCAGAGGTACATAATGCATTGCAAATAATCCGTGACGTAGTGCTGAAGGTTGTCCCTATCACATACCCAGTTGATCCACATGCGCACTACTCAATGCAATCCATGATAACATGTTACAATCTATATGGGGATCCTCAAGACGATGATGAGTTTCAAAATGTTAATATTTCGGAGTCAAAAGGAAGCCATAATGTTGCAGCGTCATACATACCGACAGATTCGATGAGTCAGCTATTGAAGATCAAGAAAGTCAACATTGGGTCAGCAGAAAACCCAAAATTTTCCAATATTGGGGACTATTAGGAAGAGGAAACAATGGCCAAAATCATAGACCTACTGCATGTATTCCAACATCTTTTTCTGACATGGTTCTCAAAAATGAAGGTGAGATTAGGGGACCTAGGGGAGATGAAAATCCCATTGAGACCAGATGCAAAACCTATAAGATAGAGGCCGTATCGACTAAACCCATGACACAAGGATCATGTGAAGGCTGAGATTGAGCATATGCTAGATTCTAGGATCATCAAGCCTATCGAAGAATTAGAGTGGATAATCCCTATAGTGGTTCAAGATAATAATACTGACGAAGTCCACATTTGTGTCAACCTAAGAAATTTGAATGATGCCTGCATGCATGATCCGTTCCTGACTCCATTTATATATGAGGTCCTTGAAGGAGTAGGTGGTTGTCATGTCTCCTCAAAGTGCCCATTAAAGTATTGAACATCCTGGATTCCTAGGGGGGTCTCAATTTGACATTATTTATTCTTCCTAGGGAAATTTTGTAATAATTAATTAAGGCATGTATCTAATTTTTATTTTCCATTTAAATTATTTATGCTAATTAATGAGGTGTAAATAATCTACCTTGTCAGGTGGGGTGCATTGGGAAATTCTACTTGCTAAGGAAGGAAAGAGGAAACACTATGACAAAAGCTGTCATAGGAAAAAAAGGGGAAAGTACCTAAAAGCAGTAGAAAAGTAGTCAGAGATAAAAGTAGGCAAGTTTTACAAAGGAGGGTGCAGTTTCCTCTTAGATAAATCAGAAAATATGTAAGGGAAAAAACATGAAATCCTAGGAAAGGGAAAGAAAAGTTTCCTTTTGGGGACTCAGTTGGAAAAATAGAAAGTTGTCATAAACAAAACAACAACATTTTGGATAAGGAGGGTGCATTTGCTAATTTAGGAGATGAGTTGGACTTGGAAAATTTTACACATGGTACTACTTACCAAATTACCCAAGCAAAGTTCCTATGTGGCTAATTTTAGGGTTTGTTGAGGGTTGACTTTCTCTCACAGGTCACCTTGGATCCCCACTTGCTAAGCAACTCACTCAACACTCTATTGAAGAAGAATTCCACCCCATTGACTCAGTTTGGATGTTTGTTATGTTGATTTTTATGAATATAATTATTAATTTCTGAGTGCTATGCCTTAGGCTCTTGGGATATGTTCCCCAAGGTTCTCATTCCCTCTCTCCTCTTTCCCTCTTCTCCCCTTGTCATTGCAAGTTACATTGGAGCTATGGAGCAGCCTCTCTGAGTTGATTCATGATTTTTTAGAATCCTACAAGAAACCATTTATGTATATCATATTTAATTAATAGTTCCAAGAGTTTTCAATATCTAAGGGTTCAAACCTCCATGCCCTTCCTGGTATAATGTCAATGAAATACATTGTAATGATGCATAATGTTGAACAGAGTGTTATAGTTAATAGATGAGAGTAATTTTTGATTTTATTGTCTGTATTATGATATCATAAATGTTATCTACAATTTTTATTCCAATCTGATTCAAAATGGCTGATATTTACTCATTTTAAGTCAACCCAGTCTAGATTTGCATTGGAAAAGAACTAGTTTTTCCATTTCTTGCATAAACAGAGTTCTGCTCACCCAAAAACTTATACATAAGTTCCTATGGGTCATGACATAACCAAGTACCCATACATAACTCCAAAAACTATTTTCCTTGTGGTCATACTATCTTTTGGAATCCTCCAATGCGTAGGTCCCCCCTAGGCCACAACTGACTTATTTTCCCAAAATGGTCCAAATTATTATGAGCTGTCCCAAAGTGTTATAAACAGTACATAAAATTATTTTATGACTAAAAATATTCTATGGAAATGAATTAATCCTTTCATCAAAATATGGATTGATATTCCGTAGTTTCACGGTTTGGTGACCCATCATCATGAAAGTAAGTTTCTGCGGCGTGGGATCCGAAATATCAATGCTCCTGGGTCTAAATGTGTTAGGGGAATGGATTTAAAAATATTCATTCAATATTTATTGATATCATTTTCCCAATATTCCTCTGCAAAATTTCCCTACCTAAAACCTTGATTTCCCTACTCTGTCAGTGCACTGAATGGTAGATTTTGTAAATCAGAAAATTTAATATAAATTTGCAGAATTGAAGAGTGTTCAGGTTTGTACACCAGAATTGGGATATCATAGTGCTATCAAAGCACTTTTCTCCACTCCTATGGAAATAAGGCTGTCCGTTGACTAATTTTGCATATCACCAATTAAAGTTGCAACCATAAGGGTTATGCCAGTAGTTGAAGATGATGACTTTGATCGGTTTGTTGAAGAAGAAGAGGTGATCTTTGTTAATGATGGGTTTCAAATGTCAAGATATAAGGATGGTTAATTTTATGAAAATATTGAGTATGAAGAAAGAAATGTTGAACTACCCATGGCTAATCCTAAGAAGGATTTATCAAAGATGATAGATGCAGCTGAAAACTTGCCCCACCACTACAAAGATTATCTTTCCTTGTGGGAAGATATCTGTAAATCCATTCTTTTCAAAGAGTATTCTTATTTCAGATTTTCATTTGAGCCCAAGAATGTATATCATTAATCTTTCAAGAGCAACAAATCATCCATAGAGGAACCAAGTTGTTCCACCTCTCTGAGCAATGAGGAGAAAGAAGGAACCAAAAGTGAAGAGTCATCAAATCCATCAACATGTTAAAGCATTTTCATATTCTTTGTTTTTTCTTCAAGAAGATTATCTAAAATTAATGATCATATAACCTTTCAAGAAGTAGAATCCTTAATTTGCTTGAAAGAAGATGCTCCAGAAGATCTTGCTTGTTTCCCATTATTCCAAGAAGAGAATGAGCAAGAATGCACTTCCAGTTTCCTTGTGAGTGATATTTGGACCACTGCTAAGGATGTAGTTTCATATGTTGGTGGAAAGAAATATTTTGTATCATATCCAAAATAAGAATACAAATCATAGTTACAGTCATCTCAGGATCCATGTAAGGAAGAAGAAGACAAGGCCACACCACCTGGGTGTGAAGCATAAACTTTGGTGGACGAGCAGGCCACCTTAGTATCACTTTAGAAAGATGATAAGGTGAAAAACATGGACAGTAACATATATTATTTTTGTAGAATCCATGTACACCCACAACCATATGATCCATGCAGGGAGGAAAAGACTTCACTTGCATTTGAGGACTGCAAGATGAAGGACAATTGTGAGAGAGATGAAATTACTCCTATCTTTTCTGTTGGTGATCACAAAACCATTGCAAGTGATCACCAATGGTGGTGAGGGATATATTATATTATATACAAAATAATAACATATATCATATATAAATACATCATCGTAACTTCCCAATGAAGTGGAAGACAAGCCCCCACTAGTCGGGTGTGAACTAGTAAAGTTGAAGGAGAAAAATATGATGCAGAGAGATGAGCACAACTCAGAATTTTGGACTCTCTTGTAGCATGATGAAGCTGAAATTCCAAGGCATGATATTCTTTTTGACTCTTGTACATATCACATGTCATTCTAGCCTTTAGAGATACCATCCACTTCACACCATGGAAGTGATTTTTCATAAAATTCAAAGGCTAACTTGTATGATGAGAATGAGTTTTGTGTTGTGGATCCATGCCACAAGAAAAGTAGTATTATATGTCAGCTTTTAGAGGAATAAACCTTGGTGTAGGATCTTCTTTGTGATCCACATCATTTGATTGTACCACTTAAGGAGGACAGAGAAAATCTTAAGGTAGCCTTGAAAAACCTTGTTGACATCAATGCCTTTGTGGCTAGATGTTGTTGGAAAGCTTCTAAAGGAGAAATGGAACGAGAAGCCTTTTTGGAGGAGTGCACAAAACTGAAATAAGGAATGGCCAAGATGAAGGAGAGCTATATGAACCTATTGTCTGATAGATACCATCTCCTCATAATGGCTGAAATGTATCACTGTGCAGCCAAGAAGGAAGAAGAAGAAGTAGAAAGGCTCACTAATAAGTTAGAGATCACTAATGACTTACTGAAGAGAACACAAATATCCATTAAAGAGTCAAAGTTGCAGATATGTCAAATTCAAAATTATTTGAAGATGTCACACCTTTGATGTTTCATGCAAGAAAATGTTTTGGGTATAATGGAGGGACCTCATGTGGAGGACAGCTATGAGGGAGGAGCATATTTGCAGGTGTTTGTAAAGAGCCTTGATGAAGATTATTTTGGCCAAGAACCTATTGGTATGCAGAAGGGCATAAAGGAGTTCTTAGCTATGAGAAAAATGGTTGAGTACATTTCAAGTGAATCAACAAGCAAACATGATCATCTATTCAGGGATTGGGTAACTAAAATTATCACAGAAATAGAGGATAAAATATGTACTATAATTTCTTGCACTGGTGAAGGGTTGTCTAACACATATGCTTGGGAAGAGACACATTCTGACAAATCCTTATGGGTGGTATAATTTGATCCAGAGGAGGTGGCTGATCACATACCATATGGATAAGAAAACAAAATTCCTTGTTCATCCATTGATTGGGTGGATAGAGACACCTTAGGAATAAAGGATGTGGGAGGTAAAGAGTTTAATTTGTACAATAAGTTATTTGGTGTGAATGGAATTGTCATGACATGTGGGAAGCCGCAAAGAATTAATTTTCACCCATTGGATACCTCCCATACACATGCACATGAGGTGCACTCTAATTTTTTTGTGCTTAAGGAATTTTGGGATGTAGATGATGACTTCCAAGCACATGCCCATTGCCCGAGAAAGTATGACTTTCTCATGGAAGGAGTCTTGTTTTCAGTGAAGAGTCAGAAGAGATCCCTTGTGTTGGACCAGCCCATGATGGGTTTGATGCATCCACACCTTTGGTGGGAACATTTTGCATAGGTTTGTTTTACTATAAATCAGTCGACACTTCTAGTTCAGCAGGCACACATAGGGATGAAAATTGGGTGAAGGGAATTTTCCTATTGATGCCACATGAGGAGAAAGAGGCTCCCACATATTCCATTGATAACTTAATGGTTCAGCCATGTGGTTTGAAAATTTCACCATTACCTTTTGATGTGTATATGAAACATCAAAGGCATCTATTTGATGTCTTCATCATGCATGGCTATGAATGGAAGTTCCACTTGAGTCAGTTTGGTGGAACAAGTAGCATAATGTTGATTTTTTGCACCAAAAAAAAAGATAGCAGATGAGGAATTCCATGTCTGGTTGGAGAGTTTAAAAAATGTTTAGTTTGGCATGGGGAGAGATGAGCTCCCAGTATGGTGTCATGATTTTCATAACCTCATTTTCTCCTCAACAATGATAAAATTTTGTTGTTTTTATTGATGGGTGGAAGGAGGCAAATAAAACCATGGGATCCGGGCATTCTTAGGATTGACATAGTTCAAAAGGTGGCAGAAAAATTTGAGTCCTTGCAAAGGAGGTAGTGGGACCAAGGAATTCTACTCAGTTACTTTATCTGGGTTGGAAATTTTGTTAAAGGAAATGGCATCAAAGACATTACTATGATCAAAGTGGTGCAGCAAAAACATGGTGGACAAATTTTCAGCACTCTATGGTGCTTATACTTGAGGACAAGAATATTTCAGATGGAAGGATTTTCATGTCCCCTCAAATTGGCCATTAAAGTATTGACCATGCTGGATTCCTGGGGGGGGCTCAATTTGACATTAATTATTCTTCCTAGGGAAATTTTGTAATTAATTAAGTAAGGCATGTATCTAAGTTTTATTTTCCATTTAAATTATTTGTGCTAATTAACGAAGTGTAACTAAGTTGCCTTGTCAGGTGGGGCGCATTGGGAAAGTCTACTTGCTAAGGAAGGAAAGAGGAAACACTATGACAAAAGATGTCATAAGAAAAAAAGGGGAAAGTACCTAAAAGCCGCAGAAAAGCAATCGGAGATAAAAGCAGGCAAGTTTTGCAAAGGAGGGAGTAGTTTCCTCTTAAATAACTTAGAAAACCTATAAGGTAAAAAACAGGAAATTCTAAGAAAGGGAAAGCAAAGTTTCCTTTTGGGGACTCAGTTGGAAAAGTAGAAAGTTGTCATAAACAAAGCAACAACATTTTGGATAAGGAGGGAACATTTGCTAATTTAGGAGATGAGTTGGAATTGGAAACTTTTACACATGGTCCTACTTGCCAAATTACCCAAGGTAGGTTCCTATGTAGCTAAGGTTAGGGTTTGTTGAGGGTTGACCTGCTCTCACATGTCACCTTGGATCCCTACTTGCTAAGCAGGTCACTCTTCACTCTATTAAAGAAGAATTTGACGCCATTGACTCAGTTTGGATATTTATTATGGTTATGTTTATGAATATAAGGCTTACTTATTGAGTTTTGTGCCTCAGGAACTTGGGAGATGTGCCCCAAGGTTCTCATTTCCTCTCTCCTCTTCCCCTCTTCTCCCCTTCTCATTGCAGGTTACATCGGAGCTATGGAGCAGCCTCTTTGATTTGATTCAGGATTTCATAGAAGCCTGCAGCCATACATTTTTTTTATATCATATGCCATTAACATGTCCAATATTTTTCAATATCTAAGGGTTCAAACCTCCATTCCCTTCCTTGTATTATGTCAATAAAATACATTGTAATGATGCATAATGTTGAAGAGAGTGTAATAGTTAATAGATGAGCCTAATTTTGAGTTTATTGGCTGTAATATGATATCATAAAAATTATCTACAATTTTTATTCCAATATGATTCTAAATGGCTGAGATTTACTCATTTTAAGTTAACCTAGTCTAGATTTGCATTGGAAATAACTAGTTTTTCCATTTCTTGCATAAACAGAGTTCTTCTCACCCAAAAACTGATATGTAAGTTCCTATGGGTCACTGAAAAACCTAAGTCCCCATACATAATCTAGAACCTCTTTTCCTTGTGTCTGTACTATCTTTTGGAATCCCCCAGTGCGCAGGTTCCTCCTAGGCCAAAACTGCCTTATTTTCCCAAATTGATCCCAAAATATTATGAGCTGTCGCAAAGTGTTATAAATAGTACAAAACCTTATTTTATGACTGAAAATAACCTCTTAAAATTAATGAATTATATGTTCAGAAGATGGATTGATATTCCCTAGTTTCATGGTTTGGTGAGCCAGCAACATGAAAGTAAGTTTCCGCAGTGCGGACTCCGAAATATCAATGGTGCCAGATCTAAATGTGTTAGGGGAATGGATTTCCAAATATTCACTAAATATTGAATGATATCCTTTTCCCACTTTTCCTCTACAAAATTTCCCTACCTAAAACCTTGATTTCCCTACTCTATCAGTGCACTGAATGGTAGATTTTGTAAATCAGAAAATTTAATATAAATTTGCAGAATTGAAGAGTGTTCAAGTCTCTACTCCAGACTTGGGACATCACAGTGTTGAAGAGATGCATTCCTTCACATATGGATTTTTTGGGTACCACCAAATCCGTATTGCAAAGGAGGATCTCCATAAGACAATGTTTGTCACTGAATGAGGTTGTTTTCAATATACAGTCTTGCCCTTTGGGCTGAAGAATGCGCCAGCAATATTTTTTTGGGTAGTTGTCGCTGTGTTTAAAGAATTTATTCAAAATTTCTTGCAAGTATATATGGATGATTAGACAGTCTATCGGATAATTAGGGACCATCTCGACAACTTGCGATTGCTGCTAGAAAGGTGTCTAGAGCATCAGATTGCATTAAATTCTAATAAGTGCATTTTCTGTGCATCGTTTGGAATGCTACTCGGACACATTGTATGTAAGGAAGTTCTGTTAGTTTATCCAGTGAATATCGTGCTAATTCTTATTTTAACACCATTGATGAATGTGAAGATGCTTCAGGTGACGCTGGGGCACACGGGGTACTATCGCAAGTTCATCAAAGGATACGCTGCGATTACTTCCCCTATGGAGAAGATATTAAAGAAGGATGTTGCATTTGAGTGAAGTCAGGAGTGTCAAGGAAGTTTTGACACACTTAATGCCAAGATGGCCTCCACACCCATACTGGTATTCCCTGATTCAAACAAAGAGTTCCATGTGCATGTTGACACCTCTTCTGTTGCGCTGTGAGTTGTGCTTGTGCAACTAGGTGAGGGAGACCTGGATCACCCGATCACATATGCCAGTAGGAATTTTGCATTTGCTAAATGGAATTACAAAAAAACTGAAAGAGAAGGCTTCATGATGGTTTATGCCTTACAAAAGTTTAGGCACTATTTGTTAGGTAGTCACTTCAAGATGTTAACTGATCATTCCTCCTCGCAATATTTGGTCAATAAGCCTGTGTTGGGGGAGAAGATCTGTCGGTGGCTTCTACTTTTTCAGGAATTTTACTTTGACATAGTTGTGAATCCAAGATGGTTGAATGTTGGTCCTGATCACCTGTCTTGCATTGAGACCGGAGAATAACCTACCAATATTGATGGCATATTTCCAAATGCACAACTGTTCCATGTCGACATCGTAGATGATCATTATGCCCCAATCATTCAGTTCTTTACCACTGGTGTTTCACCTGAAAACCTGTTAACTAGTTAGAAGATGTAGTTGGTAGTAAAGGGTTCATATTTCCAGCTGATTGTTGGGCAGTTATACAAGGTTGGACCAGATGAAATATTACCATGGTATATCCTACCACATGAGCATGGACCCATTCTAGAAGAAGCACATGTAGAAATCACGGGAGGTCAATATGGAGGAAGGGATACTACATGGAAGGTGTTGTGCATCGGGATATGGTAGCCTATGTTGCATAATGATGTTGCAAACTATGCGTGAAGTTGTGACGTCTACCAACGCGTCGGTAAACCATCGTGTCCAGATGAGATGCCGCTTGTGCTGCAGGTAACTCTACAACCTTTTGATAAATGGGCCGTGGATTTTGTGGGTCCAATTAATCCACCAGGGAAGAGAAATAGTGCACGATACATCATTACCACAACTAACTATATGACCAGGTGGACAGAGGCCACACCAGTTGTGGATTGTACCACTGCAACAACAGGAAAGTTCATATTTAAGAATATTGTGACATGGTTTGGGTGTCCTGAGATATTGATGAGTGACCAGGGAATTCAGTTTAGCAATTGCACTATGAGAGCATTAACTAAGTTGCATGTGTAAAATAAGAAAAGCACACCATACCATCCGCAGGTGAATGGGACTGTTGAAGAGTTCAACAAAATTTTGGAAACAGTGTTGATAAATGTATGTAATGCTAATCGCGATGACTGGGACTTGAAAATTACAGCAGTGCTATGGGCCTATCACATCACTTGTAAACGGCTTATAGGAAATACACCATTTAAGCTGATATATGGGAAAGAGGAAGTCATGCCCATGGAATACATTGTTCCTAGTTTGTGCATCATTGCGGTGACCTACATGGATTTATCAGAAGCATTAGAAGAGTGCATTATGGAGTTGATCCAACTTAAATAGGACAACTTTATTGTAGGCTTCCACCATCGTGTTGTGAAGGATTGACATAAGGCATGTCATTATCGTCACATTAAGCATAAATAGTTTGTAGAAGGAGATTTGGTGCTGTTATATGACAGCAAGTTCATGAAGCATCCAGGTAAGTTCTAGATGCACTGGTTAGGCCCATATCTTGTTCATTCCATTACTTCTTGAAGTGCGGTTCAGTTGCCACAATTAGATGGTGCGGTACTATCGACGCTCGTTAATGGGAGTCTCTTAAAGCCCTATAGGATGGGGTTAGAGCTATGCACCGCTTGAGGCGTTGTAAAAAAAAAATAGAATATTTTGTTAGATAGCAGCAAAGTGAGCCTAGGGGAAGAGGCCATGCAAGGATAAGAGTTAGTAGTGACAAAAGAGAGACCACTTGTGACAACGCAGGGTAGTTGGTTGGTCAAATCAACATTAAATGCTAATAGTTAAAATAGTCAGATCGTGGCGCTTGTTGAAGCAACGCGCATTAATGGTCAATTCGACCGTTAGTAGGGTGAGATTGTTAGTAGATTTGGTGTCATTATTGTTGGATATGGTAATGATGGACATAGTGGATTTGGCAATGATGATTTCGAATTGGGAAGTGGCCATAAAAAGTGTGCGGGAGGCAGTAGGAAGGCATTGTTCAGATCAGTTCAGTCGAGTGAGAAAAGTATTGAAACAAGTACAATTGAAGAGTCTTGAGTGCGAGTTGCGGAGTAAAAGTGCAGAGTCGTCGGGTGCATAGTAAAGATTGGGGAGTGCGAAATGGTGAGCGACCTCGATGCAACTGATATTTCTAGTAAGAAGGAATCCCCCATTGGGCTCATGGTTGTTGAAGAAGAAGTGATGAGCATGCTGGTAGGATCTTTGTCAATCCCCAAAGGAAAGAAAAAGGATCAGAAGCCCAGTTCCATGCCACCGTAGAAGAGGCACACCCACACTTCTGCTAGAGTGCAAGGAGAGGGGACTGCACAAACCAGGCTGTCGAGCTCAGGAGCTATATATTTTGCAGCACCCAGGGGTGTCTCTATCAATGATATCCTGGGATATGTCACTCCAACGCATCCGAGACCGAAGCCAAGGAAGCTCATGAAGAGTCAGAAGTATCCACCCAAATTGTCACTGCTACTAGAAGGGATGACTTGCTCGGTAGATATCATCCCTTCCTTGATCAAGCTGAAGTTTGAAGACCATGATTTGTTGTTGCTCAAATATGTCTAGGATGAGCCCTATGAATCAGTTCGGACGGGGCCTGGTGCACTGATTCACAAGATTCCTCAACCATGGATGAGCGGGTTGAATAAATCTGGATTGTTGCGGCTCATTAATATGCCTCACTTTGGGCAACTGAATGGATCTCATGCATGTGTCAAACAACTCTTGGCCTACTTTCATGGTGGGATGCTTTGGTTGAATGAGCCTATTCCTGTCATGGTAAAATTAATTGCAAACATTACAGGATTTCCGAAGGCCAGGGAAGATCCAGCGTAGTATATCCATGGGCGGGACACTGACAAGAAGCTTTCCAAGCAGCTGAAGGAGAGATTTGGCTTGTAGTGTGATGGCCTCTCCTATCATATCGACAACATCAATGCACAGGAAGTGTGTATCGGGGCGTGCATTTTGGTGAGCAATATTTTCTGGGGGAATCAACTCGAGCGTGGTCGCATGTGCATAAAAATGCACAGAGGGCATGCAAATAAACTGGTCCTTGTTTTTGCTCAACCAGTTGCTTGACGATGCTCTCAATGCTCAGGCCAGGAGGCCATTTTACTATAGTTGGCTATTAATTTTTATTGCGCTTGTGGCATGGATGGAACCGGAAGATTATTAGCCGATGGAATTCGATGTAGTGAAGGTGTGCTAAGGTGCATGCTATCATAATTTATGGTGGGTTGAGGAGCCCAGTTGACAGATGGATTGTGCGATCCATTTTTAGGTCTATTGGGAAGTGCTGCAAGCTAGAGCTATCAAAGTTCCATGCTTATCCCATTTGGAAGTAGCCAAGTATCAACGGCTCATTCAGTTTGCTATCGGGCCTCATTCCATTTATATCTAGGCATGGCGGGACCCTGACAAGTAGTGGCTACCTCTAGCCTACAAATTCACTGATGAATAATTGTATGCTCTTGTTTAGGAGTGGCCGAATAAATGGCGCAACCCCGTGAGATAGGAGGAACTCTCTAAAGAGCCACTAGTTGATGCCCCTGACGAGCCTATCTAGAAGGAGCTAAGTGTTCATGAATTCAACAATGAATCATTGATAAAACTTGATGCTGAAGCACAACACATGCAAGAGGAAAATCAAACCAAATGGCGCTTAGAATACAACGCAAGAAGTGGTACCCAACCAGGGATGGAGGACGAACTGAAGCGGCTCATCAAAGTGGTCACTGAATCCTCTGAGGATGCGTTGCAAGTGATATGAGAGTCCAACCAAGAAGGGTTTTATATGGTAAGAGATAAGTTGAATTCTATTTATGATTTTCTTTCCAGGAAGACACCTGAGAAAGAAGTGATGCAGGAACTCCCGTTGATCAGCACCAAGCCGCGGGCTAGGAACGTTTAAGTCCCCCCAACTACGATCGACATGGGGAGTGAAGAAGTGAAACTGTTACTGCGGTCGCTCCAGAGCATTGCCTTATATCTTAACAAGTTACCTGCTCAAGAAATTGTGGAGTTGCAGCATGTTGCCACCCAGGAATTGGCAGATAGGCAGAAGGAGCTTAGTGATGGGTATGTGCAATCACAAAGAGAAACCAAGAAACTATGGAAAGAAGCTAAGGAGATGCATCAAATTAGGGTGCAGCTGGTGGATGAGAAGGTATAGGAGATTAAGGCATTGAAGGAAGCACAGGCTGAGCTTCAACACAAGGTTGTTGAGGAAATCACCAAGCTTAAGAAGGCACAAGACCGCCTTATCATTGAGAAGGTGAAATTGTGCACAAGTTGTAGCGCAGTCGAGCAATATGTTGATGAGGCCTATCAACATATCTTTGAGAGCACGATTGAGCTTATGACAGTCGCTAAGGCCAAGGGACTTGGGGAAATTATTGTCCATCTCTAGGACACCAATATTCTTCTCAATGCCCTGGTCCATCCAGTGATGTCGCTAGAGCAAGTTGCCGAAAGGAAGGATACTATTGAGGAGATAGCGGCCCAGTTTGAAACAATGGAGCAAGAAGCAAAGAAAATCATGGAGGTGATGACACAATTATGGCAAACCATTTTCCAATGTGAACAACTTGACTAGTTGACCATGCATGTGGAAGAAGCTGAAGGATAGTTGATGACAATGAAGATGTCACTGCGAGCACTATCGCTCATGGTGTAGATCATGCAGTCTAAGGAGTTGAAGGACCTACAACAGAGAGCTACCCACTCCCAAGAACGCCAACAAAAGTGTCGTGCCTAGTTGGATGAGTTTTAAGAATTTGATGGGAAGTTGGCTATCAAAGCAGTCGCAACGCCACAGGCAATGCAAGAAATTCGGCAGATGGTCGATGGAAAGGCTAGGGAGGTGCAGCCCGTGCAGCAGTTAGTTAGAAGTTAGTTAGAAGTTAGTTAGAAGTTAGTTAGAAGTGGACCTTCGATGTAAAGGAAAAAGCCTATATATAGAGCTAGCTTTGCAATTGTAAGAGGATCATGATTAGCGCAAGACAATTCCAAGTCAATATCTAAGAGTGATCAATCTGTTGTGATCTATCTATGGTCTTGATGAGTCTTCTATTTTGAACAATCTGCGATCTATTTGTGTCAGATACTAAATTTGGGTTGGAATCATTCTCCTATTGTGGATAAGAATTATCTATTTTGGATATGTTGCGCATCATTAATATGATATGACGGTTGTTGCCTTAATGTTATCTTCTATTTTCCTATTTTCTCTGCTGCGATGTCAATGAGAAGTGTATTGAATTTGTATATGATTTACTAATGTTGCTGTAATGAGCTGATGATGCGATCTGTCCCAATTCTGTTGCAATTATGATGAATGATGATGAAGCTTATTAAAATTTTTTATGAATGATACTGCTGTGATAAATGAATGATATGATCTGTTAGATCAATAGTTGTGAAGATGAATTGTGATAATTGTCAAGCGACTTGGAGTAATCTGATATTTATGTTGTCAAAGCCATGGATGCCATATATTCCCTTCTTACTATCGAAAACTTGGTTCTGACATCTTTCCCTTGAACATATTAGGAGAGGCTTCTTCTACTCTGCGGATGTTGGTGGGTAGGGTAAAACATGTTTAGGTTGGTGCTCAGGGAGACCACGCTGGTTGGGCATTAAGAGAGTGATAAACCCTGATGGTGAGGATTTGTTGGTGGGTTTTTTCCAAAAAAAACACCCCTTCCTCTCTCTCTCTCTCTCTCTCTCTCTCTCTCTCTCTCACACACACACACATACACACACATCCACAGGTCACGCCATCCCACCAAGGAACCCCCCCCCCCCTCCACTCTATCTTTTGTTGATGTAATTGTAACTTCGGAATGTATTCATCCATATTTCTTATCTATTGTAACCCGATGTTTATTCTGAGATGTATTGTAATGTATTTGAGTCATGTCATACCCTGGTGTTTATTCTAGGAAGTTTCTATAATGAGAAAGTCATGTCAAGTCATTGTGGGTAGCCCTCCTATTGGTCAAGGGTTAAAGTCCCCACAATTATGGGGTCCTTGGGTTATTAGACTATCCTAGTGAATTCAAACCTACGTGAGTCATTGTAAGTTGGGGCAATAGTCCCCACCATTGTGTTTCCCTCCTATTGGTCAGAGGAGGCAAAGTCCCCACAAGTGGTGGGGTACTAGGGTTATTAGAAAATCCTAGAGATGTCGACTCTAGTAAGTAATTGATAAGTGACACCGACATGTTGGAGTGGGTTCTAAGTGAATAGAAGAATATAAATAGAGAGTGAGAGCCTCTCTATTTATCATACTCATACACACAAACTCACTCATTGGGGCACATGAGTGAGAGAGGAGAAGCTCTCTCAGTGTGAGAGACAGAGAGTGCTGCTGTCGGGAGATCATCTTACTGTTTTACAATTTTACTTTCGGTGCTGATTCTATCTCTGAGGAATTTGCAGGGTTTTCTCTTTTATGGTTTCCCTGAGGAAAATTCTTTGTATCTCTTGTCTCTTGTGTTGTGCTTATGTTTTATTTTTGTGCTTGTTATTCTCTCAATTCAAAGATCCTAAGATCATAATGCTAGCTTGAATGATAAAAATCTAACATGGTATCAAAGCTAACCTAAGAAGAAGACATTGTGCAGTCGTAGAATCTAGGGATTCTTAATTTTTGGGTCTCCCTCCACAATCCATCAGCAAAATTATGCTAGGCTGACTCTCCATTGAAGGGCGCATCTTTCTATCGAAGCGGAATTCAATTCCGAGCATTTTCAGTTTTCGATGCGGAAATTAGGGATTTCTATAGAAAAGGAATTTTTGAGTGAGCTAAGCATAGGATTGTTCCCCTCATCAAAAACGAATTTTAGATACCTGGATCAATAAATTTGGTTGGGTGAAACTCCAGGAAATTCAAACCCTAGTTTGACCCCGAGCTAGAAAAACCCTAAATACTAAAACTGCTAAGTTTTGGTATGTTCGATATATCCCAAGATTGGAGAAGTATCAGGAGCTGAAAATTGTAGGGGACAAATTTAAAATACAGATGAAGGTTTTGTTTAAAGTTCAGCTTCATATTCACTATATTCTGGGAGATATGATCCCTCCTAGTTAGGGTTCCAGCCTCTTCCATAATTCATCCCTAAAAAGGACACCTGGGGATAATTGCAATATCCTGGGCTACAGTGGTCCAAATAGAATTTTGGAAGATGTTCTAGAAATGGAACAGACTTTAATTTCTTTCATCCAAATTTCCAACTTAGAAGATGAACTAGTGACATGTGGCAGTCCATACAACTTCGCTATTCGGAACAGTCTTGTAATAGGTCACCTTGGGAAAAAGATCATAAATCCAAATTGGTAAAACCAATTCTGATGAAACCTATGGTGTTGTATCAGGGCCATGAGAGGTTACGTTAGTGTGAAATTTCAAAAAAATAGGAGCAGTAATGTCAGATATATCATAGAAACAGTAACAAGAATTTATGTTGAAGAAATTGGAAAACTAGGGCTTCCTATTTCGGGAGCTTCCCTCCATTGTTTTTAGAAAAGGAGTACATTGGACAGCTCCTTTTGAAGAGATATGTCTTTCTATCCAATAAGATCTGAAAGATTCCAAGTTTTTAAAATTAGGGTTTCTGTGACAAACCCTAGATTAGCCAGCTCCGGAACTAGGACAGACACCTCAAATTGGTAAGATCTAATCCTTTGCTATTTTCATTTGAGGTTCTCATTTCAAAGTGATCTATCACATCAGCTTGATGATAAACTGGGTGAAGTTGACAAATTCCAAGCATGGAAGTATATGATTTCTCTGAAGAAAATGAATGGGACACCTACATGAGTAGAGAGGTTCCAGTTCCAGGGGAGATGAGGCTAGAAGCCTTACACAAGAAGAACTTGGTCAAGGCCAAGAATATCATTGTTGATTCAATCACGGATCAACTTGTACCACAAGTGTCTTCCATAAAGACACCAAATATGTTTGATTCCTTGAACAAGCTATTTGAAGGAAAGAACATAAATCAGAATATGACTTTGAGAAAATAGTTGAAGGAAGTGAAGATCGAGAATGCAGAGACCATGCAGTCATACTTTACAAGGCTCTCTCAAATCAAAGAACAAATTGAAGTGGTAGAAGAAGAAGTGGTGAATGTAGAATTGGTGATAGCCACCTTAAATGGCCTCCCAAGATCATGGGATTCATTCATTCGATGAATGTGTGCCAGAAGGAAGCTATTAGTTTCAGTAGACTCTGGGAAGAAGAAGAAGTTCGACTCATAAGAAGAGAAGAGAAGATGGGAGAAATTGAAGAACAAGATCTCACCATCGAAAGAAGATCCCTCAAGCGATGAGGAATATGAAAAACTCAACACTTGAAGCCCCTCTTATCCTTCTTAGCATTTGGATAATAAATGATGCTATCATGAATGAAGAAGATGATGAAGCTGAAGGCTCAAGAAGGAGTCTACCCATGAAGCAAATAAAGATAAGTATTCAATTGTCATTTCATGATATTGTTTTGTTATGCATTTGTTTATATTCAGTTGATGTATTATGCATGATAGGATGTTTGCATTAATGACAATATACTACTAATATGCATGTGATGGGTAATTATCTCATAGTGCTATACAACTCTCCATTGCTACTTATCTAGAATGAAACCTCTTTGCTGACATATTGGATTAGTGCACAATATCAATGTTGTCTTGGTAGAGATGGAAGGCATATAGAAAGTTTCCATGGCATATGGATGGATGTTGTATTGGCTAAAATAGTTGCATGATCATATAGTTATGCACAAGAATTTTTCATTATGAATATACCTTATGAAATGTTCCTAACCATACAAATGCATTTGACTTGTAGGAAAGATCGCATACATAATCGCCTACAAGCAACGAAGGATGAGACTTGTTCTGAAGAACAAGTGACGATAGTTCAAGATAAAGAATAATATGATGAATGTAGTGACATCATTGATACAGAACCTTCCAGCTATGAAGACGTTCAAGAAGAATGATGTCTAGGATGCAGTATCAATATGTGAAGGAAAGTTCGTAGTTCCATCATACAGTAGAGGGAAACATCGTGGGATACAAAGCAATATTTGTAGCATGAGGCTTCTCACGAAAATAAGGCATAGACTATGAAGAGACATTTGCAGCCACTGGAAGTGAAGTCACATGACATGCATAATCATGTGTGCAAATGAAAGAAGGCCTTGTATGATTTTAGAAGATACCCATGGGATAACACACACATGATGAGCTTGATGAATATCTTAACCTTTTCTACAAGGTTGATAAAGGATGACAAGAAGAACTTTTGAAAAATTTCAAAATAGAGGATCTTGGTATCCAATGATCCTAGATGGATACTACTTGTCACTCTAGTACAGAATGTTTCATTGCATAGAGTACGAAAGACACAGGGAGTATGATGCTCTGCTTTAGAGGGAGTGACTGCAGAAGATCCTAAGATTTGACATGGTATGACAATATGGATAGATTACTGATGACTCTAGGCTTTACTAAGAGTAAAGTGGATTCCAACCTTTGCTTCAAGGTTGAAGACGGAAGACTAGTGATGCTCCTGTTATGTGTCGATGCACTATTGTTCTAGGCATGGAGGTGTGGACAAGGGAAGTATGCAGTAGAGATATTGAATAGGTTTAGGATGATGGACTGCATGACCACACCTATGGCATCAAAGATGAAGCTATTGAGTGATGCTTCATCAGAGACGGTTTATGCTACGATGTATCGTCAGATGATTGGATCCTTGATGTACCTGAGACCAGATATTTGCTTTGCTGTGAACACATTGAGACATTTTCACCTGATGGTTGAAAAGCATGTAGGGGTACATTTGATTATGGGCTCAAGTATGATGCGAATCAGAATATTAACCTAGAGGTTTATGTTGATTTAGATTGGGAAGGCAGTGCCATCAATAGGAAGAACACTTCAGAGTGTTGCTTCAGTATGGGATCAGGTGTGCTCTCTTGGATTAGCAGGAAGCAATCCTATGTGGCACTGAGTAAAACTGAAGCAGATTATGTCATAGCTTGTTCAACTAGTTGTGAGGTAGTATGGATGCAGAAGCTACTGTTTGATTTATTTGATCTCCAGATGGATGCTACTTGTATACATTGCGACAACTAGAGTTGTGTGAAGTTCTCAAAGAATCCAGTGTGCCATGACAAGTTGAAGCACATCGAGATCAAGTATCACTATATCAAGGATATGGTGCAGAGAGCAGCGGTGAAGCTCCAGTATGTTGCGATGGAGGAACAGATAGCTGATGTGTTGACAAAGCCATTGGCTAGAGTAAAGTTCGAGTACTTCAGGGAGAAGCTTGGTGTTCTCCAGATCGAGGTTTCCTCCAAGGGAAAGTGATGAGTCCCAAAGCCATTTTGATGAGTAGGTCAAATGTAAGGGCTGAGCCATTCTGTCATGGTGAGAGGATTCAGTTCCTTCCATGTCAGATATGAGTGCTGAGATTCATAGCCATTTTGATGAATAGGTCAGATATAAGGGCTAAGCCATTCTGTCATGGTGAGAGGATTGGTTCCTTCCATGTCAGATATGAGTGCTGAGATCCATATCCATTCTGACGAGTAGGTCAAATATAAAGGCAGAGACATTCTATCATGGTGAGAGGATTGCTTCCTTCCATGTCAGATATGAGTGTTGGACATTCTATTGAGTAAGAAATATGTAAGGGAAATTGCCATTATTTGAATGGAGCTTCCTGGTGAGGTACCAAGAACACTCATTCTAGGACTGAGTAGCCATTCTGATGTGATAGAGGGATGTGTGCCCACTTGATCATATGTGAGGGCTGAACCATTATGTCATGGCTAAAGGATTAAGTTCCTTCCATTTCATATGTGAGTGTTCGCCATTCTCTAGGAGAATGGAGGCACCTGGTCAGTTACTAGGTAGCTCAGTCAAGGAGGACTAGGGGCCATTCTAATATGACTATAGGATTGGTTCCTACAAGAACAGATGTGAGTGCAAGCCCTTCCATCACTATGAGTAGGATGTGTTCCCTCCTGGATGGATGTAAGTGCAGAGCCTTTTCATCACTATGAGCAGGATGTGTTCCTACCTGGATGAATGTAAGTGCAGAAATATTTCATCATTGTGAGCAGGATGTGTTCCACCCTGGATGAAAGTGAGAAAATATTCCATCATTGTGAGTAGGATGTGTTCCAGCCTGGATGGAAGTAGAGAACTCTTCCATCATTGTGAGTAGGACGTGTTCCATCCTAGATGGATGTGAGTACTATTCCTTTTTGACAAGTAGGTCAGATGTAAGTGCTGAAGCCTTTTCACATATGTTAGTGATGTGATGTCCTATCATACTGGTGAATGTGAGTGTAGGATCCTACATGATCAGATGTGAGTGCTGGGCATGCCTTTCTTATGAGTAGGTCAGATGTAAGTGTTGGGAAAAGACCTACATGATGGCTAGGCCTACAACCAGCATGAAATAGGGCTGGCTCTATAGAACTTCCTGTGACAAGAAGAATCATGAGACAACACCCATGATGATCCAGATCAAGTGATGATCCAGATCCAGTGAAGATGATCCAGATCAAGTAATGATCCAAATCTAATGATGATGCTCTAGATCGAGTGATGATCTATATCTAATGAATGATGATCTAGATCGAGTAATGATCTAGATCCAGTGATGATGATCCAGATCTAGTGAAGATAATCCATTAGTGATGATCCATATTGAGTGATGATCTAGATTTAGTGAAGATGATCTAGCATTGATGATCCAGATTGAGTAATGATCTAGATCCAGTGATGATGATCTAGATCAAGTGATGATCTAGATCCACTGAATGATGATCCAGATCGAGTAATGATCCAAATCCAGTGATGATGATCCATATCGAGTGATGATCCAGATACAAATGAAGATGACTTACAGATGAAGATGACATGAAGATGAAGATGACCTGAAGATGATGAAGACCTGATGATGACCCAGATGACACAGAGAAGAAGACTTGTGCTGATAAATTGTGTTGAGAGAATACCTTCCTAGTTAAGAGGGAGTGTTGATGTAATTGTAACTTCAGAATGTATTCATCCATATTTTTTATGTATTGTAACCCAATGTTTATTCTGGGATGTATTGTAATGTATTTGAGTCATGTCATACCCCAATGTTTATTCTGGGAAGTTTCTATAATGAGAAAGTCATGTCAAGTCATTTTGGGTAACCTTATTATTGGTCAAGGGTTAAAGTCCCCACAGTTGTGGGGCCCTTGGGTTATTAGACTATCCTAGTGAAGTCAACCCTAGGTGAGTCATTGTAAGTCAGGGCANTGATAAGTGAGGCCGACATGTTGGAGTGGGTTCCAAGTGAATGAAAGAATATAAATAGAGAGTGAGAGCCTCTCTATTTATCATACTAATACACACACACTCTCTCACTCATTGGGGCATATGAGTGAGAGAGGACAAGCTATCTCAGTGTGAGAGAGAGAGACTGCTACTATTGGGAGATCATCTTATTTTTTTCTGGTTTTACCTTTGGTGCTAATTCTATCTCTGAGGAAGTTACGAAGTCACTCTCCTTTATGGTTTCCCCAAGGAAAATTCTTTGTCTCTTGTCTCTTGTGTCGTGCTTATGTTTTATTGTTGTGCTTGTTATTCTCTTAGTTAAAATATCCTAAGATCATAATGCTAGCTTGAATGATAAAAATATAACATCTTTGTCTATTTATCTCTCTCTCTCACACACATTTCTATGTCTCCCCTTACAACTAAAACCCCTAACCTATAACCTAAAAAACATAGACACCCCCACACACATCCACAGGTCACATCCATAGGTATCCCTTTACCACTAACTCCCCCATTCCTTATATCACTCCCCAACCAATCCAGGTACCTATAACCCCCACCCTCTTATTACATCCCCTCTACAACACCTAGACATACCCACATTAATCTAATTCCCCCCTACTCCTGAAATACTAAAACACCCATTCCTCTCTCTCTCTCTCTCTCTCTTAGACACACATACACACACACATCCATAGGTCACCCCATCCAACTAAGGACCCCCTCCTCCACTCTATATTTGTCTTGAGTCTCTCTCTCCCTCACACACACACATCCCTATGCCTCCCCTGGGCCACTAACACCCCTTAACCTATAACCTACAACACCTAGACACCCACACACACATGCACAAGTCTCCCCTTACCACTAACACCCCCCTCCCTTATATCACTCCCCAACCAATCCATATAAATCTAACCCCCACCCACCTATTGCATCCCCTCTACAACACCTAGACAACGCCACATTAATCTAGCCCCACCACTCCTTGTTAGGATTATTAATACTCCCTTTTCCAATTTGGTCATATGTCTAAATTAGGAGTCATGTCTAAATCGAGAGTCCACCTAGTCTATTTTTAGTCACTAGCACCATTGGGTCCACTTGGCCTAATTGGGGCACATGTTCGAGTTACTAAAGTGTCAGGAACACTAATTGAGGCCTACTGCCACTGATTTCACTTGCATGCATCAGTTTAGGATCCTCCTAGATCAATCCCTACAATTTAGGATCCACTAGGAGTGCCGATACCAACATTCATCAGTTGAGCTCAGTTAGTGACTAGTGAAGCTGAGCTAGGAGTCAGTTACATTCAGTTCTAGTCCTCTACATTCATTTAGCACTAGTTTTGCATGGATGCATGCAAGATAAGCGCATTCCTCACCTACCACAGTTAGTTATCCTTAGTTAACACTGAATTAGACACTTGAGTTGTGTTTTAGAACTCCGATGAACTTCGATAATGGTTTAGAAAATGTCAATTAACTATTGAGTCCTTCGATAATGATTTAGACAAGGTCTTAGTTACCTATAGTCAAGTAGAGTCTAATCAATTCAAATTTCCCCATGTGGATTCAAATTATATGTGGCTATTTAGCCATTGTATTACATTGTAATTATTCATCTAATTAATTTTTTATTAATGAAAACATTCATAGTTGCAAGCCACTTTTGCACTATTTCATTCTTCAATTGCTAATTAAATTGTATGATCTATCTTGTGAGTTGTGTGTTTGTCCACAGATCTATGGGCTCAATTTAATATGGTATTAGAGCCTCAGATGACAAGGAACTTCTCCTCCTCGGATCTCTATCTAGATCAATTTTTTTGAGCAATTTTCTCCACTCCTACTCTGCACTAGAAGAAGAAGGTTTACCACTTAATACCCCAAGTTGAGGAATTGTTGATCAATCTTGCTTGATTAATTATGCTGGGTGTGATGAAAACTCAAAATGTGTAGGTAGTCGACCTTATTTTGTATGTTTGATTGTGTAATTTGCATGTTATTAGCTCTTCTCGTTGCATTCGCTACAAGAAGTTCTTTGTCCTCACTACATTCACTACATCAGCTCAGTCCTCTTTACTTCATTCAAAATGGCCCATCCAGTAGAGCCGCTCACTTCCTTCAACTACCACTAGTGGAATGAGGACATGGAGGGACTGCTTTGCACCCATCATCTCTTCAGACTCACAAAAAATATAGAGGTAGAGCCAATTCTTAATCATGACAAAGAAAAGTACTTTAACATGCTTGGTGAAGCTTTTGGATACTTGTCCCTTTCAATATCTTGAGATCTTTGCTTCCACATCAAAGGATTGAAGACTCCCAAAGGTATTTGGGACAAGCTTTATTCCTTATTTGATAAGAAGGATGAGATGTGGGTCCATCAGTTAGATAATGAGCTGATCTCTCTTAATCCATCCAAATTGGAAACAATGAATGGATTTTCACAAAATTCAAAAACCTAATATACAAGTTGAAGCAATGCAAGATGGAGAAGGAGGATGATCAACTCATCCTTTCCATTCTCTCAAAACATAGTGCAAACTACTCAGTATTTGTATCAACCTTTCAAATAGTGAAGCTCACCACTCCAAATTGGAAGATTCAAACTCTTGATGCTTTCATCCAATCTCTCACTTATGAGAATGACAAATTGATCCAAATGGGGATCATTCGATTTCCAAAAGATCAAGCACTAGTTGCAAGAGGAAGTAAGGTAGTGAATGCCAAAGGGAAGTGAAGAGATGAGTCTCTTGTGAAGAAAGAGCAGTCAAATGAGCCTTTAGGTTTGAAGAGAATCAATAAGAATGGAAAAGGAGAGACCCTTTGTTCCTACTGTGGAAGGGGATTTCATGCAGATAGTTCCTGCATGAGAAGAAAAATTGATGAAATGAATCTTCTTTTGAAGAAACATAACATTATTGCACCTTCTAGTGCAAGGAAGGATGACCAGAGAGAAGAAATAGAAGACACAGAAGACACTGAATATTGCTTTGAAAGAGGTCATGCAATGAAGGCCAGCTACTCAACAACACATTTCTTCCTCATTGATTTTGGAGCTTCCAATCATATGGTTGCATCTAGAGAATCATTCTCTTCTTTAGAGTCTTTTGATGGTCCTAGTATTTAGCTGGGAAATAACAATAAAGTTCAAACCAAAGGGAAGGGCTCTATCAAGCTTGAACATGGAAGGTTCAAAGATGTTCTCTATCTTCCCTCCCTAGCTTCAAACATGTTATCTGTATACCAGATGAATCATACTGGCTCTCCAAAGCGAGTGATCTTTGGTCCTGACTTAGTGGAGATCACATATATCTCTACTAGGAACATCATAGTGAAGGGTGTTGCAAAATCATGCCTCCAAGGCATATGAGTTCTCACACTTCATGGCTTTTTCAGAACTAGTGCACTCTCAAAGGAAAGGTAAAAAAATTCCATCTCCTTCTCTTGCATTTTTCACTAGTATTGCAGAACCAGTTGTATCAGTTCATGAGATTAAGATTCAGATTCAGTCCCTACTTCCAAGAAGGAATCTAAGAAGATGACCGGAAATCCATCTGACATTCAGAAGATAGAGAAGCTTGTGCTATGTCATGGAATCTTACCTCCTTCAGAGAGATACAACAAATTTCCTGTAAGATGTTACATGGAAAGGTTTGATCAGTCACATTGACTTCAGGATAATAGAGTGGATAATACACCTCTTGAACCAGAAATAGGAAAAGGTTACATTCCTTCCTTCCACAAACATTTTGGGACAAGAAGGAGAAGTCTACATGCCATCCCCCAAAATATCGGTGCATAGAACACCATTTATGCTGCTTCAATACATCACAGAGATGAAGGTTACAGCAACACATTTCCAAGTTTTTCAAACTTGAATCCATATTCAATCTGATTAGATAGAGGGGGAGATTTTTCCCATGTGATTTTTGCCCCAGCTCCTTGTATTGAGCAGTTACTTTACTTTACTTGATGTAATGGGTGACCTATGGTATTAGTTAACAGGGCCCATAGATTGTCCAAGTTAGAATTTAGGGGGGTGTTGGGATTATTAATTCTCCCTTGTCCATTTTTTTCATATGTCTAAATCAAGAGTCATGTCTAAATCGGGAGTCCACCTAGTCTATTTTTAGTCACTAGCACCATTGGGTCCACTTGGCCTAATTGGGGCACATGTTCCAATTACTAAAATGTAGGGAACACTAATTGAGTCCTACTGCCACTGATTTCACTTGCATGCATCAAATTAGGAGTATCCTAGATCAATCCCTACAATTTAGGATCCACTGGGAGTGCTGATACCAACCTTCAACAATTGTGTTTAGTTAGTGACTAGTCAAGTTGAGTTAGGAGTCAGTTACATTCAGTTCTAGTCCTCTACATTTAGTTAGCACTAGGTTTGTATGGCGGCATGTAGGAGAGGCGCATTCCTCACCTACCACAGTTAGTTATACTTAGTTAACATCGAATTAGTCACGTGAGTTGTGTCTTAGAACTCCGATGAACTCCTATAATGGTTTAGAAAAGGCCAGTTAACTATTGAGTCCTTCGATAATGATTTAGACAAGGTCTTAGTTACCTACAGTCAAGTAGAGTCTAATCAATTCTAATTTCCTCATGCTGATTTGAATTCCATGTGGCTATTTAGCCATTGTATTACATTGTAATTATTCATCTAATTAATTTTTTATTAATGAAAGCATTCACAGTTGCAAGCCATTTTTGCACAGTTTCATTCTTTAATTGCTGAGTAAATTATGTGATCTATCTTGGGAGATGTTTGTTTGTCCATAGATATATGTGCTCAATTTAATACTCCTAAACTCCTAACACACCCCTTCCTCTCTCTCTCTCTTACACCCAGACATACAAACACATCTACATGTCACATCATCCCACTAAGGACCACCCCCCTCCACTCTATCTTCATCTCTCTCTATGACACACACACACGCACATCCCTATGTCTCCCCTTACCGCTAACACCTCCTAACCTATAACCCAAAATAACTAGACACCCCAACAAACATTCACAGGTCTCCCCTTACAACTAACGATCCCCTCCCTTATATCACTCCCCAACCAATGCAACGACCTATAACCCCCACCACCTTATTACATCCTCCCTACAACACCTAGACACCCACACATTAATATAACCCCACCCCCACTCCTAAACTCATAGTCACCTCATACAACTAAGAAATCCCCCCACTCTATCTTTGTCTCTCTCTCTCTGACACACACACACACACATCTCTATGCCTTCCCTTACCACTAACACTCCCTAACCTATCTCTATGACACACACACACACACACACACACATCCCTATGTCTCCCCTTACCACTAGCATCCCCTAACCTATCTCTTTGACACACACAGACATTCCTATGTCTCTCCTTATCACTATCACCCCTAAATTTTCTCTTTGACACACACACACACATCCCTATTTCTCCCCTTACCACTAACACCCCCTAACCTATCTCTCTAGCACACACAAACACATCACGATGTCTCCCCTTACCACTAGCACCCCCTAACCTATCTCTCTGGAACACACACACACATCCCTATGTCTCCCCTTACCACTAGCACCACCTAACCTATCTCTCTGACACACACACACACATCCCTATGTCTCCCTTTACCACTAACACTTCCTAACCTATCTCTCTGATACACACACACACACATCCTTATGTCTCCCCTTACAACTAACACCCCCTAACCTATCTCTCTCTTGCACACACACATCCCTTGAGTTTTAAAACAATATAGTTAGGTTGAACAGAGGGGGTTATTAAGGTGCAAAGACTAAGGGAGTGCTTGTTAATTCCCCCTAAAAATTGAATGATCCCTTAGCCGTGGAACTACCTTCTTAAATGCTCCTAAACACTATTTGACTAAAACACACACTAGTTTTATGTGGTCAAAATGCGCCCCCATTTTTGTTAACAATAACGCGTGCATGTTTTGTCTTAGTATAAACAACCATATTCCATGTTCAAGAAACACTCTATCATATTTCACTCAGGTTTCAAAGTTCCCATGGAATTTCAGGTTTCAGACAGTGTGTTCATTCTCTTCTTCACCATATTATCACACAAAATTTTGTTTTGACATCAAGCATCTGCATCACAAGTGTATAAGTATTTCTTGGAGCATGGTATACATTGATGAAAAATAAATAAAGAATTAATTGTGTAAGAAATAAACCAAGCTTGGGGAATTTCCCACTGAGGAGCACCATAGAGCATCTCCACCATTGTTTTTCTTGTAATTGAGGAGCTAGCAAAGGCAAAATTAACTTGGTCATTGTGGTGGAGTATGTAGACACAATTGAGTAAGACAGAAACCAATGTTGGGAAATTTATCATTGAGGAGCACCATAGAGCATCTCCACCATTGTTTTTCTTGCAATTGAGGAGCTAGCAAAGGAAAAATTAACTTGGTCATTATGATGGAGTATGTAGACACAATTGAGCAAGAAGAAACTAAGCTTGGGGAATTTCCCACTGAGGAGCACGATAGAGAATCTATACCATTTTCTTTCTTGCAATTGAGGAGCTAGAAAAGGCAACATTCTTCCCAATATTCCCCCTAAGTTTACCATCTAGACACAATTGAGAAAGAAATAAACCAAGCTTGGGGAGTCTCCCATTGAAGAGTACCATTGAGGAGCTATCAAAGGAAACCTTCCTCCCAATATTCCCCTAATTTGGTTGTTTAGACACAATTGAGCAAGAAAGAAACCAATATTGGGAAATCTCCCATTGAGGAGCACCATATATCATTGATCATTGTGGTGATGGGAAACTCACGCAATCGAGCAAGAAAATCAGCAAGGAAGAGGATTCCCAATGAAATCCTTAAATAAATTAGAGAAAAGAAAATAAATGACATGAGAAATCCAATATGCTCTATGGACACTCAACCAATTTTGGTTGTTGAGGATGCCATAGTTCTTCCTACCAATCCACATCAATAAAGACAAAAGCATTCGCTTGAGGGGCCTTTGGTCTCCATATTAGTAGAAGAACAAGCACTGCATGGCACTGATTAAGGAGTAAAATGTAGGTGCACTTAAAGTCTACCTAAAAGCTTTGCATATTTAATTACATGTGGGTATACAAGTGACAAAGTTAGAGAGATGTTCAATGCCGAACGTATGCTCAAACAAGACAATGTTGTTCAAACCACCCAGGAGGATTTTCAATTTCCACTGTCCTACTGACAAGAAGAAATAGAAGGACATGAAGCTCATGTTCAAACACTAGACCAACCGGGTGATATGGTACAAGGTGCAATTCCAACCACCCTACCTCCAATCACAAATTCACACCGAAGAACTCCAAAATGTATATAGATCGATTAAAGCCTCATGGTTTGCTTGAAGGTACGCTGTCTAAATGTAGTATTGCATATCATTCTCAAGAGATACTTGTCAACTATTTTGATTCTAAATGTGATGGAGATAAATGTATATTATTTATATCGTTGTTAAAATCTAGTCTATGACTATTGTTAGGAAAAACTTAAGGAAAAAGATGAGAAACAGTTATGAACCAAATTTTCATGCTGTCAAAAGTTTAGTAGATGCATTTAGTACTATTGGAAAGAAATCGCGTTCAAAGGATCACAATGCAGCTCGCCGTGTATTGTCACAATCAATCGTGAACAAAAGCACCAAGGCCCTTCAAATTCTTAAGCCTACATCCAAACTTGTAGGATTGGATATCAAAGCACTCCACAGGTATTGTTCTAGAAGAGAACAACTTGAATTTGGTCAAACAAATGTCTGGTCCTTGATTGGTTGGTTTCCACGCTCCGATATGAAGCTCATTGATGCTATAAAGGAACTGGTGAAAGATTTTTGGTGTGACAATATTAGACCTCCATCCAACCAAAAAGATGTACTAAAATTGAGAAGGGGTTCAAGGGATCATGAACCCCACATTAAACATTTTCTTGACATGACACAAATAGAATTATATGAGAGATTGAGGCATGAACATAATGAACTTAACTTGAGCCAAAGATCCTTCAAGAAATGCAAACCATGGTATGTTAAAATAAACACAAATCATAACACATGTTGTTGATATCACATTGAGTACGATTATTATCATGACAAATATATACATATATTTCATGTATTGCATAGCCATATGGGTAGGAATTATCAACTACATTGCCATTGAAATCATATAGAGACTTTTATCCATATAATTTTGTGTAGAAGGATAAAAGGTTGCACATTTTATCAAAGTCCTTATGTAGATGGGACATTCCCAAGGTATGGTGGAATGGAAATTTTGGACAAATGCATACATGTCCCCGATGAGCATGAACTTAGGAGACATGAAGTGAACTTGCAGTCATTCAAATATGTCATGTATGATATCGGTGGAGGGAATGGAAGAAACAATTACAATTGGTCACCTCTCAAGTTGATAACGAGTTCTTGAATGCTATTTTTATCTTAATGTATTGCTACTTAATATATGTAAAAACCTATTGATCTACCAAGTACTAGTATGCAACTTCATGGAGGAATTCTTTGAAAAGACACAATAATATGTAAATCATGTACATGTGTCTCATTGAAAAGATGAGCAGTTTAGAACGTGCATGGATACATTTCCTATTGGAACTATCTTATCAGTGGTTGATTTCGTAGGAAACTACACTCTTTAACCACATATTGAGATTCAGAGTCAATATTATCACTCAGACCAGGCCAACATAATGGTCCATATCACCTATAGACATGGGGCAGATAATACTGAAGAGAAAAGGGTTATATTGAAGGAGTATCACTTTTACATAAGTGATGACAGGTTCCATGACTTGGCTTTTGTACAACAAAACTTTCAATTGTTCTACAATCACCTGGAGGACAACAATATAAATATGGAACAACATTGGATTTGGTCTGATGGTTGTGCGGGGCAATTCAAAATTTCCTATGTCTTCCAATGGTTGTGTATTCTCCATAAGAGGCACAAGGTGCCACATATTTGGAACTATTTTGAGACCAAACATGGAAAAGGGGAACATGATGGAGCAGGTGCATGCATTAAGACTGCATTACGTAGGCAAGATATGAAATTCACAACTATTTCTCTCATTCGAGGTGAAAATACCATTGTTGCATGGTGTTCTTCAGTGGTGGGGTAGGGAGCTAGAAGGAAAGAAGACCATTCATCTAAAAAATTACATATACATAGATATTTTTGGGAGGTGGTCGATGTAGATCGATCACAACTATATGAGTGCAAAACCATCCAAGGAACTCATGCATTCCATTCAGTTAGAAAGTTAGAAAATGCTATAGTTGAAATGTGCACAAGGAAACTCTCTTGTTTTTGTTATCCATGTAGCATTGGTGAATGGGACAATTGTGAATCTACAGATTGGGTTGACAACTAGGATCATGTATCACTCCTCATTGGTCAAAAAATAGATGCATAATTATCCCAATTGGATGAGGGCCAATTGAGTATTTTACATGATTATGACCACATTTCATATCTCATACAACCAGGTTCATACAACCAGGTTCGAATATTATGTTAATAACTTTGAAATGTTTGACGAGTAGTTCCATTTAGTTACCTGAATCCTAGGTATGCACTTTATTTTATGCAGTGCACATATACGCAGTGGTTTCCCTGAGAGGCAATGAATGGCACACTGACTACTAGATGTCACATTTCTTAGATGGGAAGCAGACCCTCATTGTCTCATTAAGCGAATCCGAGGTAAATTATTTTCCAATTTGGTCGATGGTTATCAAAGGAGAATATTTTACATAGGTTTCCCACGAACGAAAGAAAAAAGGTTACGTATTTGAAGATTATAGACCAGGTCAAATCTTATACCATTATACAAACTTAGTTACTGGCACAAAACTCTAGCTACAAACAATTCCAAGAAAGAACTCATAAAAGTCACGATACTTGTGTCCTTACTCCAAGCATGAGAGGCTAAAGGATACCATTGCTATTAGAGGTGATCTCGATGGTCTAGTCGAATGACCACATGTAGGTATTAAGGTATGTGGTATTAATATATTTTGGTTTTATGGTCTCATTGATTATTTATAGATTGATATATTGAGCGCTTGATATATTGAATAAAATTCTACAACTTGATAAATTTCACTTGAGCTTCATTATGTATTTGTTGTATTATATCGATACTTACATGAATCATTCCACATATCCCAAGACCATTATCTACCAGTCTCTCTGGGATATGTCTATTGCATTTTCCTTGAATCTCAAAGTTGATCCTATAAGGACATCTCCTTGAATCCGATAATTTGTTTCTCAATGGGAGCCATGTAGTTAAGGAGTGGCAATGCTATCCTAATAACCATTTCCAATCCTAACGTACAAACCCTATAGCAAATCCTAGTTACTCTAGTTTGCACTATAAACCATAGAAACCATAGTTTTCTCAGTAAGGGAATGTCAATTTTTTGCACATAGGGGTCAGATTCTCATATTCCTTAACTATGAATGTGTGGCTAGTGTTCCCACATGGAACATTCCTAAATACACTTGCATGACCCACAAGAAGCTCGTTTTGATGCACGGTTTCCATTCTATTCCCCGAGTAGGGATTCAATAGGTGTCCATGAAAAAGTGTAGGAGGTGGGATTCAACGTGCCATAGAATTATGGCAGTGGCTTGGATCAACAAACCATAGAATCCATTGGATTCAAAATATCAGGATAGTGCTAGCAGTGGCCCTCTACTCTAGGTCCATGGACAAGGGATCATCTTTTAGGTCCATTTTGGAAACTAGGGTTTTGCTCAGTAAGGGAATGTGAAATTTTTGCAGATAGGGTTTAGATTTGAAAATTTATTAACCATGAATGTGTGGCTAGCGTTACCACATGGAACCCACCTAAACATAATTAAATGACCCACTGGAACCCCATTTTTATGAACAATTTCCATTCTATGCCACGGGTAGGGATTCAATAGGTGTCCCTGAAAGCCTGTAGTAGGTGGGATTCAACGTGCCATAGAATGATGGTAGTGGCTCTGATCAATGAACCATTAAATCCATCGGATTCAGGACATCAGGATAGTGCTAGGGGTGGCCCTCTACTCTGGGCCCATGGACAAGTGATCTTGTTTTAAGTCAATTTTGGAAACTAGGGCTTTTCTTAGTTAGGGAATGTGAAATTTTTTCACATATGGGTCATATTTTCAAATTCCTTTACTGTGAATGTGTGGCTAGTGTTCCCACATGGAAAATACCTAAACACACTTAAATGACCGACCGTAACCCTATTTTGATGCACGATTTCCATTCTATGCCCCGGGTAGGGATTCAACAGGTGTCCCTGAAAGCATGCACGAGGTGGGATTCAACATGCCATAGAATGATGGTGGTCACCCAGATCGATGAACCGTTGGATTAAAAACATTAGCATAGTGTTAGGGGTGGCCCTATACTCTAGTTCCATGGAGAATGGATTTTGTTTTAGGTAAGATTTGGAAACTAGGGTTTTTCTCAGTAAGGGAATGTCAAATTTATGCACATAGGGGTCATATTTGCATATTTCTTGACCGTGAACATGTGGCTAAGGTTACCACATGGAAAATTCCCGAACAGTCTTGCATGACCCACATAAACCTCATTTTGATGTAGAATTTTCATTCTATGCTCTGGGTAGGGATTCAATAGGTGTCGTTAAAAGCATGTAGTAGGTGGGATTAAACGTGCCATAGAATGAGGGTCGTGGCTCATATCGACGAAATGTCAAATCCATTTGATTCAAGACATTAGGATACTGCTAGGGGTGGCCCTCTACTTATGTCCATGGACAAGGGATTCTATTTTAGGTCAATTTTGGAAACTAGGGTTTTGCTTAGTAAGGGAATGTAAAATTTTTGCACATAGGGGTCAACTTTGCATATTCCTAAACTGTGAACATTTCGATAGCATTCCCATATGGAACCTACCTAAAATGGTTGCATGGCCCACTAGAACCTTGTTTTGAGGCATGGTTTCCATTCTATGCCCCAAATAGGGATTCAACAGGTGTCCCTGAAAACCTATAGGAGCTGGGATTCAACGTGCCATAGAATGATGACCATGGTTTAGAATGAAGAATCATCGACATTGTTGGATTTAGGAAATAGGTATAGTGCTAGGCATGGCCCTCTAATATGGGTCCATGGACAAGGGATCATATTTTAGGTAAATTTTGGAAACTAGCATTTTGCTCAGTAAGGGAATGCGAAAGTTTTGCAGATAGGGGTCATCTTTGCAAATTCCTCGACCTTGAACATGTGGCTAGTGTTCACAACTGGAACATTCCTAAACACACTTGCATGACCCATCAAAAGCCTGTTTTGATGCACAGTTTTCATTCTATGCCCCAGGTAGGGATTCAATAGGTTTCCCTGACAACCTGTAGGAGGTGGGATTTAATGTGACATAGAATTATGGTCCTCACTCAGATCGATGAACATTCGAATCCATTGGACTTAGGACATCATGATAGTTCTAGGGGTGGCCCTCTACTCTAGGTCCATGGACAAGGGATCCTATTTTAGATCAATTTTGGAAACCAGGGTTTTGCTCAATAAGGGACTGTGAAATTTTTGCACATAGGGCTCAGCTTTGGATATTCCTTAATAGTGAACATGTGTCTAGAGTTCCCACATGGAAAATGGATAAAAACACTTTCATGACCCGTCAAAACCTTGTTTTGATTCATAATTTCCATTCTATGCCCTGGTTATGGATTCAACAAGTGTCCATGAAAGCCTGTGGGAGGTGGGATTCAACGTGCCATAGAGTGATTGCCGTGGATTGGATCAATGGACCATCGAATAAATTGGATTTAGGACATCAATATAGTGCTAGGGGTTTCCCTCTAGTCTGGGTCCATGGATAAGGGATTCTGTCTTATGTCAATTTTAGAAAATAGGGTTTTTCTCAGTAACGAAATGTCAATTTTTTTCACATAGGGGTCATCTTTTAATATTCCTCGACCGTGAATATGTGGCTAGCATTCCCACATGGAACATTCCTAAGCACTCTTTCATGATGCACCAAAACCTCATTTTGATGCATGGTTTCCATTCTATGCCCCAGGTAGGGATTCAACAGGTGTCCCTGGAATCTTGTAGGAGGTAGGATTCAACGTGCCATAGATTGATGGTCATGGCTTGTATTGATGAATTGTCAACACTGTTGGATTTAGGACATTCAGATAGTTCTATTGGTGTCCCTCAACTCTGGGTCCATGGACAAGGGATCCTATTTTAGGTCAATTTGGAAACTAGGGTTTTACTTAGTAAGGCAATGGCAATTTTTTGCACATAGGGGTCAGCTTTGCATATTCCTTGAATGTGAACATGTGGATAGAGTTCCGACATGGTACCTACCTAAAAATGCTAGCATGACCCACATGAACCTCATTTTTATGCACGATTTCCATTCTATGCCCCGGGTAGGGATTCAAGAGTTGTCCCTGAAATCCTGTAGGAGGTGGGATTCAACATTCTATAGAATGATGGTCATGGCTCGGATCGATGAACTATCGACTCTGTAGGATTCAAGACATCGAGATATTTCTAGGTGTGGCCCTCTAATCTAGGTCCATAGAGAAGTGATCCTATTTTAGGTTAATTTTGGAAACTAGGGTTTTCCTTAGTAAGGGAATGCCAAATGTTTGCACATAGTGGTCAGCTTTGCATATTCCTTGACTCTGAACATGTGCCTAGTGTTCCCACATAAAAAATACCTAAACACACTTGCATGACCCACCAGAACCTCGTTTTGATATGTGGTTTTTATTCTATGCCCCGAGTAGGGATTCAACTAGTGTCTGTGAAAGCCTATAGGAGGTGAGATTCAACATGCTATAGAATGATGGTTGTGGCTTGGATTGACAAACTATCAAATCCGTTGGATTAAAAAAATTGATATAGTGCTAAGGGTGGCCCTCTAATTTGGTTCCATGAACAAGGGATCCCTTTTTAGGTCAATTTTTGAAACTAGGGTTTCATTCAGTAAGGGAATGTGAATTGTTTCCATATAGGGGTCAAATTTGCTAATTCCTCGACTGTGAACATGTGGTTAGTGTTCCAAAATGGAACATGCCTAAAAATTCTTGCATGACCCACTAAAAGCCCATTTTGTTGCACAGTTTCCATTCTATGCCTCGAGTAGGGATTCAACAAGTGTCCGTGAAAGCCTATAGGAGGTGGGATTCAACGTGCCATAGAATGATGAAAGTTGATCGGATTGACGAACCATGAAATTCATTGGATTCAAGACATCATGATATTTCTAGGGGTGCCCTCTACTATGGGTCTATGGATAAGGGATCCTGTTTTAGGTCAATTTTAGAAACTAGGGTTTTTCTTAGTAAGGGAATGTGAAAATTTTGCACATAGAGGTTATCTTTGCAAATTCCTCAACAGTGAACTTGTGTTTAGTGTTCCCACATAGAACCTATCTAAACATGCTTGCATGACCACTGACACCCCAATTTGATGCATAGTTTTCATTCTATGTTCTAGGTAGGGTTTCAACAAATGTCCCTGAAAGCATGTAGGAGGTGGGATTAAACATATATGTTGATGGTGTATGTTTGATCAGATTCACAGAGAATAAAGGATACCCATGATAGGGTGCAATGGAGAATTGGAAATAAGTATTAATTGATATCTATTTGAACATGAGTGTAGATATTTCCCTCTTGAAAAAATACTTCTTGCAATCTATTATTCCATGTGGATATGTAGAGAATTATTTCACCTGTTGTGAGGTGTTGAACTTGACTTATTTTCCATAATTGTCAAGAAAGAAATATTCTTTGTTTGTGTTTTAATCAAGGGAAAAGTATTTTTCAATATCTATGTGGAGGTGAATTGATCTTAGTATCTCATATCATTTGTGAGACTAGAAATTCGAAAGATGGTTGTTTCCATATTAATTTAGCTTGGTCATCCAAGAGATGTGAGCATTTGTATGATGAAATGCAGGAGGATACATTGCCGTTACATCAGTAACCATGTAATGGAACATATTTATGTTTAGAAATAAGTGGCCAACCTATTATGCCATTATTACAAAATATACATCTTCACAGTACACATGTTTCGAAAAATACTCCATAAACGTAAATTTATAAAACATTAGAGGAAATTTGAGGTCTAAAATGGTGTTACAGAGAGAAATTCCTATGGCTTGGGGTACCACAACAGACAGCTAGACTCCAGAAGTCAATCTTTCCCAATATGCAATAGAAATAAACAATCTAACACTAAAGGATCGAACCTCGTACCTTATTCCGGACGGTTGTAGTAGATCCCCGTTGAGCTTTCCAATCTTCAGCTTGAATTGTTATAGCACGTCCTCAACAACAAGTAAACAATACAAGCATACTATATTTCATGGTGTTAGATCTATTCTAGCATATATAATCAATAATGTAAAAGCATTTGACATATTCCAATGGAAACAATATTCATTCAAATACACATTACTGGACAGGAAAAGATATTTCTATTAATAAGAATCAGAGATTACAAATGACAACCTCTGATGGCACGTCTGCGAATCGGAGAAAATGAATCCCCCACTTGGGCCTCCACCACCTCAATCCTCCATCACTTCGATAGCAAGCTTACTAACAAAGGGGAAGCTTGGGAAGAACACAACAGTGCTCCAAGGGACAAAGGGATGTAGACTCAAGCATAAAGTTCTGGCAACAATGGAATATAATTTCGATGCTCTCAATTTTCTCTTATGCTCCTCCCTCTTTAATGTACCAAGGGGTTCCTTATATAGCTTCACAAGGGACAATGAAGGGTCGAATCCGAGCGATCTCAAGGCATATGGAAGGCCAGGAGTCGAATGAGTCGGATCCAAGTCAAGGAAACTTCCAAAAGAATTTGGACTATGCACACATCCCGATGTACGCGACTATAGGGGTCAAACCCGCGTATGTACGCGGTTATCAGAGAAAAAGCCGCGTACATCATAGTTTATATAGTTTTGGGGATGATCAATGATACATCAAAGGATAAAAAGGTCCATAGGGAATAATGAGTCTGTAGCGGGATAGGGGAAGGCCATACAATGTGTGATTCACCTAGTGGGGTGAAAATCTGCTATAACAGATGCCCCCTAATGTATGAGATCAGAGGGGTTATACGATGGCCGAAATACATTATAAGTCCATCCCAGAAGTGAAGTGATGAAGGTACCCAAATGGAAGACCATCCACCCAATCAGCTTAATACCATAATACAACTCTGCATATAACTGCAAGTACATAGAGCAGTCCCGGATAGATAAGAGTACAATGGCCATGAATAGGCATGAAACATGATAGAACATATGTTGTCATCGCCACGTACAATATACATAGATCAGAATCTCCATGATGAAGATATACAAAGGACCATGATCTCCACAAGGCTGAAGATATA
>LPNX010424584.1:374463-439369 GCA_001517045.1 Pseudotsuga menziesii
GAATAAGAGCATAACGGCGTATGGTGACTGAATAAAGGTAGCATGGACTCGATATAAAAACTGGGACATCTCTATGACGCAGGAGGCATCAATAGACGCTCCATAGGGACTGGAAGCATAACCAGTCGGTGGAGATAAAACTCAGATAACGAGTACAAGTCAAACTATAACCCAACCAATGGATGTGATATACAATTCTCTGTTCGAAGGTGACATGACTCAATAGCTTCCAAAGATAACATCTTTTCCCGTCCGGCTTTTTGGTTTTTTAATTTTTTTGGTCTTTTTCAGTTATTTGAAAAGCTTGAAAAAAGAATAAACTAGCTTTATAGTTACAGACTAGGAGGAGACGAGTGTCATCAAGGCAAACAAACTAGTTCCAAGCAGTGGAACATACCTATGCTCAATGCAAGGAAACATGTGTAGGATATCGACAATCGGGGGAAGATCCCCTCCCGGTAAAAGGGTAAGTCAAGCTGCAAAGGATATACGAAATGGCTCTGCATGGCTAGACATGAGACAAGCTCGGGCTATAAGGCTGAAACGCAATGTCAGGGGAGTCAGCATAAAGCTCAATAAGATAGGAAAAGCTCATGATAATGCATTCACAACTCGATATAAGGGGAGTCCAGGGGGATACAGGCCAGCATAAGATCAAGAGGAGTATGAGGCTCTTGCTAAATGTCATGGAAAATACTATACAACGGACTCCCACACCCTAAAGGGGGAAAAATCGGCATGGGAACCAAATGCAAATAAGGTGCTAACTAGGGTACCCATGTAAGGTGAGGCTCTACCACTCATATCATGCCACTTCTACAGCAGCAAGAAGGTTCCGTGACATAATAGAGTGGGTTCGTACCTAAGGCGAGAGTGACATGGTCATAAGGTCATGTAAAATGCAAATGGTGGTGAACCTAACCTATATGCCAGTATAGACGTTATACCTGTGGACAGTACGAACGGTTTCTGGTCACAAAAGAAGCATCCAACAGACAACTTCAGACCCAAGGAAGACCCAACCACACTCACGACCCACCCAGCAACTTCCCACAACATCAGACTCACCAAAAGGGAGGATGTACGCGACTGTATAAAGAACAGCTGCGTATGTACGCGACTTATGGCCACAAATCCGCGTATGTACGCAACTGTAGTCCACAAACCCGCGTATATAGAGAAGGCAGTGGTAAAAAGCAGGACAAGGGTAAACCAATAAAGGGGAGTGTCAATGGACAAACAGGCTATAACATGCGACACAGAAACAGAAAGAAACAGAGAGCAAATCAATAATATCAAGCCCATTGTGCGCCCAACCCCAAAGAAAAACAAGGAACATCCCCAGCGGAGTCGCCAATTCTGTTACGGAGAGAAATTCCTATGGCTTGGGGTACCAGAACAGACAGCTAGACTCCAGAAATCAATCTTTCCCAATATGCAATAGAAATAAACAATCTAACACTAAAGGATCGAACCTCGTACCTTATTCCGGACGGTTGTAGTAGATCCCTGTTGAGCTTTCCAATCTTCAGCTTGAATTGTTATAGCACGTCCTCAACAACAAGTAAACAATACAAGGATACTATATTTCATGGTGCTAGATCTATTCTAGCATATATAATCAATAATGTAAAATAATTTGACATATTCCAATGGAAACAATATTCATTCAAATACACATTACTGGACAGGAAAATATATTTCTATTAATAAGAATCAGAGATTACAAATGACAACCTCTGATGGTATGTCTGCGAATCGGAGAAACTGAATCCCCCACTTGGGCCTCCACCACCTCAATCCTCCATCACTTCGATAGCAAGATTACTAACAAAGGGGAAGCTTGAGAAGAACACAATAGTGCTCCAAGGGACAAAGGGATGCAGACTCAAGCATAAAGTTCTGGCAACAATGGACTATAATTTCGATGCTCTCAATTTTCTCTTATGCTCCTCCCTCTTTAATGTACCAAGGGGTTCCTTATATAGCTTCACAAGGGACAATGAAAGGTCGAATCCGAGCGATCTCAAGGCATATGGAAGGCCAGGAGTCGAATGAGTTGGATCCAAGTCAAGGAAACTTCCAAAATAATTTGGACTATGCACACATCCCGATGTACGCGACTATAGGGGTCAAACCCGCGTATGTACGCGGTTATCGGGGAAAAAGCCGCGTACATCATAATTTATATAGTTTTGGGTATGATCAATGATACATCAAAGGATAAAAAGGTCCATAGGGAATAATGAGTCTGCAGCGGGATAGGGGAAGGCCATACAATGTGTGATTCACCTAGTGGGGTGAAAATCCGCTATAACAAATGGGCCTTGTAAGGAAAATAATAAAATAATAAAATAATAGTTATTAATTTTGGAGGAAGAATGAAAAAAACTACTTTTTGTGTTTGTATTTTTGACATATCTTCCTGTGTTTTTACTCAAATTCTAAGAGGGAGAGCTCGTTGAATGCAGAATTTAATTCAGCATCCAACGAATACCCACACTGCATACTTTTGACTGGCCCCGCTACCCCAAAAACAAGAAATACCTCGAAATATTATGATGATGTCATCATCATGTTTTTTAGGTATTTCTTGTTTTTTGGGTAGCGGGGTCTGTCAAAAGTATGTAGTGTGGATACTCGTTGGATTCAGAATTAAATTCCGCATCCAATGAGATCTCCCACTTGAAATTTGAGTAAAAACACAGGGAGATATGTTGAAAATATGAACAAAAAAAGTAGTTTTCTTTTATGACAAATATGTCAATTCAACCATTATGGTTGGCTCATTTTATTGAAATTCTATTAGCTCTTGAATTCCAACTCACAAAATTTATTGTTGGCGCATTTTCTTATAAGGCCCATTTTAGACCCCAAATTTCCTCTAAATGCAAGATTCACAATAGTACTTCTCCAATCAGTTTAAACTATAATAAAATCACACATAATTTTCATCTCTTCGAAATTTGTTCCTTGAGGAAATTCATCAAATTCCATGTACATAAACAAAATGATAAAATAATGTGCAGGATATAATCATAACCATTATTTTGACTCGACCTTATACTCAGATACTTTTAGGTTTCATGTGTATCCCATATATTCATTATATGAAATACATCATGCCAAACACCAATTTCATTTATGTAGACCACACAGGTGCATTACTTAAGTGTGTCAACTTCGTGCATCACATAAGTGTGTCAACTTCGTGCATCCTTTATAAGTTTGTTAGGTTGTTATGTGGGTAAGGTGTTTTTGTATTCCACTTAGTTGGATCAGTTTCTTAGCTGTGCTAGCTGCTTATGTGTGTTAGGTATGTTTGATATTTGTGATCGCGTTTTAAAATTGTTAATTTAACATTGTATATGCAATTGGATTATGGTAAAAAACAATTGAAATGTACATTTTTGTCATTACATAATATTTTAATTGTGCATTGTTCTCAAATTTATAACTGATATCTCCATGCAATCGTAAAATATATAAAAAATTGGGAACATTACACATAGAAACATTCTTGGCCACAAGTGTATAATCATACTTAAAATATTGAACCATGAATATCTCAAAAGCCTTGATATGAAATATTTTTTATATCATGAAAGTTATAATACAAAAATAGAATACCCTTATATCGACTGTCGATTTACATGTATCAAAAACATTTTTGATGTAGATGCAAAAAAAAGTACATCTGTCCTAGACCGTGCCCCTATACTCTAACTTCCTCTTGTACAAAAAAAAACATATTTGACCTGGAATAACACATAAAAAATATAACTTTCTCTTGTTTTTTCCCGACCCTGATTCTTGTTGCCTCTGTCCACGACCACTGTGCATCTTTGGTGATTGCAAATCAATAAAAATATTTCTTGATCAGGTAACTGAACTAGTACTATCCAACAATAAAAAGTTTGAAAATTTAAAATATGACTCAGTTGTACATAAAACAAACACTCACTCCATCAATTCAGAATATAGATTCCTCTGGTGTCGTCATTCTTGTAGAGAGTCTCTCTGCAATTCTTCTCTACGAATAAAAAAGAATATGTCAATTATCTCAACAATTATCAACATGTACATGAATGAGAAAGTACTACTCAATTATGTAAAAAATGAACATCTCACCGAATTTTTTTTTTCCTGGGAATGAGACGGGGTTTCTTCAGTAGCAAGAGGAGTCGTGTGTTGACCATCTACCTCGATCGCATGCACTAATGGACCAAGGCATGGCTACATTCACCAAATGATAAAATAGTTAGACATCATACATGTACATAGACAATACAAATAAATTGTACAATTACAAATATTCAAGTACATGTACCTCTATGTGACTTATCCCTATTGTAGATATAGCATTGACTGCAGCATCAAAAACTGCATTAAGGTCTGGCACGGATGACTCTACATCCTGATGTTGTAAACATGCGAAAATAACATTAAGAAAAACTAGTTGTGAAGTGAATTTAAAGCTAACCAACAACTTCCATTGGAAGTGTGTACATTACCATGGTATGAGTAGGTCACATCATCATGGACAGCCTCTCTTTTGAAGGAAGAGGAACTTTTGCTGTAAACAACCTGCTTATCTATGTTTGGACTATGGGGAGAACCAAACCAAAGAGGCAGTGTAGGTATTTTCCATGATGTCTCTAGTCATTAAGTCCTACCATAGTCAGACATGGACTTGAATGGATGGAATAATATGTATTGAGAAACTAACATGTTGTAACATAATTACCCCTTCTTGGGACATATCTCCCCCATGGGAGGGACTACTTCCAACAATTTCTTGGCCATCTTCAAATCCAGATAGCATCTACAAGTTTAAAAATTATAAATATTATCAATCTATAAAGGAGTGTACAGTAAGAAATTTAAATAATTCGAACAAGATCCAATCATTAACCATGTAGTTACATTCTTCAGGTAATAATAAATTCCACCTGGGTGTATTTCGCTGAGATCAATGTCTCCAACATCTAGTTCTAAATGGGGTTCTTGCAAATTCAAAAATTGTAAATATTAGACAATTTAACTAATTAATCAAGACTAATAAATGCATTAACAAAATAATATGTATTAAAAAAATGACACATGTTTAAATATTACCTCAAAGTTGGTTGGGCCTCAAATACAACCACACTAGGTGCACTACCACCCCCCTAGAGGCATCAATCTCCTACAAGAGTAGAAATTGCATATATTATGAATCTTTTAATATGTGTGCAATATGGAAAAATTAAAAATTGAACAATAATAGAGTCTTAACAATGTCCTTACCTGAACACTAGTCATCGTAGAGGTACCATGTCTATGTCCAGGACCATAACAAGATTGACTACACTTTGTGCACACGTGTGTCTCTCTTTGAGGCACATGGGATGCTGGTCTATCCCCACCAATAAATGGTCCTCTACCACCAGAAGCTGGTGGTTGTACCCTAGCAGAGGAAGAGGGCCTTTCCTAGTTAATAGTTGTCGTGTGTTGGGAAACCATCTCATCTAGAGTAAAAAAATGCCTTCTATGTCTAGGAAACCATAATCATGTGCAAGAGGGATGTTTTCCCTAGGTCACTAGGAATGGGGTGAAGCTATCTGTCGATTGGCATCTATATGCCTAGAATTGGGTCAGTTTCATTAGATTTTCATCATTTAAGAAATATGATCTTAGGATATTATCTGAGAGAATAACATGCACAACAGTATACACAAGAGACAAGAGACACAAAGAATTTTCCTCGAGAAAAACCCACAACTTCCTCAGAGATAGAATGAGCACCAATGACAGTAGTAAAACCTGAAAACATAAAGATGATATCCAACGGCTTGTTCCCTTTCTCTCTCACTTGAGAGAGCTTCTCCTCTCTCACTCATCTGCCCTAGTGAGTGAGTGCGTGTATGATAAATAGAGAGGCTCACTCTCTATTTATATTCTTTCATTCACTCAAAGTCCACTCCAACATGTCGGTCTCACTAAAAAAATACTTACCAGGGTTGACATCCCTAGGAGAGTCTAATAACCCTAGTGCCCCTCAACTGTGGGGACTTTTCCCCTCCGATCAACAAGGAGGGTTAAACTTAACACAATGGTGGGGACTATTTCCTTGACTTACAATAACTCACCTAGGGCTGAATTCTCTAGGATAGTATAATAACCCTAGGGCCCCACAAATTCGGGTACTTTAACCCTTGATTAATAAGGAGGGTTACCCTCTATGACTTTACATGACTTGTTTACATTATTGAATCTCCTGATAGGAACATCAAGATATGGCATGACTTAATTACATTATAGATGCTTCTCGGAATAAACATCGGGGTACAATACATAAAATATACAAGTGAATAAATTTCGAAGTTACAAATACATGAACACTCCCTCTTAACTAGGAAGGTATTCTCTTGACACAATTTATCAGCACAAGTCTTCTCCATATCATCTGGATCATCATCAAGTCATATTCATCACTGGATATGGATCATCACTAGATCATCATAAAAAATGGATCATCACTAGATCATCATCAAAGGTGGATCATCACTGGATCATCATCAAAGTTGGATCATCACTAGGTCATCATCATCATCACTGCTTCCGCTAACTCAATCAAATTGTGCTACCTCTTCATTCTTCTTGTCACATGAAGTTCTATAGAGGAAGCCCTTTTTCATGTTGGTTGTAGGCCTAACCTCCATGTAGGTCTTCTTCAGCGCTTATATCTGACCCTAAGTCATAATTGCCCACCCAACACTTACATATGGCCATGAGAGGAACAAATCCAACAACCATGTCAGAAAGGTACTCCAAACACTCACATTTGAGCATGGGAGGAACACATCCAACAACCATGTCAGAAAGGCCTAGCACTCACATCCGATCAATGGAGGAACACATCCAAGAACCATACTGAAAACACTTAGCACTTACATCCGATCATGGGAGGAACACATCCAAGAACCATATCGGAAAGGCTCAGCACTTGTATCTAACCATGCAAGGAACACATCCAAGAACCATGTCAGAAGGGCTCATCACTTATATTTGACCATGTGAGGAACACATCGAAGAACCATGTCGGAAGGGCTCAACACTTATATCTAGCCATGTGGGGAACACATCCCGCATCCATGCTAGAAGGGCTCACCACTTATATCCAGCCATGTGGGGAACACATCCCAGATCCATGCTAGAAGGGTTCAACACTTATATCCAACAATGTGAGGAATACATCCCACAGCCATGCTATAAGGGATCAACACTTATATCTAATCATGTGGGAACACATCCCACAGTCTCCTCAGAATGGATTTGCACTTATATCTGATCATGTGGGAACACATCCCACAGTCACATCAGAATGGCTCTGCACTTACATTTGATCATGTGGGAACACATCCCACAGTCACATCAGAATGGCTCTACACTTACATCTGATCATGTGGGAAGACATCCCACTTGCACATCAGAATGACCCTCAGCTCTAGGCTGAGTACTCCTGGTGTTATCTCCTAAATAAATTAATTTTCAATAGGTCAAACTAAGAGAATTTATTTCTGCATAGTAGTGAATATTTCAGGGTATATTATAAAATATGTTTGAGTGATTAACAAAATTGGAATGCTTGGTGTTCTATTTTTCAAGAAAATTTGAAAGTTTAAGCTTTCGGTGGTTTAGGCGAACTTTTCAACAGTTCATTAGCCACTGAAAAGCCAACTTTCGGCAGCTAACAATTTCGACTCAAGACTGCATTAACCACTAAAAGCCTGTTGATGTCGTTTTTAATAAAATTTTGGAAAGGGGGCTTTTGGTGTCTTAGGAAAACTTTTCAACAGTTGATTAGCCACTAAAAAGCCAGCTTTTGACAGCTACTGAGTTGGACTAAGGACTGCGTTAACCACCAAAATCCCGTTGACATAGTTTTTAATAAAATTTTGGAAAGGGGGATTTTGGTGGCTTAGGTTAACTTACCAACAGTTCATTAGCCACTGAAAATCCCAAGTTTCAACATCTTAGCAATTGGTACATGAAGACATTAACCGCTGAAAGATGATTAACTATGTTTTTGGATAAATTTTGGAAAGAAAGGTTTCAGTGGCTTGGGAGAACATGCCAATAGTTCATTAACCACCGAGAAGCCTAGCTTTCAGCAGCTTGTAAATTAGACCCAAGATTCCCCTAACCACCGAAAAGGACAAAAGAGAAAAAATGATTAGCTATCCATCGAAATCAAACATTGTTAGCATGAGGCATGTCATGATCTAGTACTTAACTACCGAAAAGACTAGGGGACTATAGAAAATCATAAGTTGGTGGATAAAAGGTCATTATTGATCTGAAGTGACTGATAGAGGCCAAAAACCTAGCCTTCCCTCCATATTTCCCACGACTACAATTCAACCACCATGAAACATCAAGTTCTAGTTAAAGATGATTGATGTAGTGAATATCTCTAGGTTATCACTAGAGTTTACCATCATTGTACTCAAGTACCAATATACTAATTAATCCCTCAAAATCAGCACCATATCCTAAAAACACTCCACATTCATCTGCATGCATCCTCACCGCTCTAGACCACCTGAAACCAATGCACTAATCCCATTTATAGAATTCGAATTTTGATTTTTGCAGGTACTAGAAGCACAAACCAGAGATGAATAAGGGAAGAGGACCTGGCCTTAGACAGGAGTTAGGTGACATTAGCTATCTTGAGTGACATCCAAATGTATGCCAATTCTTCAGAGATGCAGGCTGTTACAGGTTCTGTGAGAAAATCCAGGGTACCCACCAGCAAGTGGCAGAAGCCTTTGCTCTTTATTTTGATGGATCTAAGGCATTGATAGGTAAGGAAGAGTTCCAGGTTGATGAAACCCTAATAACTAAAGTTGCAGAACACCCAAGGAAAGGCGAGAAATGGTTTAATACCACCATTACTAAGGATTTGGAATTCAGGTCCTACTTAAATCCTCAACACAAAAACATGGTATGGAAGAAAAGCATCCCATCCACCTCGCTTGAGGAGAAGTGGAAGTAGTTATTGAAAGAAATCTTGGTTTATATAACCTGTGAAGGCAGCTATAACATGGTGATGATATATCACTTTAAATTAATGAACCATTTTATAGGAAGAATCCCTTTAAACCTTCCTTTCTACCTCCACAAAATCCTAACCAATATGGCCCATCAAGTCAAGGCCCAACCCACCAAAACCACAGGGAGGTTATCTCACCATGGCTTGATAAAACTCATTGTCCAAGAATCGGTGCAAAGAAAAAACATAGCATTGGCATATTTATTATTTTGGAATGAGTTTGAAATATGATTACAGCCAGAAGAAAAAGGAAAGTCCCCTTCAAAGAAATCCACCACCCCCAGTAGTGGAAAGAGGAAGAGGAGGACTATCTTACCAGTGACAATGGATCAACCTTCTCCAACTTTTAAAACAGACCAAGCCAAAAGAAATCTAGACTTCAGTGGAAAGGAGAAGGAATCCCCAACACAAAGTGGAAATATACTTAACCTACCCTAATCAGACTCAGAAGAATAAAATGAGCAAGAAGTTGACCTAACAGAGCAGGTTGTAGCAGAACATGAAGAGTTCCCCTCACAAACACCAAGGGAAGGTCAAGAGGAGCCAATGGTAGAGACCTCCTCAAGCAAACCTAGGTCTCAGAGAATCAATAAGCTATTAGGGAAAATACATGAAATGGAGGTCTTAGAGAGAGAGAGATAAAAATAACTAATGCAATAATAACCAAGAAAATTACTTAATTGCATAATTCTCTGCTAGAAATGAAAGGTTTGTATTTCCTGCTACAAAAAAGGAATATGATATTTATGAAGGACAACACCAAGCTCTACAAGATGATCAGACAATTGAGGTTGCAAATGAAGATTTCCAACTCAAACCCTAGCTATCAAGCTCACTTTGCACTAGAAACCGTAGCAAAGGCAGCAACAAGCTTTCAAGATCCTAAGGCAGCTCATGATGCTGTTGCTCTGTCAAACCCTATGCAAAATTAAGAAATAGCAAAAGGACAGAGGTAAAAGCTATAAAAGGTTGATTAAAGGATAATAAAATTTTGCAGAAAATGGAGCTTTTGGTGGCTTAGGTGAACGCAGCGGCTGTTCATTAGCCACCGAAAGCAGAGCTTTCGACAGCTAACAGACCCAAGATTTTGTTTCCTTAACCACTGAAAGCACAAAAGGGTGCAAAATGATATTTTTACACACATAACTCATGTTGATGGGTACAAACACCTCAGGGGTGAATTATGAAGCTGAAAATTGATGAAAAGCACCAGTGGAGGAGGTTTGTTCCAGTTTTGAAGGCGCGATCAAGGAGAAATGGGTCACAAACCTTACCTGTTTTTTACAAACCATGGCCTATCTATCAAATAATAGGTTATATCTCTACTACAGTGATCACTATAGTTATCAAAGAGTTAAATGAGTGAACAAAGTGTTAGAGTTAGATAGACTAGCACTTAAATTAGGGTTTTTGACCTAAATTTTTGCAAAATAGTAATGTGATCTATTTTTAGTAAATCAAATCCAAATTTTCAAGATCTGAATATTTTTGAAAAGGCTACAAATCCTAAGAATTATTTTGAAGCAAAGGTTCTACTTTAGATACTTTTAGACCGTTATTGTTGTCAAGCTTCTCATGGTATTCATCATTTAATATAAGCTCTTTTGCCATTATATGTTCAGCTTCCATATATTTTCTACTATGTACTTGTGCTTCAATGTCTGATTGAGTTTTATTATTTTCATCTAATGCTAGATAGCTATCATCATATCTATGTCTTGATGAGTTGAATTCCAAGTATTATTCCTTGTTATGATTATCCATTCATATGCGATTGTTTTATGGATGAATCTGCCAGCATAGTAAGTTCTCCATTTATTCACCTTATTATCAACCCTCTGAACATTGTTGGTTAGAAGGCTTGTATTTTGATTGAGTTTTATGCATTTATTAGGAGAGTGAGGTATTGTAGGTCATCTAAATTGATCCATTTAGGAAAACCATTAAAAACATTTAGGTTACCAGGCATCCTCGAGCTGCAACCGAGAGGAGTTTCCTGGAGCGATAAAAAATTGCCACCATTTCCTGGGAGAGGAGATTGAAGCTTAGCTTCCCTGCGATAGAACATAGATCCTACTTTGATGATAGAAAAAGTATCGACACTATTCTAGTTGTAATCATCTATCAGGAGGATCCATTGGAATAAGGTGGCTTCAAGAAGAGCAAGTACTAGAGCAAATCCTCAAGGGCCACCAGTAACACATGTTTGAGATCTAGAAGAGATTCTAAGAAGAGCTAAGGCTTCACTAAGACAGACCTCCAGAGCTGTAAGGGAAGCTACATCAAGTATTTCAAGAGGTACTTTTACTATTATATGAAATAGACCTCCATTTCAATCTCCTTCTGTTGAAACATATAATTTCTCAGGAATTTATAATTGAATCAGAAAATTTTAGGGTTGAGGAATATTAAAGAACTGTTTCTTGTGTGGATCCAATCCCTAGCGAATCAACTAAGATAAATCCAACCTGAATACTCTCTCAACTACCACCCACACCAGCAGTATCTCCTTCTGCCCTTTCCATACCCACTTCCAATATGGCTGCCCCTCTGACCAAAATGGAAAGGATCCTTGTTGCTAGATATGCCCCTATGAATTTGCCTAACCCCTTCTTTGCTATGCCTACTGGATATTATCTCAAATACATGCCTAATTTTACTGGGGAGGGATATTTCACATCTAGAGAGCACCTAGAAGTCTTCTACAGTTATGCTAAGAATAATAACATTGAACAAGAGGATGTGTGGACTAGGGTTTTTGTGCAAATTCTAGATGGTTAGGCTAGGAAATGGTTCAAAGAGTTTCCTGCTGGATCAATAGCAGGCATTGAAGCCCTAGATGACATATATATGATGCATTGGGGAGAAAGAAGAGACGACCTTTACTATATCACCGAATTTAGCAATCTGAAGAGAGAGAATGGTGAGATTGTTTCTAACTTCACAAAAATATTTAACAAGATGTTCAGCAAGATCCCTGACGAGATCAAACCAACTGACACTTCAGCCAAAATCACCTATGCCAATTCCTTTGATTCAGAATGATGTCTTCTTCTCATAGAGAGAAGATCAGATTCTCTGTCACTCATGCAAGATGCTGCCCTTGAAGTGGAATTCAATATCATTGCATCTTAGAAGTTTAAAGGAAAAATTTACTGGAAGGAGGAACCCTTAGATCCTCTAGGGGCTTCATCATCAGAGAAAAAAATGGAGAAAATGGACAAAATGTTTGACAACCTGACAGCTGAAATGTCTAGGCCTAAATACCGAGGTCAAATACATGTAAGGGGTAGAGGGCTAAATGATTTTGCTAACAAAAACCATAATTTTGTCCCTTACAAAAGAAACAACACACCAGCTCAGATCCTTCAAAGGGATAGGAATCAAGCTGAGGATTAAAGAATCAGAGATCCTTTTCAAAATGTTGTAGTAGAAGAAGAACCAGAGTTCACTCAAGAAGAAGGAGAGACAGAAGACAATACCAACTGTATGGAGGATGAAGTATATCTCTCTTTCCTGACACAAGCACACTATGAGGAAGCCCTCATGAATGAACAGATCATGGAAAAATCTCTGTATCAGGTAGATGATCAAGAAGGTTATAATTTGAGATCCAGAATTGTTTCTTCTATGAAGAAGACTCTTGTCCCTACAAAGCATCATGCTCCTCAAGATAGGAAGATTGCTGCTCCTACAAAGAATATGTCTGTTCCTCCAAAACAACAGTAAAAGCCATTACAATCATCAGTCCATGATCCTATTTATCTCAAAGCCACACCACAATAGGTGATATCTTCTAACAAATTATCCTATGCTTTCAATCTTGAGTCAAAAATTCAGAAGTTAAAAATCCCTTTTCCATTGATAGAGCTGATGAAGAACGATGCCTTCAAGTCATCCATACTGAAACATCTTCAGCCAAGGACACCCATAGATGCTGATTTTGTGAACTTGCAAGATGATAAGCCCACAATAATCCTACGTCCTATGATTGAGGAGCTAGATGAGTCTTTCCCACCTTTCTACATATCTTTGAATATCCATGATAAAATCTTTCATAATTGTATACTGGAATCAGGAGCTTCCCATAACCCAATGCCAAAAGTAGTGATGGATGAGCTTGGCCTCAGCATTACAAAACCCTACCATGATCTATTCTCATTTGAATCCAGGAAGGTCAAATGCGTGGGCCTCATCAAATACCTTGTCATAAACCTCTTCCAGTTGCCTTCAAAAAGTATATTGATGGACATAGTGGTGGCTGATATCCCACCTAATTTTGGCCTCCTGTTGTCTCACTCATGGAGTAAAAAGATGTATGGTACCCTTCAAATGGACCTTACATATGCTACAATTCTAATGTTTAGAGGGGAGACCAAGAGACTCTATGGGGAGAACTAGTTCACCTACATCATCAGCGATCCCAAGAACTCTATAAACCATCCCATATATGTAGTAGACATAGAATTTGGGGCATTCATCCTATAGATAGATTATTCCCAATGAACATCCATACAGCTTACAAACCCTACCTATGAGCCACCCAAGGAGGTAGCCAACCGAGGAGGTAACCACCTCTGTCTGGAGCATGTTTTTTGATCGGGATAGTACTCAAGCCTTAGCAAGTGCAGGAATAGTCCTGATTTCACCTTCAAAGGAGAGTATACATTTGTCTTATAAGTTGGAATTCAAGACTACTAACAACATAGAAGAATATGAGGCATTACTGCTGGGAGTGAAGGCTGCCAAAGAAATGGGAACCATGTGCATGAAGATATTTGGAGATGTAGATCTCATTATATAGCAAGTGAACAATACGTTTCAAGAAAATAATGTCAAATTGAAGGCATACATAGATGAGGTATGGAAACTCAGGGACTCTTTCATGTGTTTTGAACTCTCATATATACCTAGGGCTATGAACCATCTCATTGATTCCCTTGTTGTCTCTGTAAGTCAGTTTGTTCCCCCTTTACCTCCTAAGATGAGCTATGATATCCAAGTCAAGTACAGGCCATCCCTGCCTGATAATGTAAAATTTTGGAAGGTTTTTGAGAATGATCATGAGCTTAGTAAGTTTCTCCAGGTGGTAGATGAATTTTTTGATATGCATATTGATCAAGAAAACCTAAATATGGAAGAATCCCGGAAGCTCAAGTTAAAATATAAAGTAGTTGATAAGAACATTGTTCAGTTACCTAGCAATTATATACCTCAGGGTCTGGTACCCTTCGAAGAGCTATTTGATCATAATGATGTCCCATTTAAACCTGCCAAAAAGGAGAAATATGCTGCTTTCCAAGAGCAAAACATAGGTAGCCAAAGTTATCCAAAATTCATAAATCTCTCCACTAAGTTGACTGCTCATCAGAGGTAAAAATTTTGTAGTCTAGTGAAAGAGTTTGCTGATATCTTTGCCTGGGAATATAGTGACCTGAAAACCTATGACACTAATATCATCCAACATAGGATTCCCCTGGAGAAGGACACCATCCCTTTCAAACAAAAGGTGAGATAGATCAGTCCTCTCCTACTTCCTGTGATCGGGAAAGAAACCCAAAAGCACCTTAAAGTCAAAATCATAATTCCCATGAGGTGTTCCAAATGGATTGCAAATTTAGTGGTGGTCAGGAAGAAGAATGGAGAAATTAGGTTATGTGTGGATTTCAGAAACTTGAACAAATGATCCAAAAAAGACAACTATCCATTACCCAAGATGGAGCACCTGTTGTAAAGAGTCTCAGGGGCTAGTGTCATGTCATTCCTGGATGGTTTCTCTGGATACAATCAAGTTGTTGTGCACCCTGATGACTAAGAAAAAACTATTTTTACCACTGCCCGGGACACATTCATGCATGCCGAAATTCCATTTGGGCTGATAAATGTTGGGGCCACTTTCCAAAGGGCCATGGACATAGCTTTCGTGGGGTTGAAAGACAAATTTTTTCTCATATATCTTGGTGACCTCACTATTTAATCCAACAACCATCAAGAGCATTTGCAGCACTTGAGGAGGGTGTTTATAAAATGTATAAAATTTGGGATATCACTGAACCCGAGGAAGTCTCAATTTGCACTCAGTGAGGGAAATCTCCTAGGTCACATAGTTTCATCTGAAGGTGTGAAGATTGATCCCATTTGAGTTGAATCAATCCAGAAGTTGTCCATACCTAGGTCAAAAAGGGATATTGAGTCATTTCTGGGTAATATAAATTTTGTTAGGAGGTTTATCCCAAACTTTTCTGAGTTGGTAAAGCACATAAAATCCATGTTGAGGAAAGAAGATGAAATAAAATGGACAGAGAAAGCAAGAAGCTCTTTTGAAGACATCAAGAAGGCTATCATGGAAGCTCCCACTCTGATTCGTCCAGAATACACCAAGGGTTTCTACATTTTCTCGTTTGCATACTATGACATAGTGGAAATAGTGTTGTTACAAAAAGATGATGAATGCCTTGATCACCCTATTTCCTTTTTCAGCAATACATTGAGGGATGCTGCACTTAAGTATGATCCTATTGAAAAGCAGGATTATGCTCTCATTAAGTCATTGAAAGCCTTCAATATTTACATTCTACATGCCAAGGTCCTTGCCTATGTTCCTTCAGCTGCTGTAAAGGATTTATTGACCCAGCTTGAAATTAATGGAAAAAGAGCTAAATGGATTGCCAAGATTATTGAGTTTGACATAGAAGTAAATCCCACTAAGCTAGTGGAAGGGCAAGGTCTAGTTAAACTCATGGCTAAAGAAAATTATGATCTTTTGGGAATGAATTTCATTTGTATAAATTCATCTAACCTATAGACAAAGATAGCAGTAGAAGCAACAGCAGAGGCAATTCAGGAGCAGAATGACATTCACCAAGTAACTGAGAACTTGTTCTAATGTGAGTGGTACTCAGGTATTATTCATTTCCTGCAAAATTTAGAAGTCCCCCCTAGACTCACTCTAAATCAGGCATGGGCTCTTCAACTTAAGTATGTTAATTTTTCAAGTAATTGATAAACTGTTGTATTAGAAAGATCTGTCTAGTGTTTTGATAAGATGCTTAGATAAAGAAGAGTCAGTTTAGGTCATGCATCAGTTTCATTCAAGAACATGTGGAGGCCATCATTATTGGAATACCACATCCCACAAGATTCTGAGGTCTGGGTACTATTGGCCTGTTCGATTCTCTGATGTGTATACCTTTGTGAGAGCCCGTGGCAAGTGCCAAAGATTCGTAGGGAAGCAACAGCTCAAATCCTTTCCCCTTAGACCTATTGTAGTGAATGGTCATTTCTAGCAGTGTGGTGTTGATTTCATAGGTGAAATTAATCCTATATCAAGTGGTCAACACAAATGGATCCTAGTAACCATAGACTATTTCACCAAGTGGATAGAGGCAGTCCCTATAAGGAATTCCACTCACTAGGTCATCATGAGATTTTTATATGAGAACATTTTTATCAAGTTTGGATTCCCAGTAAGGCTAGTGACTAAAAATGCATTAGCTTTCAAAGCCGGGGAATTTGTTAACATGTGTGAGTCAATGGGCATTCAGTTGGTACATTCCACTTCCTATTACCCTCAAGGCAATGGCCTTGTTGAGTCATCCAATAAAATCCTAGTCAAGATCATCAGAAAACTATTGGAGAATAATAAGAAAAGCTGGGATTCTAAGCTAAAGTTTGCTCTATGGGTTGATAGAGTCTCTGACAAGAGATCCATAGGGACTTATCCTTTCAAGTTGGTTTATGGTACTGAGGCCATTTTTCCCATTCAGCTAATCCTGCCAGTTGCAAGATTCTTTCAGGAGGAACATGATGAACCAAATGACTTGGTGAGTAGGATGCTTGATTTGGTGGAGTTGCAACAAGTCAGGGAACAGGTGATGGAAAGGTCAGAAGCTCACCAAAAGAAGATCAAGATTATTTTTGACAAAAAGGAAAAGGTGGATAACTTTTAGGTTGGATATTGGGTCTTCAAATGGGATACTATCAGGAAAGACAAGGGAAAGCATGGAAAGTTTGACTCTCTATGGATAGGCCTTTTGTGATAGCTCAGGTGTAGCAGAACAACACCTTCAAATTGGAAAATCTGGAAGGAGAGGAGGTGTTTGATGGCCAAGTAAATGGGCAATTTCTGAAGCTCTATTTCAAATGAGTCTTTAAAGCCTTGTTATTGTAAAATATTATTTCGTTGATTGTTTTTGCTTACAAAATAAACTCCATGCCCAATGGAACAATATAAGATAGGTTTAATTCTTTTTTTCCTTTAGGAAATACATTTTGGTCTGGAGTTCTTGGGACCTCACAAGGACGTTCCCATCCATGAGTAGGAGGCAGATGTTATCTCCTAAATAAATTAATTTTCAAAAGGTCAAACTCAGACAATTTATTTTTGCATAGTAGTGAATATTTCAGGGTATATTATAAAATATGTTTTAGTGATTAACAAAATTGGAATGCCTGGTGTTCTATTTTTCAAGAAAATTTGAAAGTTTAAGCTTTTGGTGGCTTAGGCAAACTTTTCAATAGTTCATTAGCCACCGAAAAGCTAGCTTTCGGTAGCTAACGATTTCGACTCAGGACTGCGTTAACCATCGAAAGTCTGTTGACATTGTTTTTAATAAAATTTTGGAATGGGAGATTTCGGTGGCTTAAGAGAACTTTTGAACAGCTCATTAGCCACTGAAAAGCTAGCTTTCAGCAGCTAATGAGTTGGACTCAAGACTGCGTTAACCACAGAAATCCCGTTGACGTTGTTTTTAATAAAATTTTGGAATAAGGTATTTTGGTGGCTTAGGAGAACTTACCAATAGTTCATTAGCCACCGAAAAGCCCAGGTTTCAGCAGCTTAGTAATTGGTCCGAGAAGACATTAACCACCAAAAGCTAATTAACTACGTTTTTGGATAAATTTTGGAAAGGAAGATTTCAATGGCTTGGGCAAACGTGCCAATGGTTCATTAGCCACTGGAAATCCTAGCTTTCGGCAGCTTGCAAATTAGACCCAAGATTTTGTTAACCATCGAAAAGGACAAAAGAGAAAAATGATTAGCTATCCATCGAAATCAAACGCTATCAACATGAGTGATCCGAATTTATGTGTGAACAAAAGAATGGATACAAAATCATAATAACATACATTTTTGCAAAGATAACAAAGATACAACAAACAAATATTCTATTAAATGGCGGAAATAGAACTGACTGTAATACAATAGCTAGAATGGTGGTAGCTATCTATGAGAAGAGATGTGACTTCTACGCTCATCCGTGTAAAGTTGAATACAAAATGAGGCTAAAGGGACCTGTTTACAATAATAACAAGGGTGATAACCCCAAAAATCCAAAATGTAACCCTAGAAGATTAACCATCATAAAGTTTGCAGCCCCAAAGTGGTAAGTTGAACCGTCACTTTCCCGGGGTCATAACTTTTGCATACAATCTCCGATTTGGGTGTTTGATAGCTCATTGAAAAATTCTATCTAATATTTACAACTTTTGGTTGGACAAATGAATGCCGATGGAAACCATTTGGCCCCCAAATCACCAAAAAACGTCGTTTAGGGCCTCAAAACGGCTTTGAAAGTTTGGGACTCAAAAAAACATAGAAAAATAACTACGAAACTGCCACAATGGACAATTGTTTTGAGCCAGTTGAATAGGTGGGTGGCCATCGATATCCATCTGGATCAATCCTCCCTCCTTAGGAAGCAATGGTCTCCATTGCATCAAATCCCATATCATATCTTGAACTGTGTGTTGAGTTAATATCCTGGTGCGACATTTGCTGAAGTGAATAGATTTCTTTTCTTTGGCATCTTGAGAGGGTTGTAATTCTTGTTATTAATTTTTCACAGTGGTCTATGAATTGAAAACATAGTATCACAAAGAATATAGACAAATATACATAAAATTGGCAAAATGGTGCTACAATGGAAGTAGCAGCTTTGTATAATCAAATGAAATAATTATGATACAATACAATGATCATGCCAGATGCATGAATGCCAAGAAAATTTGAATTCCCAAGGAGGTCATTCAAATTGAATGAGTGATTCTAGCTTAACTGAATGTAAGCCACAGTAGACACTCAAGTTAACCACTGATCAAATCCCTAATTGACTCAATTGAGCCCTAACTGAAGTTCGAGTGCAATAAATGGCCTAGTCTAACCGAAAGTAGCTCAGACACATCTCACTGCAAGCCAACCAATAAGTGGTAGTACATCAATGACTCCAATGAACCCCGATCAGGTTAACTGAAGTGTAACTAACCATCAAAAGTGGTTGGAGGCACCCCTGTTGACTCCAGTTCATTAAATAATCAATTTAATGAAGGGAGGTGCCTTCACTGCTCTGTTTAACTGATTATAACCATCAGTTAGCAATAAAGTGCATTTATGACACTTAGATCACCCCCGAAGTGCTCCAGTTAACCTCCCTGAATGAAGGATAAGGCTTAGTTAGCCTCCTTTACTGAAGGTAGGCATGGGTGTGCTCATGGTGATGTCATACAGTGCTCCTCTTATGTCAATTTATTCAATAAAACTTAGGATAGTGGTTTAACTACACCAAATTGACAAAAATGAGTGTGTATGTTGGTAAATGGCTCCAACACCCCCCCTTAAGCTATACTCAGGAGAAGTAGAAAACATAAAGTGCATAAAAATTCTAGGGCCACAGCAACAAAGGCCATAGGTCACCCTATACAATACTGAAACTCAAACAATTCTCAAAACAAACTAAGTGAGGAAAAGAGGGAAAACCCAGTGGGAAAACCCCCCCTTAAGCAGAACACTGAAAGTAGCTGGATCACCCTAATGAACTCACCCCTAACAGTGAATCGAGGTAATTGAACTTATTTTCTAAAAAGATCTTGGTGAAGATGTCGGCAATATACTCATCAGTCGGACAGTAATGCAGAATGATGGTCCTATCATGCACTAGATCCCTGATATAGTGCATGTGTATCTCTACATGCTTGGTCCTCTTCCTGGTAACTAGACCTATGCATATATTAATAGCACTTTAATTGTCACAAAAGAGGATAGTGGACAAAGTACTACCAAGATCAAACTCTGAAAGAATGCCTTACAACCAAACAGCTTGGATGCAAGCATTCACCTCTCCTCGATACTCGGCCTCTGCTGAAGACAATGCTTTGGTGGCCTGATTTCTACTAGAATAGAAAATGGAGCCACCACCAAACAAGAATACATATTAGGATGATGGATTTCGGTCAATAGAATCACTCGCCCAATCGAAATCTATGTATCCAGCCATCTATAGCTCGGAGTCTGTAGCATAGTGAATGTGGTAGGTCCTGGTTCCCTGAATGTACTGGAGGATCCTCTTAGCTGCATTACAATGAATATCATGGGGCTGCTGCATGTATCTTGATACACCATTCATGGCATAACAGATATTAGGCCAAAAATGAGTCAAGTACAACAAGCTACCAATCAGTTGTTGATAAATAGTGCAGTCCATGGGAGGTGTGCTTTTTCCTTCTTCAAGGTTGATCCATGAAAGGAAAGGGAATGGTGTAGGCCTACATTCAGCCATGTTAAACTTGAATAATAGGTATGATATATATTTGTACTAAGTGACCATTATCCCATCAGAATTTTGCTCAATTTGAGCACCAAAAATTGTTTTAAGATCCCCAAATCGCTCATTTCAAATGTATTGTGGAGAGAAGTTTTGATGAATGAAATAGAAGAAACTGTGCTACCTGTGATCAGTAGGTCATAAACATAAAAAATAATAATAAAAAAACCATTAGAATACTATATATACACATTTGGATCTTATTTACACGTTTGGAAGTTTTGCGAGAGAAGGAAGGCATCCATCTTGGAATACCACTCTCTTAGGGCCTATTTTAACCTGTATAGTGACTTCTTTAGCTTGCAAACTAAAGATGGGTCATAAATGTAGCCCTCAGGATGCTTCATGTATATCTCCTCATGAATATATTCATGCAGAAAGGATGACTTAACATCCATATGATGCACTTTCCAGTGCTTAGATGCTGAAATTCTGAAAACTAGGCGGATGGAGTCCATTTTGCAACTGTTGCAAAAGTCCCATGGTAGTCCACACCTTGGACCTGGGAGAAACCTTTTTCCACTATCCTTGAATTATATTTGTAGGTGATTCCATATGCAGAAACCTTAGTCTGAAACACCCACTTTCATTGAACCAATTTCCTTCCCAGAAGAAGAGAAACTAGCTCCCAAGTAGTGTTTTTTTGAAGAGAATTCATCTCTTCATCCATGGAAACTTGCCATCTCTGATACTTCCGAGCATGGTAGTAGGACTTTGGGTCTGAACTTATCATAAAATAACAAGATTTAGACAGCAAATAATCAGGGCAAGAGAGTGCAATACCTACTCTTTGGAAATCAGACTGGGTTCTCCTTGAATCATCCAGATATCCAATGTTATCTCCTATGGAGGAGAATGTCTGTCGGGCCCATGTTGGGAGATGATTTTGTACTTAAGGTTCTGATTCAACATTTGATATTTTCTGTACACTGATATCAAAAATCAGAGTATCCAAATTAGAGACATCACCCCCAATTTCATCATCTAAATATTCAGTAGAATAGGAAGGAAATTCAGTAGTTTTCTCCTTCACTAGTTCCACCTCCTGAAGAGGCTCATCGAACATGACACTCATTTCGATGATGATCTATTTTTTTTTGATATATTGTAGCTTGAAACCTTTTGATTCATCAAAATACCCAATAAACATACATTCTATGCTTTTTGGTTGCAAATCCCTCCTTTTATCAAGTGGAATTCGGGCCCATGCAGTTGACCCAAACACCCGCAAATTCGACACATCTGGCTTGTGTCCAAATTATGCTTTGAAAGGGGTATTCCCCTTCATGAATGAGTGTAGAACTTTGTTTTTAATATATTCTATAGCATGCATGGATTCATCCCACAAATTTTCAGCCAACTTCTTTGATTCCAACATACGGGTGGTGATCTCCTTGAGAGACTAATTCTTCCTTTCCGCTACACCGTTCTGTTAGGGAGTGTAGGGAACTTGATGCTTGACTTGAATACCAATTTGGGAACATATGTGTAGAAACTCATTAGTGACATAATCCTTGCCATTATCAGATATCAATATATTGATCTTTTTTCCAGATGCATTCTCGATCAAGGCCTTCAGTTCAATGAAATTTTCACAGACTTCAGACTTCTTTTGATAAAGAAGACCCATGTGTACCTAGAAAAATCATCAATAAATGTAAGAAGATAAGTTGATCCATTCATGTATGTGATATGAATGGAACCACTGATATCAGAATGTATCAGTCCTATGATGCATGATGCTCGGCTTGCCTTCCCCCGATTGAACTTATGCTTAGGGTGCTTTCCAACAACACAACCCTTGCAAATTCCAGTGGTTTCCTTGATGACCGGGAGGCCTTCAACCATAGAATTTTTCTGTAATTGCTACAAGTATTTGAAGTTGAGATGGCCGAAACTCTCATGTCACAGTATACTAACTTCATTTCCATGAGTCAGCAATGTTTTGGGCTTTGCATCTGCTACAAAATGGGAAAACTCATAGGCTTTTGCATGATGGTTTGCAAGGCCTTTTCCAACAAGTTTCCCGAATGCAAATTCTATGATCTATACATCATTCTAGCTGAAGGATATTCTCTTGGGAACTCCCATATGTGTCATTTGATAAACACTAAGGAGGTTTGATTCTAGAGATGGTACATACAAAACATTTGAAATATAGCGATTCTCAAGATTTATAGTACCTTGTCCTTCTGAAATGATGGTGGAGTCATCTCCCATGTGGATGGGAATTGATTTGCTAGTGTCCAGAGATGAGAAGGAGTCTCTTTCATCCATCATGTGGTTCAAAGCCCCAGAATCTATCAAGATTTCCTTGGACTTCGAAGTGCTTTCCATGAGGGCATGACCTCTTTCATGCTGTGGTTCCCGATCTTGCTGATCTCTCCTCTGAAAGCTTTCTAGAATATTGATGTGATTTCTCTCAAGGAGAGAGATAGCTTCATCAAGTTTCTTTTTCATGCAGGCATGTTTAGGGTGGAAGCCCTTATCGCAGTATGAACACTTGACTTCTTCCTTTCCATGATGCTCTTTTCCTTTGTTCTTCTTTGAGCCGAAAGACTCTTCATGCTGCTGGTTTTCAACTTTAGGCTTAGGAGCTTCGAATTTGGTTTTTGGGTTATTCTACTACTTTCCTTTACCCTTTAGATCTTTGGGTCTTGAGACATGGATAGCTTGATAATGGGAGGATCTGATGATCCCCATCTGGATAAGCTTATTATGTTCTTTTGTTAGGGACTCAATGAAGGCATTGAGTGAAGGAATCTTCCATCCAGGGGTTGTGAGCTTCCCTGCACAAAATGTAGAGACAAAAACAAAATAATCAGCTCCAGGTTTGGAGAGTATAGCGAGGATGAGCTGATCATCCTCCTTCTCCACTTTACATTGCTTCAATAGTAGGACAATGTGCTTGAACTTTGTGAAAAATTCATTCAAGGTCTTGAAATTGGAAGGATAGAGAGACATCAACTCATTCTCAAGATGGTATACTCTCAAATCATCCTAATTTCCATACAAGGTTTCCAATTTGGCCCAGATTTCCTTTGGAGTCTTCAATCCCGAGAGATGGAAAAGAATATCTTGGGAAATAGAGAGGCACAAGAATCCAAATGCTTCATCTTTGTTGTTCAAGAATATAGCTTTGTCTGTCATAGAAGTAGGCTCTTCTTCAATGTCCATAGTGACCCTATAGATTCCTCTAGCATGTAGCTGGATCTTCATGTCTCCTTTCCATGAGTGGAAATTGAACGAAGTCAAGAGTTCTACGGAAGAAGCCATCTGAAACTGCTAAAGTGAATGCTTTCACCTGTTAAAAACCTGCAAATCACAACAAAAGGGGCACTGTAAGGTACAAAAACATGTATATTTTAGGATTTCATCACACCCAACATAATTGATCAAGAAATATTGACCAACAATTTCCTTACTTGGGGTATTAAGTGGTAATCCTTGGCTTCTGGTGCAGTGCTGGATTTTTGAGCTTTTGCTCAATTTTTCATGCAAGATATATCAAAATCATTTCTTTTGAGAGATCTGAGCTTCATCCCACCATGATCTCTGATACTATATTAATTTGTCACGGTGTTCTAGGAACCGAAAACACAGTCTCACAAAGAATATAGACAAATATGCATAAAATTGCTAAAATCGTGCTGCAATGGAAGTAGCAGCTCTGTATAATCAAATGGAAGAATTATGATACAATACAATGATCATGCCAGATGCATGAATTCCAAGACAATTCGAATTCCCAAGGAGGTCATTCTAATTGAATGATTGAGTCTAGCTTAACTGAATGTAAGCCACAATAAACACTCAAGCTAACCACTGATCAAAACCCTAATTGACTCAACTGATCCCTAACTGAAGTCAGATTGCGATAAATGACCGAGTCTAACTTAAAGTAGCTCAGACACATGTCACTACAAGCCAACCAACAAGTGTTAGCACATTAATGACTCCAATGAACCTCGATGAGGTTAACTAAAGTGTAACTGACCATCAGAAGTGGTTGGAGGTGCCCCTATTGACTGCAGTTCATTAAATAATCATTAAGTAATCAATTTAATGAAGGGAGGTGCCTTCACTACTCTATTTAACTAATTGTAACCATCAGTTAGCAATAAAATGCATTTATGAAACTTAGATCACCCCCGGAGTGCTCCAGTTAGCCTCCTCGAATGAAGGAGAAGGCTTAGTTATCCTCCTTGACTAAAGGTAGGTGTGGGTGTGCTCATGTTAATGTCATACAGTGCTCCTCCGATGTCAATTACATCAATAAAACATAGGATAGTGGTTTAACTAGGCCAAATTGACCAAAATGAGTGTGTATGCTAGTAAATGTCTCCAACACTTGTGTGGATGATTTGTTTTTGGAGGAGCACCTTGAATGCATGGCCTGACATTGTAGAGGTACTCAGATAGATGAGGAAATGATGACTCTGTCTTCTTCTTGTGTTTGATGAGTAGAGACACCCTGTGCAGAGGGTGTCGAGGTCTCTGTAATCTTATGTTCTCCTTTAGATGCAATTGTTAAGAGGAATAATTTTTTGATGTGGGAGATTATCTTCCTACCTTGCGAGACTTTGCTAGGTGCAACGGTATTTGGTATTCGATAGATGTTTCCTCCTAAAGTAACAATGATGCTGTGAGGTCGTGACTCATATACAACATGACGCTTCCACATATATGGTTGTCCTAAAGGAACATCAAAGACTTCAAGTGGGGCCACATCACATAGTACCTCATCTTTGAAAGGATTGATGCCATTTGGTAGGAGGCATTCTTGAGGAATGTGGATAACTCGTCCTTGGCTTAGCCAATTGATGCTATAGGGTTGTGGGTGTGGTGTTGTCGGAAGCTCCAATCTCTTGACGACTTCTACTGAGATCAGGTTCTTTTGGTTTCCATTGTCAACAAGGAAATGTAGTGGGATTCCCTTCACCCACATATACGAGTGGAAGAGGTGCTCCTCTTCCTATAAATCTTCAGGATCCTCTAGTTAAATTTGTGCAGTGGAAGTGGGGTTTGCATCAATGATCTTCCTCTCATTGTATGTGGCTATGGAATTGGGTTCGGAATTCGAATTAGGATTTGATTCTGAATATTTGATCTCGACCACTAATGACTGCTTTGAGCGACATTCATCATTATTTTTCCAAGGGATTTTATGAAATTTGCACCACTTACCGATGTCCTTATTTGTCTTTCCATCCCCCTTATTTGCTTGTGGTGGGGCTGGTTGTTGTTTCCTTTTGCTATGTTCTGTGGGATAGGGTTTCCCTTGCCTTGCTTCTGTGGTGGATTCATAGGTCCAAAGTCTTGCTTTTTCTTTTGTCAAAATTTATCCTCGATTTTCACAGCATACCGATAGGTAGATCCAAGTGAAGATATGTCAAGGAAGTCCATCTCAGTTTGAATGTATTGATGTAGACCACTGCGATATTTCAGAATTAGGTGCCACTCGGAGTCCTTGATACCCACCTTTGTGCACAAGGTATGAAAGTTGTTGGTGTACTCTGACACCATCTAATCCCTTTCTTAACACATAATGGTCCATTTTGTGTATTGGTCATCATAGTTTCCCACAAGGTAATACTGTTCCCTGATGGAATCTATGAAAGAGGCCCAAGTGGGATTTGTTTCAAACATTCCAAACTCATCTATTGAGTTTTTCTGAGAATAAGTACCCCACCAATTTTGGACATGGGGGACTTCCTTAAGGAGTGGAAAGGTGATCTTTTCCCTATCAGAAACATTGTGGATAGAGAAATACCCTTCTAGAACATTCAATCAATTATCCAAAGCATCTCCATCAATATTTTCTTCAAATAAAGAAATATTAAAGTTAACTTGTACCTTAAAGGGATTTGCATCCCCAAACTGGCTGCTCGTTGAAGATGTACTTACTGCTGTAAGAATTCATAGAAGGATTTGGGTGAAACTATCCATCATCTCATTTTTTTATTGCTCGATGGCTGCCTCGAGCAATGACTTGATAGGATCTCCTGCTCCATCGTCTCTATTTTCTTCCACCATGGGAGGTCGTTTGGGGTGATGAGAGTGATCAAGTGAAACTAGTTCGACACCGAACTCTCTATATCTTGACATCGTCGGGGACATGCACCAAGAAATAATCAAAAAGCAGATTGCTTTGATACCACTGATCTAGATTTATGTGTGAACGAAATGAAAGAACAGATATAGAATCATAATAACATACATTTTTGCAAAGATAATAGATATAGAACAAACAAATATTCTATTAAATGGCAGAAATAGAACTGACTGTAATACAATAGCTAGAATGGTGGTAGCTATCTCTTAGAAAAGATGTGACTGCTATGCTCATCCATGCAAAGTTGAATACAAAATGAGGCCAAAGGGGATTATTTAAAATAATAATGAGGGTGAGAACCCCAAAATTCCAAAACGTAACCCTAGAATATGAACCGTCATAAAGTTTGCGTCCCTAAGGTGGTAAGTTGAACAATCAACTTCTCGGGGTCATAACTTTTGCATACGATCTTCGATTTGGGTGTTCGATAGCTTGTTCGAAAGGTATATCTAATATTTACAAATTTTGGTACAACAAATGAATTCTGATGGAAACCATTTGGCCCCCTAATTGCCAAAAAACATCATTTAGGGCCTCAAAATGGTTCTGAAAGTTTAGGACCCAAAAGACTGTAGAAAAATAACTAGGAAACTACCACAATGGATAATTGTTTTGAGCCAGTGGAATAGGTGGGTGGCCACCGATCTCCATTTGGATCAATAAGGCATGTCATGATCTAACACTTAACCGCCGAAAAGATTGGGGGATTGCAGAAAATCATAAGTTGGTCGATAAAAGGTCATTATTGATCTGAAGTGACTGATAGAGACCAAAACCCTGGCTTACCCTCCATCTGTCCCACGAATGCAGTTGAACCACCACAGAACATCAAGTTCCAGTTAAAGATGATTGTTGTACTGACTATCTTAGGTTTATCGCCAGAGTTTACCATCACTGTACTCAAGTACCAATCGACCGATTAATCCCTTAAAATCAGCACCATATCCTCAGAATGCTCCACATTCATCTGCATACATCCTCACCACTCTAGATCACCTGAAACTAGCACGCTAATCCCATTTACAGAATTCAAATTTTGATTTTTGTAGGTACTAGAAGCACAGTCCAAAGATGAAGAAGGTAGGAGGACCTGCCCTCAGACATGAGTTAGGTGACATTGGCTATCTTGAGTCACATCCAGAAGTATGCCAATTCTTTAGAGATGCAGGCTGTTACAGGTTCTACGATAAAATATAGGGTTCCCACTAACAAGTGGTAGAAGCCTTTGTTCTTTCTTTTGATGGCTCTACGGAATTGATAGGCAAGGAAGAGTTCCAGGTTGATGAAAACCTAATAGCAGAAATTGCAGAACTCCCAAGGACTAGGGAGAAATTGTTCAAGACCACCATTACTAAGGATTTGGAATTCGTGTCCTACTTAAATCCTGAATAGAAAAACATGGTATGAAAGAAAAACATCCCATCCACCTAGATTGAGGAGAAGTGGCAACAATTATTGAAATCAATCTTGGTTTATATAACTTGTGAAGGCAGGTATAATAGGGTGATCATATGTCACTTTAAATTGATGAACCATTTTACAGGTAGAATCCCTTTAAACCTACCTTTCTACCTCCACAAAATCTGTAATGTCCCAAGTCTGTTGTACAGACCTAAACACTCTCCAATTTTGTTAATTATATTAAAATTTCTAAACTTGAATTAATTTACAAAATGAATTCTCTTACTGGGCAATAAGGGGTTTATTCTGGGAAATTTTTGCTAACAAAAGGAGTGAGCAGTGGGCATCAACCAAAGACAATCAGAAATTGAATTTCCTCTCCCCTAACACATTTATATATGGTGCCATTTAGGGTTTAGAGTCCGCACTGCGGAAACTTACTACCACGCTTCTGGGCAGCCAAATCGTGCAACTAAGGAGAGTAGTTCGGTCTGTTTCAACTAGGGGCTTATGGAAACTTGCATAGATTTATTCCAGCATTAATATAAAATAAATAAATGATTTATATAGTTCATTGATGTTCTGGAAAGTTCTAATAATTTTTGGGTGAATTTGGGATTTTTGGCCAAGGAGAACCCTGCGCAAAGGAGGATGCCAAAGGGTGGTATGAACCAAACAAAAAATGGTTCTATATATTGATATGGGAAGTAAGGCCTTTTTCTGACCTACAGGAATTGAAAGAGCTCAGTTTGAGTTTACAGAGCCTATTTTACATCAATTTCAGTAAAACTAGTAATCTAGCTAGGGTCTTAAAAAGACTATTAGATCATCTTAAATTCATTTATGTAAAATATGAGATTTGTAACAGAGATAAATATAATCTATCTGAACATGAATACTCCCTTCAATCACTTCCCCAACATATAATATTTATTACATCACTCAAATTTACTCAATTCCACCATACATTAATAAAATGGGCCGATTTGATGAAACTGAGACAATATTCTTTAGGGGCAAAGATATCTCAAAATGATAAATGTAATGTTCAGAAATGTATGACACTATAGAACATAAATTACAGTATTGACTGACCATTACAAATATGCTTCCAAATTTAAGGAGCAGGAGGCCCGTATCATGGCCAGGAAGGGACTGTGAGCATAGGTGAAGCATGGGCTTCACTAGAGCTCAAACTGAACTTGATGGAGGCTGAAAATGGATCTGATTATCCTCCAATTTCTGAAATCTAGTGCTCCATACCTTAAATGGAAGAGAAGGGGATGGAAGGAGAAGGAAATGGAAGGCTAGGGCTCATCTCTTGGTAGTCTGAGGCACAACACTCAGAAGTAATGCTCACATAAGCATTCAACAATCAAATCATCAACTAAACTGAATAATGAAGTTGTAAATTCCCTTAAGTAGACCTTGGGTGACTTTTTGAGCAAGTACTTCACCCGTTGAACAAGTAACCCACTTTGCAATCTTGTTCCTAAGCCATGAGTGGCCCTCCTTGATGGGAGTAGCAGTTTTGGTTTGCTAATGATGTTTCCTTCTTTGTATAACTTATCCCAAAGTGGAAATTCGACCTCCTTGAGAAAAATAGAAAGTATGAAGCTTAGTAAATGTTTCCATGTTTGTATCGTTCAGTCCAAAATAGAAACTGCTCCTTCCTTGAGTAATTAGCAAGTTTGTGCATAAGGTAATATTTCCTTGCTTTTCATCCCTGCACCAAATTAGAAACTAATTTGGATAGTTTCTATCTTTTCTATGACATGTTTCTTTTTCCTTATTTTGCATTGTTTCCATTTTTCCATCCAAGGCAAGTTTCCTAATGCACCCTCCTTCCTTGACAACTCATTTCCACCATTAATTATTTTTCATAATACTTAACTAATTACAAATAACATGAATTTAGAAATTACATGCCTCCATAGTTTTAAATAAATAAAAATTCCTAGGTATCATTAACTAATTAAATGTTTAACACTTGGAAACTTGACAAGGTCAACACTTTCAATGTCCCTTCAAGGGAGGGACATGATAGTCCTCCCCTCCCAAGTCTGCTTGTCCTCAAGTAGAAGCAGTCCAGAGTGCTGCAAAATTTGTCCTCCATGCTTCTATTCTACCACTATGATTATAGTCATTTATTCAATGACCACTTGTTTCAATAAAATTGGGAAACCAATTAAGGTAACTTAGTAGAATTCCTAGATCCCATTTCCTACTCTGCAAGGATCCAAATTTTTCTGCCCCTTTTGGAAATATTTCATTCCAAATAATGCCAGGGTCCCATGGTATTATTTTCTCCCTTCCAAACATTAGTAACAATAACAAAATTCTATCATCATAGAAGATGAAAATGAGGATGTGAAAATCATACCACCACATTGACAATTGATCACTTCCCATGCCAAACTGGATATCTTTGAGGGTCTCCCACCAAGAATGGAACTTATTAATGTGGGACCAAGTCATCTTGAGCCTTTCTAAAGTATGAAAATCCATGTGCAAGCTAGCACTAAAACTCACATCACTGTTTTTATAACTACACAGGAGGTTATCCCATGGCCCTCCATGTATACTGAAAGCATCATATAGAATCCATACATTCTCATGCTGCTGGTGATACAATTTCTCTGATGTGTCCAATGTCTCTCCATTGATGCAAGCAAGATGTTTTCCCTCTAGTGCACGCATCTCAATCATGTGTCTAGCCACCCAATCAATGGACTGCCAAACTTTCATGCTGAATGATTTAGGTGGGAATAATTCAACCACTAGTAATGCACTTGTCAAACCACATGGCTTGACCATCAATCCCTCAACTGGAAGAGTGGAAGTATCATTCTCCTCTTGTGGCATCAGCAAAAAAATCCTTTCACCCAATTTTCATCGCCACATGATGTCGTTGACATAGAAGTGTGAGGTGAAGAATCATGAGACAAATCCCTACAATTCTCATCCATCAAGATAATTGTTCCACAACTTCCTCCATTAGTTTTCTCAATGACAGTGTAATAATGTTCCTCCTTCAAAATTGTACAACATTTTCCTAGAGGAAACTCATAATCTCTTAGGAACCATGCAAGTGCTTGGTCTTCATATTGCTTGACCTCAAACTCCTCAAGAACATGCAAATCAGAATCCACATCATGTGAATGTGTATGGGAGGTATCTAATAGCTAAAAAATAAGTCGTTGTTTCTGTTCATATGTCAATACAATGTCAGTCACAACAAAAAATTTATTGCAGAAATAAAATTCTTTACCTCCCAAGGTCTTCATTCCCGAGGTTCCTCTATCTATCCAATCAATGGATGAACAAGTAATTTTATTTGCCAATCCATATTGAATGTGATCAGCCATATTTATGAAGGATATGAACACTTCATCCTTCCTCTCAATCTCAATGATTTCTTGGCCTAGATTTTCATCCTCATAGATTTTCACAAGCACCTACAAATCTGCTCCTCCCTCATGGCTGTCCTCCACATGAGGTTCCTCCGTTATACCCAAAACATTTCCTTCCATGCAGCATGAAAGTTGTGACACCTTCAGCTCCTTCTAAAGTTGAAATATCTGTCACTTTGAATCTTGAATGGATCTTTGTGTGCTCTTCAATAAGTTACTAGTGATCTCCAACTTATTAGTGATATTTTCTGATTTTTCTTCTTCCTTCTTGAGTGCACTATGGTACATTTCAGCCACCATGAGGAGATATTCTCTATTAGATAATAATTTCATATATCTCTCCTTCCTCTTGGCCATTCCTTCTTTCAGTGCTATGCACTCCTCTAGAAAGGATTCTCCTTCCATATCTCCACCAGAAGCTTGCCAACAACATCTTGCCACCAAGGCATTGATGTCAACAAAGTTTTTCATGGCTTCCCTAAGATTTTTTCTATACTCCTTTAGTGATCCACTCAAATGATGTGGCTCGCCAAAAATATCCTCCATCAAGTTTTCTCCTTCTAATAGATGACGTATATGCCCATTTTTCTTGTGGCATAAATCCACCACATCAAACTCATCCTCAACATACAGGCCAACCTTTGAATTTTCTGCACACTCACTTCCATTATGTGAAGTGGAGGGTATCTCTGAATGCTGGAATGACATGTGATCTGTATGAAAATTAGAAAGCATCTCATGCCTTGGAATTTCAGCTTCATCATGTTGCAAGAGAGTCCAACATTCTGAACTGTGTCCCTTCCTTTGCATCAGATTTTCGTCCTTCAAATTTCCTAGTTTACATCTAGCTGGTGGGGGCTTTCCTTCCACTTCATTATGCAATTCAAATGATAAATTCAGATCTGATATTCCTTGTTATTTTGGATCTGATCCAAAATATTCCTTCACCATATTATCACCATTAACAATATCACCCCTCTTTTAACTGATTATGTGATCACTAATAGGGAAACTGGGAGTGAATTTATCTCCCTCACATGAAGTGGCCTTCCTTTTGCAGTCCTCAGATGCAAGTGAAGAATTTTTATATTTACATGGATCAGATGGTTGCAGGTGTAAATGGCTGCTGAAAAAATCAGAACTTTTATTATCCATGTTCTTAGCATTACCATCTTCCTGTACGGATACTATGGTGCCCTGCTCTTCCACCAAAATTTCTGCTTCACACCCAAGTGGCATGGTCTTGTTTTCATATTCATTATGTGGCTCAGAAGGTGACTGTAAATCTGATTTGTGTACCTCTTTTGGATCTGATATAAGAGATGTCTCACTACCCATACATGAGCCAAAACCTTGAGCAGTGATCCGGAGATCACCCACCAAGAAACCTGAAGTGCATTCCTCTTCAATTTCTTCTCTTATGCAACCACATTATGGTGATTTGCACTTCACTTCATGGATATCTTCTTCTTCCTCATTTATATTCTCCTCCAAGCAACTTGATATTTTTTCATATTTAGGGGTACTCATGTCACAAAATTCAGAATTTCTGTTTGAAGAAAAACCAAACAGACTCTTAAATATTGAATATGCAGATGGCTTTGATGAATCTTCACCTTTGGTTCCTTCTTCTTCTTCTTTTTTCATAGAGGTGGAACAAATCGGTTCCTCTCTGGATGGATTGCATATCTTGAAAGAATGTTCATAATCATGCTTGGGCCAGAATCCATAATTGAAATAAATATAATCTCAAAAATAAAGGTTTGCACAAATATTCCTACCCAAAGCTAGATAGTCCTCATAGTAGTGAGGCATGTTCTCACATGCTTCAATGATCTCTGCCAATTTTTTCTTAACCATTAGATAATAATATTTTATCTCTACCCTATTTGATGTCCATCAGTATTCATCATATTCATTCTTTTGTATGCCTCCATCAACATAGAGTATTTCTTCTTCTTCATGTCTTCTGTAGTATTCTTCATACTGCTCATCATAGTCATCCTCATAGTATGACATGGATGCAAATTTCTTCAGTGAGAGATTTCTTTCCACAAGATGATCCAAGGAAAGAGCTATGATACCACTGTAATGTCCCAAGTCTGGTGTACAGACCTGAACACTCTCCAATTCTGTTAATTATATTAAAATTTCTGAACTTGAATTAATTTACACAATGACTTCTCTGACTGGGAAATAAGGGGTTTATTCTGGGAAATTTTTGCAGAAAAAAGGAGTGAGTAGTGGGAAGAAACCAAAGACAATTATACATTGAATTTCCTCTCCCCTAACACATTTATATCTGGTGCCATTTAGGGTTCAGAGTCCACACTGCAGAAACTTACTACCACGCTTCTTGGCAGCCAAACCGTGCAACTAAGGAGAGTAGTTCGGTTTGTTTCAACCAGGGGCTTATGGAAACTTGCAGAGATTTATTCCAGGATTAATATAAAATAAATAAATTATTTATATAGTTCATTTATGTTCTGGAAAGTTCTAATAATTTTTGGGTGAATTTGGGATTTTTGGCGGTTTTGGCCAAGGAGAACCCTGCGCAAAGGAGGATGCAAAAGGGTGGTACGACCCAAACCAAAAATGGTTCTAGAGATTGATATGGGAAGGCAGGCCTGTTACTGACCTACAAGAATTGGCAGAGCTTATTTTACATCAATTTCAGTAAAACTAGTAATCTAGCTAGGGTCTTAAAAATACTATTAAATCATCTTAAATTCATTTCTGTAAAATATGTGATTTGTAACATAGATAAATATAATCTCTCTGAACATAAATACTCCCTTCAATCACTTCTCCAACATATAATATTTATTACATCACTCAAATTTACTCAATTCCCCCGTACATTGATAAAATAGGCCCATTTGATGAAATTGAAACAATATTCTTCAAGGGAAAATATATCTCAAAATGATAAATGTAATGTTCAGAAAATTATGACACTATAGAACATAAATTACAGTATTTACTGACCATTACAAATATTCTTCCAAAATTAAGGAGCAGGAGGCCCGTATCATGGCCAGGAAGGGACTGTGAGCATAGGTGAAGCATGGGCTTCACTAGAGCTCGAACTAAACTTGATGGAGGCTGCAAATGGATCTGATTATCCTCCAATTTCTGAAATCTAGTGCTCCATACCTAAAATGGAAGAGAATGGGATGGAAGGAGAGGGAAATGGAAGGTTGGGGCTCATCTCTCGGTAGTATGAGGCACAACACTCAGAGGTAATGCTCACATAAGCATTCAACAATCAAATCATCAGCCAAACTGAATAATGGATTTGTAAATTCCATTAAGTATACCTTGGGTGACTTGTTGAGCAAGTCCTTCACCCATTGAACAAGTAACCCATTTGCCAATCTTGTTCCTAAGCCATGAGTGGCCCTCCTTGATGGGATTAGCAATTTTGGTTTGCTAATGATGTTTCCTTCTTTGTATAACTTATCCCAAAGTGGAAATTCGACCTCCTTGAGAAAAATAGCGAGTATGCAACTTGTTAAATGTTTCCATGTTTGTATCGTTCAGTCCAAAATAGAAACTGCTCCTTCCTTGAGTAATTAGCAAGTTTGTGCGTAAGGTAATATTTCCTTGCTTTTCATCCCTGCACCAAATTAGAAACTAATTTGGATAGTTTCTATCTTTTCTATGACATGTTTCTTTTCCTTCTTTTGCATTGTTTCCATTTTTCCATCCAAGGAAAGTTTCCTAATGCACCCTCCTACCTTGAGAACTCATTTTGACCATTAATTATTTTTCATAATACTTAACTAATTACAAATAACATGAATTTAGAAATTACATGCCTCCATAGTTTTAAATAAATAAAAATTCCTAGGTATCATTAACTAATTAAATGTTTAAACCTTCGAAACTTGACAAGGTCAACACTTTCAATGTCCCTTCAAGGGAGGGACATGACAAAATCCTAACCAGGATGGCCCATCAGGTCAAGGCCCAACCCACCAAAATCACAGGGAGGTTATCTCACCATGGCCTCATAAAAATCATTGTCTAAGAATTGTTGCAAAGAAGAAACATAGCATGGGCATATTTATTATTCTAGAATGAATTTGAAATAGGCTTACAGCCAGAAGACAAGGGAAAGTCCCCTTCAAAGAAATTCACCACCCCGAGGAGTGGAAAGAGGAAGAGGAGGGCTATTTCACCAGTGACAGTGAATCAACCTTCTCCAACTTCTAAAACCAACCAAGCCAAAAGAAATCTGGACTTCAGTGGAAAGGAGAAGAATGCTCCAGCAAAAAGTGGACATATACTTAACCTACCCTACTCAGAAGAAGAAGAAGAAATAGAGCAATAAGTTTACCTAACAGAGAAGGTTGTAGCAGAACATGAAGAGTTTCCTTCACTAACACCAAGGGAAGTTCAAGAGGAACCAATGGTAGAAACCTCCTAAAGAAAACCTATGTCTCAGAGAATCAACTAGCTGTTAGGGAAAATACATGAAATGGAGGTCTTAGAGAGAGAGATAAAAAGAACTAATGCAATATTAACCAAAAAAATACTCAATTGCAAAATTCTCTGCTAGGAATGAAAGGGATGTATTTCCTACTACAAAAAATAAATCTAAGATTTATGAAGGACAACACCAAGCTCTACAGGATGATCAGACTATTGAGGTTGCAGATGAAGAATTCCAACTGAAACCCTAGCTCTCAAGCTCACTTTGCACTAGAAGCACTAGTAGAGGTAGCAACAAGCTTTCAGGATCCTAAGGCAGCTCATGATGTTGTTTCTCTGTCAAACCCTATTCAAATTGAATAAATACTGAAAGGACAGAGGTAAAAGCTATAAAAGGTTGATTAAAGGCTAATAAAATTTTGCATAAAATAGAGCTTTCAGTGGCTTAGGAGAACGCAACGGCTATTCATTATCCACCGAAAGAAGAGCTTTCGGTAGCTAACAAACCCAGGATTTTGTTTCCTTAACCACCGAAATGACAAAACGGTGCAAAATGATATGTTTACACACAAAACCAATTTTGATGGGTACAAGCACTTGAGGGTTGAATTATGAAGCTGAAAATTGATGAAAAGCACCACTGGAGGAGGTGTATTCCAGTTTTGAAGGTGCGATCAAGGAGAAATGGATCAGAAACCCTACCTATTTTTTACGAACCATGGCCTATGTGTCAGATAACAAGTTATAGCTCTACTTCAGTGATCACTACAGTTATCAAAGAGTTCAATGGGTGAACAAAGTGTTAGAGTTAGATATACTAGCACTTAAATTAGGCTTTTTGACCTAAATTTTGGCAAAACAATTATGTTATCTATTTTTAGTAAATCAGATCCAACTTTTCAAGATCTAAAGATTTTTGTAAAGGCTATAAATCCTAAGACATATTTTGAAGCAAAGGTTTGACTTCAGAGACTTTTATACCCTTATTGTTATCAAGCTTCTCATGTTATTCATCATTTAATATAAGCTCTTTTGCCATTATATGCTTAGCTTCCATATCTTTTATGTTCTGTACTTGTGCTTGAATGTCTGACTTAGGTTTATTCTTTTTATCTAATGTCAAATGGATATCATCCTATCTATGTGTTGATGAGTTGAATTGTAAGTATTCTTCTTTGTTATGATTAGCAATTCATATGTGATTGTTTTATATATGAATATGCCAGCATAGTAAGTTCTCCATTGATTCACCTTATTCTCAACCCTCTGAACATTATTGGTTAGAAGACTCATCTTTTGATTGAGTTTTGCACATGTCTTGGGAGAGTGAGGTCTTGTAGGTCATCTGACTTGATCCATTTAGAAAAACCATTAAAAACATTTAAGTTACCAAGCATCCTCGAGCTGCAACCTAGAGGAGTTTCCTGGAGTGATAACACCTGGTAACTGACTAGGTGCCTCCATTCTCCCAGAGAATGAAATTCAGCACTTATATATGATCATTTGGGAACACATCCCACAGTCACCCCAGAATGGCTCAGAACTTACATCTGACCATGGAAGGAACCAATCCTCTCACCATGTCAGAATGGCTCACGGACTCATCACTTCCCCTTAGAGGGAACCTCGATATGGAGAACACCAAGCTTCTCCCTGAAGTACTCAAACTTCACTTTGGCCAATGGCTTAGTCAACACATCAGCTATCTATTCATTCTTCACAACATACTAGAGTTTCACTGCTCCTCTTTGCACCATACCCCTGCTATAGTGATATTTGATCTCGATATGCTACAACTTGTCATGGAACACTAAGTTTTCAGACAACTTCACATAACTCTGGTTGTCATAATATATACAAGTAGCATCCAATTCGAGATCAAATAAATCAAACAGTAGCTTCCTCAGCCATACTGCCTCACAACTAGCTAGACAAGCTGCGACGTACTCTGCTTCAGCTGTACTCAGTGCCACAGAAGACTGTTTCCTCCTAAACCAAGAGATCATACCTAATCCCATACTTAAGTAGCACCCTGAAGTGCTCTTTCTATTGATGGCACTTCCTACCCAATCTAAATCAACATAACCTTCCAGGTTAATCTTATGATCATCCTTATACTTGAGCCCATAATTAACTGTACCCTTTAGGTAACTCGGAATATGCTTTGCAGCAATCAGGTGAACATGTGTCGGATCCGTCAGGAATTGGCTCAAGGTGCTGATAGAAAAGAAAATATACAGGCTTGTATTCATTAGGTACATCAAGGACCCAATCATTTGATGATACATTGTAGCATCAACCGTCTCTGATGAAGCATCACTCAATAGATTTAGGTTTGATGCCATAGGTGTGGTCATGTCCTTGTAGTACATCATCTCGAACCTCTTCAGGATCTCTATTGTATAATTTCCATGTCCCAGGTAAATTCCATCTGCAATATGCCACACCTCCATGCCTAGAAAGTAGTGGATCATATCCAAGTCCTTCATCTTGAACTTGGAGGCAAGTCTCCTTCTTGCAAATTCAATGAATTCCTCTTTTCTTATCAGAAACAAGTCATCGGCATATAACAGTATTATCATTGGTCTTTCACCTTCAACCTTGAAGCAAAGGTTGGAATCCACTTTACTCCCAGTAAATCCTAGAGCCATTAGTAATTCGTCCATCCTGTCGTACCAAGTCAAACCTCATGATCTTCTGTAGTCACTCCCTTTGAAGCGGAGCATCATCCTCCCTCTATCTTTCATACTCTATGCACTGAAACATTTTGTTCTAGAGTGACAAGTAGCTTCCTTTGCTACTAATATTCTATGTATCCATCTAGGATCACTAGATACCAAGATCCTCTATCTTGAACTTTTTCAAAAGTTCTTCTCGCACCCATCTGTGAGCTTGTCATCCTCTATAGGCTTTCATCTTCAACATTGTAGAAAAGGTTAAGATCTTCATCACTCTAGGTGATCTTCAAGTTCCTCATGTATGAGTCATCCTATGGGTGTATTTTAAGCTTGTACAAGGCCTTATTCCATTTGCACACATGATTTTTCCTATCATGTGTCTTAACTTCTAATGACTGCAAATGTCTGTTCGTAGTCTATGTCTTCTTTCCATGAGAATATTTGTGCTACGAATCTTGTCTTGTATCCCAAAAACTTCTCTTTAGGTTGATACTGCATCCTATACATCATTCTTCTTGAAATGGTCTTCCCTTTGTTCTTGGATACTTCTTCATAAATGATGTCTATGCATTCATCATATTATTCTTCATCTTGGATTATTTCTCGAACTATCGTCACTTGTTCTTCGGAACAAGTCTCAACCTTATTTTCTTGTAGGTGATTGTACACGATCTTTCCTACAAGTCATATGCACCAGTTGTATGGTTAGAGACATTTCATAAGGTATATTCATAATGAAAAATTCTTTTGCATCAATATATATGATCATGCAACTATTTTAGCCAATACAACATTCATCCATATCTCATGGAAACTTTCTAGATGCCTTCCATCTCTAGCAGGACAACATTGAGATTGTGCACTAATCCAATATGTCAGCAAAGAGGTTTCATTCTAGATAAGTAGTAATGGAGAACTGTATAGCACCATGAGTGACCTACCCATTACATGCATATTAGTAGTATATTGTCATTATTGCAAACATTCTATCATGCATAATACATCAACTAAATATAAACAAATGCATAACAATATCATGAAATGACAATTGAATACTTACCTTTATTTGTTTCGTGGGTAGACTCCTTCTTGAACCTTCAACTTCATCATATTCTTAATTCATGATTTCTTATCCAAATGCTAACATGGATAAGAGGTTCTTCAAGAGTTGAGTCCTTTGTATTCCTCATCACTTGAGTTATCTTTTTTGGATGGTGAGAGCTTGATCTTTAGTTGCTCCCATATTCTCTTTTCCTATTATGAGTCAAGCTTCTTTTTCTTCCCAGAGGCTGCTGAAAGTAATCACTTCCTTTTGGCACACATTACTTGAAGGAATTAATCCCATGATCTTGGGAGGCCATTCAAGGTGGTTATCGCAACTTCTTGTTGATGTATTTGTAACTCCAAAATGTATTCATCCGTATTTCTTCTGTATTGTAACCCAATGTTTATTTCAGGATGTATTTGTAATGTACTTGAGTCATTTCATACCCCGATTTCTATTCCAGGAAGTTTCTATAATGTAAACAAGTCATGTCAAATCATTGTGGGTAACCCTCCTATTGGTCAAGGGTTAAAATCCCCACAATTATGGGGCCCTAGGGTTATTAGACTATATTAGAGAAATTGACCCTAGGTGAGTCATTTTAAGATGGGGCAATAGTCCCCACCATTATGTTAAGGATAAACCCCCTTGTTGGTCGGAGTAGGCAAAGTCCCCACAAGTTGTGGGGCACTAGGGTTATTAGACACTCCTAGAGATGTCATCTCTAGTAAGTAATTGTTACGTGAGGCCGACATGTTGGAGTGGGTTTCAAGTGAATGAAAGAATATAAATAGAGAGTAAGCCTCTCTATTTATCACACACACACACTCACTCATTGGGGCACATGAGTGAGAGGAGAAGTTGCTTGGACAAGAGAGAGACTGCTACTGTCAGGAGATCATCTTTATGTTTTCGGGCTTTACTTTTGGTGCTGATTCTATCTCTGAGGAATTTGCGGAGTTTTCTCGTTTATTGTTTCTTTGAGGAAAATATTTGTGTCTCTTGTCTCTTGTGTTTTATTGCTATGCATGTTATTCTCTCAGTTAAGATCCTAATATCATAATGCTAGCTTGAATGACAAAAATCTAACATGGTATCAGAGCTAACCTGAGAAGAAGACATTGTGCAGCTGTAGAAGCTAGGTATTCTTACTTTTTGGGTATCTCTTTACAATCGATCAGAAGAAGTATGCTAGGGTGACTCTCCATTGAAGGGCACATCTTTCTATCGAAACGGAATTCGATTCCGAGCATTTTCAGTTTTGGTGTGGAAAATTAGGGTTTCATGCAGAAGATGAATTTTTGAGTGAGCCCAACATAGGATTTATCTCCTCATCAAAATTGAAGTTTAGAGACATGGATCAATATTTTTCATTGGGTGAAACTCCAGGAAAGTCAAACCCTAGTTTTACCTTGAGCTAGAAAAACCCTAAATACTAAAACTGCTAAGTTTTGGTACATTCGCTATATCTTAATATTCGAGAAGGACCAAGAGTGGAAAATTATAGAGACCGAAGAAAAAATATTTATTTACACTGTGTCCAAAATTTCGCCTCATATTCACTATATTCTGGGAGATATGATCCCTCCAATTTGGGGTTCCAGCCTCTTCCAGAATTCATCCCTAAATAGGACACCTAGGGAGAATTGCTATATCTTGAGATACACAAGTCCAAATGAGATTTCTGAAGATGTTCCAAAAAGGCAACGGACTATACTCTCTATTTTATGAGTTTGAGACTCCAAAGATGAACCAGTGACATGTGGAAGTCCGTACAAATTCACTGTTTGGAACAGTCCTGTAACAGGTTACCATGGGAAAATGACCATAGCCATAATTGGTGAAACAAATTCCAATGAAACCTATGGTGATGAAATAGGGACATGTGAGGCTACCTTGGTGAAAAATTTTAGAGACATAGGATCATTAATTTAACATATACCATAGAAACAGTAACAGGCATTTCTAGAGAAGAATTTCGAAAACTAGGGCTTCCTGTTCTGGGAGCTTCCCTCCACTATTTTCAGAAAAGGAGTACATTGCACAACTCAAATTGAAGAGATATATATTTCTATCCAATAATATATAAAATATTCCATGTTTTTAAAATTAGTGTTTCTCTGACAAACCCTAGATCAGCCAGCTCCAGAACCAGGACAAACACCTAAAATCGGTAAGATCTAATCTTTTGCTATTTTCATTTGAGGTTCTTATTTCAATGTGATCTATCACATCAGCTTGATGATAATATTGGTGAAGTTTAAAACTTCCAAGCATGGAAGTATTTGATTTCTCTAAAGAAAATGAATTGGACACCTACATGAGTAGAGAGGTTTCAGCTCCAGAGGGAGATGAGGCTCAAATCCTTACACAAGAAGAACTTGGTCAAGGCCAAGAAGATCATTGTTGATTCAATCATGGTTCACATTGTACACCAAGTGTATTCCCTAAGGACACTGAAGATGTTTGAGTCCTTGACCAAGATATTTGAAGGGAAGAACATACATCAGAATATGAGTTTGAGAAAATAGTTTAAGAATGTGAAGATCAATAATGCAGAGACCATACAGTCATACTTTACGGGGGGTCCCTCAAATTAGAGAACAAGTTGAAGTAGTAGAAGAAGAAGTGAAGAATGCATAAGTGGTGATAGCCACCTTAAATGGCCTCCCAAGATCATGGGATTCATTCATTCAAGGAATGTGTGCCAAAAGGAAGTGATTAATTTCAGTAGACTCTGGGAAGAGCACACACAAGAAGAAGCTCAACTAATAATAAGAGCCTAAAATAAAATGGGAGCAACTGAAGATCAAGCTCTCACCATTCAAAGAAGATCCCTCAAGTGATGAGGAATATGAAGAACTCAACTCTTGAAGAACCTCTTATCCACCTTAGTATTTGGATAAGAAACGATGCTATTATGAATGAAGGAGACGATGGAGCTGAAGGATAAAGAAGGAGTCTACGCATGAAACAAATAAAGATAAGTATTCAATTGTCATTTCATGATATTGTTTTGTTATTCATTTGTTTATATTTAGTTAATGTATTATGCATGATAGAATGTTTGCATTAATGACAATATACTACTAATATGCATGTGATGGGTAAGTAGCTCATGGTGCTATACAACTCTCCATTGCTACTTATCTAGAATGAAACCTCTTTGCTAACATATTGGATTAGTGCAAAATCTCAGTGTTGTCCTGGTAGAGATGGAAGGCATTTAGAAAAGTTTCTGTGAGATATGGATGAATGTTGTATTGGCTAAAGTAGTTGCATGATCATATATTTATGCATAACAATTTTCCAGTATGAATATTCCTTATGAAATTTTTCTAACCATACAAATGCATTTGACTTGTAGGAAACATCGCATACATAATCGCCTACAAGCAAAGAAGGATGAGACTTGTTCCGAATAACAAGTGATGACAGTTCAAGATGAAGAATAATATGACGAATGCAACGACATCATTAATGCAGAACCTTCCAAGAAGTAACCAAGAAGAAAGGAAAGACCAGTTCAAGAAGAATGATGTCTAGGTTGTAGTATTGATACCTAAAGAGAAGTTTGTAGTTCCATCATGCAGTAGATGGAAACATCGTGGGATACAAGGCAAGATTCGTAGCACGAGGCTTCTCACGAAAATAAGGCATAGACTACGAAGAGACATTTGTAGCCAGTGGTAGTTGAAACACATACATGATGAACTTAATGAAGATCTTAACCTTTGCTACAAGGTTGAAGATGAAAGTCTATACACTAGATGGATACATATAGTATTAGTAGCATATGAAGCTACTTGTCACTTCAGTACAGAATGTTTCAGTGCATAGAGTATAGAAGACAGAGGAAGTATGATGCTCCACTTCAGAGGGAGTGACTACAAAATTTTTTGAGGTCCAACATGGTATCACAGAATGGATAGATTACTGATGGCTCTAGAATTTACTGAGAGTAAAGAGGATTCCAACCTTTGCTTCAAGGTTGAAGGCGAAAGACTAGTGATGCTCCTATTATGTGTCAATGCACTATTTTATAGGAATGGAGGTGTGGATAGGGGAAGTATAAAGTAGATATATTGAAAATGTTCAGGATGATGGATTGCATGACCACACCTATGGCATTGAACCTGAAGCCATTGAGTGTTGCTTCTTTAGAGACGGTTGATGCTACGATGTATGGTCAGATGATTGTTTCCTTGATGTACCTAATGAATACAAGACCAGATATTTGCTTTGCAGTGAACACATTGAGACATGTTCACCTGATGGGTGCAAAGCATGCTGTGAGGTACCTGAAGGGTATAGTTGATTATGGGCTCAAGTATGAGTCAAATCAGAGGATTAACCTGGAGGGTTATGCCGATTCAGATTGGGCAAGCAGTGCCATCGATAGGAAGAGCACTTCAGGGTGTTGCTTTAGTATGGGATCAGGTGTGATCTCTTGGTTTTAGCAGTAATCAATCTTGTGTGGAACTAAGTACAGCTGAAGCACAGTATGTCATAGCTTGTTCAACTAGTTGTGAGGTAGTATGGCTGAGGAAGCTACTGTCTGATCTATTTGATCTCTAGTTGGATGCTACTTGTATACATTATGACAACCAGAGTTGCATGAAGTTGTCAGAGAATCTAGTGTTTCATGACAAGTCAAAGCATATCGAGATCAAGTATCACTATATCAAGGATATGGTGCAGAGGGGAGCAGTAAAGATGCATTATGTTGCGACGTAGGAACATATAGCTGATGTGTTGATGAAGCCATTGGCTAGGGTGAAGCTTGAGTAATTCGGGGAGAAGATTGGTGTTGTCTAGATTGAGGTTTCCTCCGAGGGAAAATGATGAGACCCATAGCCATTCTAACATGGTGAGAGGATTTGATCCTTCCATGGTCAAATGTAAGGGCTGAGCCATTCTATCATGGTGAGAGGATTGGTTCCTTCCATGTTAGATATGAGTGCTAAATATCTAATACATTCTAACGAGTAGTTCAGATGTAAGGGATGAGCCATTCTATCATGGTGAGAGGATTGGTTCCTTCCATGTAAGATATGAGTGTTGAATCAGTAAGCCATAATGACGAGAACTCAATAATGATCCAGATGATACATATAAGAAGACTTGTGCTGATAAATTGTGTCGAGAGAATAACTTCCTAGTTAAGAGGGAGTGTTTATGTATTTGTAACTTTGGAATGTATTCATCCGTATTTATTCTGTATTGTAACCCGATGTTTATTCCAGGATGTATTTTTAATGTACTTGAGTCATTTCATACCCTGATGTTTATTCTAGGAAGTTTCTATAATGTAAACAAGTCATGTTAAGTCATTGTGGGTAACCCTCCTATTGGTCAAGGGTTAAAGTCCCCACAGTTATGGGGCCCTAGGGTTATTAGACTATCCTAGAGAAGTCGAACCTAGGTGAGTAATTGTAAACTGGGGCAATACTCCCACCATCGTGTTAAGGATAAACCTCCTTATTGGTCGGAGGAGGCAAAGTCCCCACAAGTTGTGGGGCAGTAGGGTTATTAGACACTCCTAGAGATGTCGGCTCTAGTAAGTAATTGTTAAGTGAGGCACACATGTTGGAGTGGGTTTCAAGTGAACAAAAGAATATAAATAGAGAGTAAGCCTCTCTATTTATCACACGCACACACACTCACTCATTGGGGTGCATGAGTGAGAGGACAAGTTGCTGGGACAAGAGAGAGAGACTGCTACTATCAGGAGATCATCTTTATGTTTTCGGGTTTTACTTTTGGAACTGATTCTATCTCTAAGGAAGTTGTGGGGTTTTATCCTTTATGATTTCCCCGAGGAAAATATTTGTGTCTCTTGCCTCTTGTGTTTTATTGCTGTGCATGTTATTCTCTCAGTTAAGATCCTAAGATCATAATGCTAGATTGAATGATAAAAATATAACACTTCTGCATTCTCCAATTCTACTTCTACTACTTTAGGTTATTCTTTGATTTGAGACACCCTTGTAAAGTATGACTATATGGTCTTAGCATTCTGGATCTTCACATTCTTCAACTGGTTTCTAGAAGTCATCTTTTGATTTATGTTCTTCCCTTAAAATAGCTTGGTCAAGAAATCAAACATCTCTTCTGGTGTCCTTAGGGAATATACTTGTGGTATAAGGTGATTCTTGATTGAATCAGAAATGATCTTCTTGGCCTTGGCCAAGTTCTTCTTCTGTAAGTACTTTAGCCTCATCTCCCTATGGAACTGGAACCTCTCTACTTATGTAGGTGTCTAATTCATTTCCTTCAAGAACTAGTTACATCCTATACTTCCATGCTTGGAAGTTGTCAACCTCACCAATATTGTCATCAAGCTGATGTTATAGATCACTTTTAAATGAGAACCTCAAATAAAAATAGCAAAAGATTAGATCTTACCGATTTGAGGTGTCTGTCGTGGTTCCAGAGCTGGCTGATCTAGGGTTTGTCAGATAAACCCTAATGTTAAAAACTTAGAATTTTTCAGATATTATTGGATAGAAATATAGAAATATTCAAGGAGAGTTGTCCAATGCACTCCTTTTCTAAAAAAAATGGAGGGAAGCTCTTGAAACAGGAAGCCCTAGTTTACCAATTTCTTATGCAGAAATTCCTCATACTGTTTCTGCAGTATCTCTGAAAGTATTGTTCCTATGTGTATGAAATATTGCATTGAGTTATCCTCATCTTTCCCTATTCCAACACCATAGTTTTAATCAAAATTGGTTTTAGCAATTGCGACTTATGAGTAGTTTCCCAAGGTGACCTGTTTCAGGACTATTCAGAATAGCAAAGTTGTATGGACTGCCATGTGTCACTATTTCATATTCGAGTTTTGAAACATGTAATACATACAATACATTCTATTTCCTTTCTGGAACATCTTGAGAAATTTAATTTGGACTTTTGTATCCCAAGATACAACAATTCACCATAGGTGTCATGTTTAGGGATGAATCCTCGAAGAGGTTGGAATCCTAACTTGGATGAATCATCTCTCCTAGAATATAGAAAATTTGAGGCTGAAACTTGGATACAGTGTACATAGGGATTTTATATTCGACCTATTAAAGTTTCAGCCCCTGATACTTATGAAATCCGAAGATATAGCGAATTTACCAAAATGTATTAGTTTTAGTATTTAGCATTTTTCCAGCCCGGGGTCAAACTAGGGTTTGAATTTCCTGAAGTTACAGCCAACCAAAAATATCGACCTAGGTCTCTAAAATTTTATTTTGATGAGGATATAAATCCTATGCCAGGCTCACTCAGAAATTCTTCTTCTGTAAAAAGCCCTAATTTCCCACACCAAAAACTGAAAATGCTCGGAACCGAATTCTGCTTCGACAGAAAGATGCGCCCTTCAATGGAAAGTCATCCTAGAATAATTTTGCTAATGGATTATGTAGAGAGACCCAAAAGGTAAGAATCCATAGCTTCTGTAGTTGTATAGTGTCTTCTTCTTAGGTTAGCTTTGACACCATGTTATATTTTTATCATTTAAGCAATATGATCTTAGGATCTTATCTGAGAGGATAATATGCACAACAATAAACACAAGAGACAAGAGACTTAAAGAATTTTCCTCGAGGAAACCATAAAGGATAAAAATCCACAACTTCCTCAGAGATAGAATGAGGACCAATGGCAGTAGTAAAACCCAAAAACATAAAGATGATCTCCGACATCTTCTTCTCTCTTTGTCACTTGAGAGAGCTTCTCCTTTCTCACTTATGTTCCCTAGTGATTTAGTGTGTGTATGATAAATCAAGAGGCTCACTCTCTATTTAAATTCTTTCATTCACTTAAAATCCACTCCAACATGTCAACCTTACTTAATAATTACTTACCAGGGCTAACATCTCTAGGAGAGTCTAAAAACCCTAGTGCCCTTCAACTGTGGGTACTTTTCCCCTCCTATCAATAAGGAGGGTTAACCTTAACACAATGGTGGGGACTATTTCCCTGACTTACAATAACTCACCTAGGGGTGACTTCTCTAGGACAGTCTAATAACCCTAGGGCCCCACAACTATGGGGACTTTAACCCTTGATCAATAAGGAGGGTTATACCCTCTATGACTTTACATGACTTGTTTACATTATTGAATCTCCTGATAGGAACATCAGGATATGACATGACTCAATTACATCACATCGAGATAGGAACAAATGCTTCTCGGAATAAACATTGAGGTATATTACATAAAATATACAAGTGAATACATTCCGAAGTTACAAATATATCGACAAGTTTTGGGGACTCCCACTGCCAACGCCTTGGAATCCCAACATGTTAAAATAGTTGACATGTTTTCCCATCACAAACTCTGCATACAAATTCCAGATGAAGTAAAACGGTACTTTCCTATCGTTGTGCAGGGGAATGTCAAAAACCATGTACCATCTATCCATATAATGGTCTCTAATGGGTGGAAAGGTGCACCACTCAATCGAAATATGTGTCCTAGTTCTCTCTGGAATGTCATCCGTCACAGGCACTCTAAACAATGTATAAATATGCTCTTTGGTTATTTTTAGCTTCTTTATCTCATTGTAGCTCAAGCCATCAGCATATTCTTGTCTTTTTTTTCCATGTACGATGCCATGCTATACAAAGCATCATTCGATCTTGTGATTGTATCAAAAATAGTCAGCAATGAGTCTTACAAGGAGTGGCGGAGCTAATCTACACCCCTCCAGGAAAAACCAATATCTCTAAGATTCCCAATAACCATCAATATCTCGGCATTGTGGTCCATAGTGGCCACTACAATCATAAATACAAATAAAATATCATTAGAAAAATAAACACATGATATAATGGCATCTCTTAGCAATGAAAAGTGTAAAACTAATTTGCGATGAATAGCAACATAAACTAAATCTATTATTTAAATTTTAAAATTGTTCTTGAATTTTACAATAAAGAATAAACATTTAACATTTTGAATTTTAAATTTATGTCCTACATTCAAGTATTAATTCCAATTTACATATGCATGTGTACATAAAATTTCCTATGTTTATATGTTGATTGGGAAGATCCTCTAGCTTCTTTTAAGGATTGGATTATGACGTTTGATTGAAATTGTGAGGTGCTGACTAATGCCTTTGCAGGACCAGCTCCTAGATTGTAGGTATAGGCAACAGCTAGAGCCTAAAAGAGGCAACATAATGTGCTATTGATGAATAAAATCCCATTATAGGAAACAATTTTGTTAGATATGTAATTATTTGTTGTGGCGTGATGTTTTTTGGAATCCAAAGTCTATTTAGAGGATCTTTGTTAACATGTAATTTGGGCCATGTATGGATTCCACTTGATGTTATTTTAGTACTATGCACTCTTTCTATATACCCATGAGAGACTAAATGCATAATTCTTTATAGTGGCTTTTATGGTTGCAAGGTTTCCAATGGATTCTATCATGTATGATAGTATGTGATTCGCATGTAATCAAACAGATCAACCTCCCTATGTATCTTGATTTTCGTAGAGCTTATTGTTGAACTTCGTTGTCTTGACCTTAAACAAAAAGTACCCTTCAGTCAAGAGGAAATATTTTTAAGCATGGGAACCTTCTATACCTTATTTTAACACTTGGATTAGGAAATTTCATCAAAACTAAAAGGTGTTTATTGGTTTTCTTGGACAACCAACTTCGATATTTCAGATAGGGGCAAGGGATTTACCATGTTTGTTTATGTATATTAGGGAAGATATGAATTCTACTTGATTTTTTTTTTAGTTGTATGCAAGCTTGCAATATAATTGACAACTTTGAATATTTGTTAATTTTGGTTTGGATTCACAGTGATGCTTGTGAATATACATATCAACATAACGAAGTTCATTTGTTTTTTATGAATTAATTAGGGTTTTGGTTTACATTGGGAATGTAAATTACTTAGTCAAACTTGAAATGTGCTTGAAACTGTTTGCATTGTGAATTTTGGTATGGATTCACAAGGATTCTTGTGAATATGCATATGGAAATAATGAAATTGATTTGTTTTTTATGAGTTAACTAGGGTTTTGGTTTCCATTGGGAATGTGAATTTTGGGTATGAATTTTGGTAAATATTCAAAATTATTTGGTTTTTAGGGGTTAAATTGGGGTTTTGGTTTTCACTAGCCATGTAAATTCCATTGGGGTTTTGGTTTCCATTGGCCATATAAATTAAAATATTTTGGTTTAATTTCAAATTAAGGAAAATAAAATAATGAATATAGGGAAAAAAGAATGAAAGAATTTGAGTAAAATAACTCACAAAGAAGAGGTTGATCCCAAGGTGGATTTTGTTTCCTTTTCTCACCCAAAACATGTTTTATCTCACTCATTGTGTTCCGTTGAAGCTTCAATCAACGTGGAGTTGTGGCGAAAATTATGGGCTCGACCCTTTTTAACCATAAAAAATGTTTTAGTAAACACAAGCACATTTTTGCAAAGTATAACGGGAGCACAATTTGTATTAATAAAATGGGGCCATATTTTTGTGTACTATCCTAGTTGGCATGCATATTGGTAGCATTGGTACTAGGCTTGGAAGGGTAGGGACTTCCTGGGATGATTTCTACTTTATGGATCAAGAGTGATTGACTTCACTCTACCATTGCATCTAAAAGGTCCCTCAAATTTGTGCACTCACCCACATGATAGTGGAGCATAGGAAAGTTGTGTGTGACACACTAGAGTAAGACTAATAAAAAGTGTGTGCATGGTGAAAAACAGTGTTCGACCAAAGGAAAGGTGTGTTTTTGGGAAAAGTGTCATTTTTAGGTGTTTTTGGGGATCCAAATTGTGTTCATAAGATTCCTAGAATTTACATGAACCATGAATGAGGTAATTCCATCTTAATGAGGCCCCAAGTATGGTTCTTATAGCCATAAAAATCCTTTGACTAAGTGACAATAAGTTCATGAAGTGTCATCAGAGATGGAGAAGTGTCAATTTTAGCTATAATAGATGCCCCCTAATGTATGAGGTCAAATGGTAAGACGATGATTAAAATACATTAACGAATGGTTGGGTCATGGAGTCAAAGAAACTAGATAATCCAATATCATAGACTCAAACAAAGGTACTTGAAAGAGAGTGAAAAAGTCAAACAATATGATCTCTAGGACACACATGTCGATTTACAAATTATCACCAAAAGGATACATGTAGGATCCAACATGTATACAAATGTTGTAACTATCATCACGACACAATATGCAAAAAGGCGCCATGGAAAATACAGAGGAGTCATGTCCATATATGAGCAGCGTGGATCCATTCTCAATAACCGATTATAGCCACAAGAACACGAGATGGATCTATGTCTCAGTAGGTGTCATATGAGGGGTGAGAAGGTCTTGCACAACTTGGGTAGTAGAAAAAGCTGATGATGTTACTGTTGGCCCAAGGTATTCAATCTAAACTACTAAAAGGTTCAAATCCTAACCATGTGAATGACAGAGTTAAATTCAAACATGGATGAAACTGTTTCATTATCGATCATTGATGAAAATTGTTAACAAATGTGAGGGAACACATTAGTAATGAAAATCGACCCCAAGGTACCTAGAGCATTCTAACAAGTGTGAATAAATGGTCTCGAAGTTGAAAAATTAAATAATCCATCGAGTAGGAAACATTAAGGTATTCATGCTACCTAATAGCAGTAGAAACTACCACTGCTGATTACAATCCCAAAGGAACTGTCATAAATTATAAATCTCATTCCCAGAACAAGATGAGTTAAATTCGATAGGAAGAGATTTGGTGGAAGTGAGACATTAAGGGATCCTCCATCATCTAACATGAGGAAAATAAAAGATTGATTTTATTTGGATTTGGGACAAAGTTTCACAAAAAGGACCATCAAAGATGTGATATAATGGAATGATACTAGGTAGAATCTGACACGTGAGATCAAGGTGACTACAAAATGGCTAACACAGGTTTTATCCTTGAACAATGAGCATGAGACAATAGTGAAACAAGCAGATTTTAGACACAAAGGGACCAGTGATACAAATCTGCAATGTAGAAGACATTAACAGATTCTCCATATGAATGGAAGAGTATCCAATTGAAGGAGTAATAAAACTAAGATCAAGATTAATCCTAAGTCCAAAAAACAGGATCCCAACTATTGATAGACTCAAAATGGTGTTTTTTTCAAGGATGACAAGACTTGTTCCCATTATATCAAAATGAATTTGACACACTTCCCTTCCTTTATTTTAATAACCTTCTTGTGTAGGTTTAATGAGTCCAATAAAGAAAACTAGAGACCTTCTTCATTTATTAAGCATGATCGAAGAAGAGAGAGAAGAATGCTTGATAAAGAACTGATCCACGTATTTTATGAGCCCAAATTCATTAATGATTAGCGATGTTTTCACAATTTGAGAGTTTGAAAAAGTAAAAGAAGACTCTAAGGGGGAACTTTTTCATAAATTTAGTCTCCAAAGTCCGAAAAAAGTATAAAAAAATCCAAAGGAGAACTCTCTTAGCTCAGGAGAACTTAGGTATTCTGTTTTCGTAGTTAGTCGACTAGGTCTGAAAAAGGGTTAAACTTTCCCAAACCGATGCTCCTTTGACAAAAATCACAAAGCTTTGGTTTAATGAATATGAAGGAAATCAAGGTCACTCATGTTGTTCCATTGATTTGCGGGTATGGGGCAACAAATAGTAAACTCAACACCATTTTGGTAAAGTTTAGCGAGTAAGCCAATAGCATAAAAGGATCTTAGAAATCTTTTCATGCTTTAAACTAGAGCACGAAAAAATAAAAAGTCAACTCAAACAAGTTGCTTTTTCGTAATTTTGGACCCCTGGGACTGAAAAAGAGATAAAATTATACCTAGGAATACTCTTCTAGCTATAGTGAACTAGAGTACTCATTTTTCGTAAGTGATCCACATGGGCCCAAAAAAGGGTTAAACTTATACCTATATGGATGTTCCTTCAATTCCTTTAATGAGTTTGAAGTGAACAAGCTGACTTGAGAATCTTTTTAAGTTTAAGAAGTCTACCAAGATATTGATGAAAACTCCATATACATTTGCCATAAAGTTTTAACGAGCCAAAAAAAGTCAACTCATGGACTCCTTACTCTTTTTTAACGAGATCGAAGAAAAGCTGGAAGAATGTTAATAATGTGATGTCAATTTGCAATGACAAAATGGTACAAGGCTAAGAGACATGAGAGCATAGATGAGAGATAATATAATGAACTAAAAGCTTGGAATCTGACATGAAACTCATAAGTGTGAGAAGGGTATATGAAAATGCGATTATAAATTAAATATAAAAATAAGACCAATAAGAAATCATTAATCCAAATAAGAATACCGTCTCCAAGAAACAACGATACGAATGTCATACTCAAAAGAAGAGATCCAATACAGGTCATTTTGGTAGAAACATTTGCAAATTTTCTATCTTCAATAAGAGGAATAGTAAAGGAAAAGATAACAGAGGAAGAATCTATAGTGCCAAGGTTTGAGGATTTACAATCAATAAGACCAACCACAAGAGGAAAGCTAAAGCTAACAGAGGTGATAGAGTTTGTAGGAACATACTCAACATCATGGGAGCCTAAAATTATACAACCAGAATCAAACTCATCAGGATCACTAACTTGCTGCTCGATGGGAGAGTCGAAAGATTCATCAACGCCACTGTCTAATGATCGATGATAATAAAAAGATTAGACTCAAAAATCAAGTTAGGGATAGATATAACCACAATTGACTCAACATCCAAAATAATGTCAGACTATATCATAGACTCTAGGAATACTTTATCTAAAGTAGGTATATACTTTCCCAGATGCAACACATGCTTGAACATTCAGTTGGGCTAGTAGGTTTGAGAGTGGGATCTAGTCTCCCAATTTGATAGATCACCTGGTGAATTATTGGGACCAATTCCAAACAAGTTAATCATGAATATAGAGCATTATTCTAAGTAGCAATTGGACATGAGGGATACAAGGCCACATAATTCACCCGTCTTGGGGTAGTGTCTATGGAAACACTGGTAATTGACAAAGGATGAACTTGGTCTAAAATTGTTAATGAGAGTGGCCGACAAATGCAAGTTGATCAATAATGCCAACGCTTTCATTGTGAGTAAAATACATCACATGAAATATTATAGAAACCATAGCATTCATAGCATATATATAGTCATGCCCAAGGATCATATTGAAGTCCAAGTGATCCCGGTGCCCAGGTGCATGATGGGGACAACACTTTGATTGAATGAATTGAGTATTTTTATGGAATAAGCATATTAATAATCAACAAAGCAATAAATACACTACACATAGAAACATACACACAGACACACACAACTAATATGCGAGTGTTCGATCCAATATCTGTTACTTCAATACTTATGTATTATGCCCATTACTCTACTTGTATATTAAAATAGCGTACATGTTTATATAAAGTGTTGAGAACGCTTCGGTTTTCTTCTCGTTACATTCAATTCAATTGAAATCAGAACAATTTAGAAGTTCAACCGTTATAGACGGCTAGAAGATAGAGAGACAATCTGTCATTTTTGTGTCGAGGTGTTGGTGTCAATGATGCATGTTGAGGTACTGAACCTGTTGAGGTCATGTCAAGGTTCATAATTGTCGAAGTCATTGTTGAACTTGTGGGATTCAAAAAACAATTACTTAAGAAACAATGGTCCCTATTGCTTTCTTGTATTGATGAGGAAAATTGTTGGTGAGTTGAGTTGTAGAGTACCACTCTCCTTGTGTTGGGAGTTGTCCAAATTTATCTAGCTGAAACAAGGGAATTGCATTTGTCCTTGTATGCAATATGCGTCATCCCACAATGGTGTCATAAGGAAGAGGCTATTGAACATATGGATGAATGTCTTCAAGTTCTCCTATCTACAAGTGATTCTATTCCAACAATGGTGCATGGTATGGTTGAAGTAAATCGACATTAAATACTAGATGCAGATCCAAGCATGAAGGAATGTCATGATGGAAAGCGTTTTCTACAATATTCTTAAGGATACTGTATGAACCATATCACAAATGTTTTATTTCTCGGTATGGACCGGTCAAGTGTTCCTTCCTGATATGCAATGAGAAATGCTCCCCAATTTGAAATGACTGAGGAATACGATGCTTATTGTCTTATTCCTTAGATTCCATATTAACTCATTGCAACATTTCATGTTCTTGTTTATAGATGTTGGATATTTGATCTCGAAACTTCAAGGATTTTTCAACTTCTCGTTAGTCAGAGTTGGTTTTGTTTGACTGTGTTGAGGAACTAATCAAATTAGTGGGAGTTGAATGTTGAAATCCATAACATATCTTGAATGGAATATTGTCTGTAGAGATGTGTTGAACATGATTATAACTTTGTTGTATGTATGAAAGAATGTATTCCCATGTCTGATGATTGTTGGGTCGCGCGCCTTAACGGTCACTAATTTTGGTAACTCCGTGGTTTTTGTGGAATCTTGTAAGCAGAGTTGTGACTCAAAATAGTATTAGGGGTGTCGAGGTTGAGTCAAAGCCCTCTTTTTTGTAATTGTCCATAATTTTCGGGTGTAAGCCCATGATTTTGTAATAGTGCACTTGTATAAATAGGCAAAGATGTCAAGATCATCTAATGAAATGAGGATCATATGATGTGAAGAAGTTAGGTCTATTTTGGTTTTTAAGGTCAAGTCCCAGTTGTGTGCGTGGATGACCTCTGTAGCTGTGTGCACAGAGGGTTTTTGTAAAGAAGGAACTGCAGTTGAGTGCGCAGCTTAGAGATTGTAAGAAAGGAACTGCAGCTGAGTGTGCAGTTAGACTTGAAGGATGGATCTGCTGCTAAGTGCGCAGATCAGAACTATTGTTTTGTAAGAAGTGGAATAAAAGTGCAGTTTTGTGGACGTAGCCCCTACACTGGGGGTGAACCATATTATATCTTGTGTTGTGGTTCTTTTGTGTGGTTTCTACTATGTTTTGATGCTTTTGATAAGTAGGTGAATGCTAAAGTAGGATAACTGTTAAATATTAACTTTGCTGTGAATTCCCAGTTAAGGGTTAAGCAAGTAACTGTATGTTTATCTAATTGCGAAGCGAATTAAGTGAATATTGAAGCTCTATTTGGTATAAATATTTTTTGTTAAAGATAAAGGTACAGTAATATCCCTCTTCTACTTGCAGAAACCTAATTCTGCGGCACCCCATAGCTATTTCGGGTGAGACTGCAACCTGTTCACAGGTTTTTGCCGAAAGGGCCAACACTATGGGTCTTTTTGTTGGTGCAAAGTTAAAGTATAAAACTGGGTCTGCCCTATAGCCAAACAAATTGGTTTTGTTGCTGGTTGAACTCAGTATTTGCTTGAAGAGGGATCTACATTGGACCTGAAGGGCTATGTTTTGGAGGTCCTCAGTAAAAGAAATCGATGATTGGTTTGAAGCTACCTATCATAAATTTGTGGAACAAGAAAATAAGGATCCTCGTCATAGCTCAGACGAATTCTTGTAAAGGTACGTTTTTACTGATATTCATGAAATTTTCTTTGGTAGTATCCACATAGAATTGCACCAGTGGTTATCCAGGTTAACAGAAAGAAAGACCAACTTCAAGGAAGATTAGTTTCCTAACTGGAACCCCGTAAGAATTAACATATTGAAAAGAGTGAATAACGTGATATCACGAGCTATTGATTTCTGGACAACGTGAACCCTTGAAGCATTTGTGATAGAATTTTCCATCGACACAAGCACCTCTTTTAGCGAAGTTGAAAGGTAGTTCTTCAAAGGACCAAGGGGTAAGTACCTAAATTCATTTAGTCTGCAAATTAAAATGCTCTTGGTCGAGAAGGGCATATTGCTTATAGAATCAGATTGCTAGATTTATTTTTACTAACCTATGTTTGGAAGTGAAAGTAACTTCGACGAGCAAAGTTGTTTGCTGTGAAGCGGTAAAAGATACAAGAGAAACCTAGAATCCTATACCCTAGGCCAGAATACCAAGTATATGCTAGAAGACCCTGAATCTGAAGAAACCCTCCTATAACTCCGCAGCAAAGATCTGTTACCCCTGAGAACCCGTCACAGTCCGAAAGTAACCCTAGCCCGAGTATTCCTATCGCAGGTCAGTCTACTCCAGTAAGTTCTCCCACCCCCCCCTCAGTCCACTATGGCCCATATGACTGATGATATTAAGCTCCTAATCTTCAAAGGAACTGGATCAGAGGATCCAGAATAGTTTTGGTTTTTATGCGAAGCTGTGTGGACTGCGAATAACATTATCGATCAAGATATAAGAAGAGCGCAGCTGGTCACTTATTTTAGAGACCGAGCTTTGACTTGGTTTATGAAATTTTCCAGTACTCAGAACCATGTCTTGGCTGATATTAAAGCAGCAATGATCAAAGAATTCAAGAATCCTAAATTAGAGTCACAGTGTATAACTGAATTGAAAGAAATTCAGTAGAGGCAAAGTGAATCAGTTTGGGACTTTGATCAGAGGTTCAAAGTTCTGCTAGATCAAGTTGGTTTCACTATTGGACCAGCGCAGCATAAAGAATGGTTCATTGCAGCCTTATTACCTCATATCAGAATGCCACTCATGCAATAAAAGGTTTCTGATCAGCAAGAGGCTTTGGAGATTGCCATGAAACTGGAGACAGCTCCTGTCGAAGATAATTCTGGAGTAGCCCAAATACAAGCGCAGTTAGCAGAAATGGCTTCGGAGCTGCGCGACATGAAAAAAGGAAAATATATTTGCGAAGAGGTGTGGTGTACATGATGTAGAATAGAAGGTAATGACAAGGAACAATGTCCTGCACTAAGAAATTACCTGAATACTGGTGCGTCAAACCCATTTAACCCTAATGTTCTATATTGTGAGATTTGTACAACAACTGGCCATCATCAACCTGAAGACTGCTATCTGCTAAAAAGATATGTGTAAGTACCTAAGAATCCCTATTGCAAGTTTTGTAAGTCAGTTGGACACAATGAAGAGGAATGTCACAGCTTTGAACTTATGAGAGAGCGAACATACGATGCTTATAGGGTACAAAACAATGCACAAGGCAATGATGGATATGGTTACCGTGGTAGTACAGTAGGTCGAGGTACTTTTGGAGGTCGTGGTCGTGGTGGTATGCCTAGAAGAGGTCAAGGCCATGTTGTGTGCTATAACTGTAATCAGGCAGGACATCTAGCTAGAGACTGTCGGAACCCAACTACGACATGTTGATATTGCAGAGCAGTAGATCATGTCATTGAGCAATGCCCACAGCTAATAGCCAAGATACAATAAAGAAATAGAACTCCTCCTCAAAATATTCATATGATTACTGTAGAGAAAAAACATGTCCCAGCCATTAACGTTGTTACAAGGAGTGGAGCTATGACGCAAGTGCAAAATAAGGAAAAACAGCCTGACGAGGCTTGGGTTCGTAAGACCCCAGAGAAAGTTCCAACCTTCGATGTGGGAAGAGAAAAAGAAACATTTATGGAATCAAAAAAAGACTTTGTTGATCTGAGCACAGCAGTAGCACCTGCGCAGCAGCATCAACTGTAGTCACAGTCTCAAGAAGCTTCGACGGATAAAGTAAGTACATTGTTGTCATTTTTACAGAGTTGTATGAAGCTCTTAAGAAATCAGAATGCTTTAAATGAGTTACAGAAAGTTATTGCTTCTTGTGAGACTCATCGAAGCTCTGGTAAAGAAAAAACTATTAATAGAGTTAGAAGGTCTGGAAGAGAAATGAGATTGCATGCTCAGATAGGAGAGTATGACATGACCGATATCAATTTAGACCTGGGATCAGAAGTAAATGTCTTGACTAAGCAGACATGGGAAAAAATGGGAAAACCTACCCTTGAATGGTCCCCTATACAGTTGAGATTAGCCAATTAGCAGAAGATTGTGCCCCTAGGAAGATTCCCTAGTGTCCCAGTAGACATTGATGGAGTTAGTACCTTAGCATATTTTGAAGTCATTGAAATAATTGATGATAGCAACCCCTATCCAATGTTTCTAGGAATTGAATGGGCAATAGAGAATTCTACAGTAATCAACCTTAAAAATAGGCAGATGACTTTTGAAGGAAAAGGCTTGAGAGTTATAGTACCCTTGGACCCTTCTCAAGGATAAAGGTACACAAAACTAGTCAGAGATGAAGATCAGGATATTTTGGATCATATTTACAACATCACAGCTAAAGAAGAAGACTATGTTAACCCTACTCCTGAAGGTATAATGGACTGGAAGTGTGATAGTTCTTGCATGACTGATTCAGATGAAGGATTAGATAATTGGTAGAATAGACTTTATGAACTACATGGACATCGATGTGAAAGAATTACCAAGTCCCTCAGATGGATTGGTTCACAGACAAGAGTGATACCTATTTTTGATGGCTTGACAAAACCTGAATATTTTATTTTGCAATTTTCAGAGCAAGTACCAGATTCACAGAAAATGGAGACTTTAGATTCAGTATTTAGAGCCACAGCTGCTAGATGGTGGAATGGTCATAAAAATTACATTCATAGTTGGGAAGCTTGTCAAAAGTTCCTTCGCCTGAGATTCAAGGATCGACCTCAGGAGGCACGAAGCAGATTTAATGGTAAGACTAGCCCTCAGGAACATTTGGAGCAATGTTACGAAGCATGGAAGCATGTACCTCATGAAGAATGGGTACATAGGTTTGTGCACACTCTGGAACCTATAGAAAAGAACTGGTATGCGGAGGTGGAGCTTCGCCATGGTACTGTAAGTTGGGATAGTCTTATTGATAGTTTTGTGCTTACATTTTCTATTAATGAGGTTTGTCCTGCTTTAGATGCAGCTATTAGGTTGATCCATACTAAGGTGTTTGATGAGAAAGAAATAGAAGAGCACCAACCTGATTGGAAGGCATAATAAGCTAATGTAGTAGAATGTTATAAACTCACAATTGACAAGGATTATGACCCACACAATATTAACATTCCTGAGTCAGAAGGACACTGCAAAGTACATGGACCAACAGTCGAAGCACCAGAAGTGACTCAGCCCTTAAAGACAAGGAAAGTAAACATTGGGTCAGAAGAAATGCCTAAGTATGTTACTATTGGAGATTATTGGGATGAAGAAATGGTAAGCAAAGTGAGCCAACTTCTCCATGAGTATCAGGACCTATTTTCGATGAAGTTCTCAGAAATGAAAGGTATCCTTGGTGATATAGGAGTGATAAAAATCCCTTTGAAACCTGATGCGAAGCCTGTGAACTAGCACCCTTATAGGTTGAACCCTAAGTACAAAGAAAAAGTCAGGATAAAGTTAGATAAGATGCTTGCGGTAGGAATCATTGAGGCTGTGTCGCAGGTTGAAGCTCGAAGCCCTGTCGAATTCGGTGTCAAAAACTGTCGAATATCCTTATTATGGTGCAACTAGAGTTACTGGTGGTGCCAAGGAAGGACAGGTGTGTCGAAGCTCAAAATCCGACCATTGGAAAAAATCAGAATTGGCGGCCCCAGTACGTTAACTGCATTAACTGCCTGTAATAATGAGATCCTGAGAAATCTAGCGCCATTTGGACAACATCTCTGTCAGATTTGGTGTCTTCAATGCACAGTTATGGCAGATTTGTTCGATGGATTCTATAAGAAGACACTCAGGCCTGCGACTCCTGCATTATGCATTTTCTTGAGTTTATAGTTAAGACCATGTCGAATGATCGCAAAGTCCAGGAATTGTTACGAGAGTTTAGGGAGAGAGGTTTGTAGAAGCTTATCAGCAATCCACCTGCATCTAAACTCCCCCAGTGCTGCATCCACCTATGCAGACATGATCAACCAGGAATAAATTTAAGGCAGAAGTTCACTCTAAATGGAACGAAGAAAGGCACAAACCCTCAGGAAAGACTCCAGAGGATCCCGAGATGTATCCTCCTGGCTCAGCAGAATGGAGGCATGCTGTTTGTCTTATGTAAAAGTACATTGGCATGCAATCACATGGGTACCGTATGTTAAGGACCCAAAATTGTGGATGGTCAAATGTTCGATAGGACATGAACGGGAGGCAGTTTGAGGGATGGAGTCACTGATAGCTTTTGATTCCCATGACCATCATAAATACTGCGAAGGAAGATAGCAGCATAAGGAACATAGGTAGTCTGCTAAGGATGAAAGGATGAAGGATCAAGCAAGCTAAGACCATGGTAGAAGTAGTAGAAGGGATGGCGATGATGATAGGCATATAAGGGAGCACGAGGGCAGGAAAATTAAATATGATGGTTACAGAGATGCAGACGGATGCAGAACTGGACAAAGTACAAAAGGAGCTAGTAGAGAAGGATAAAGGAGCTGACAGCAGTTTACTATCTTTTCCAACAAGATTCTCCCACTAGACAAGCAGCAGAGTGTCCCGGGACGGGACATTAGTGAGTCTTCGGGGCCTGTTGGGGCACGCACCTTAACGGTCACTAATTTTGGTAACTCCATGGTTTTTGTGGAATATTGTAATCGGAGTTGTGACTCAAAATAGTCTTAGGGGTGTCGTGGTTGAGTCAAAGTCCTCTTTTTTGTAATTGTCCATAATTTTCGGGTGTAAGCCCATGATTTTGTAATAGTGCACTTGTATAAATAGGCACTCATGTAAAGATGTCAAGATCAACTAATGAAATGAGGATCGTATGATGTGAAGAAGTTAGATCTATTTTGGGTTTTAAGGTCAATTCCCAGCTGGTTGCATGGACGAACTCTGTCGCTGTGTGTGCAGAGGGTTTTTGTAAGGAAGGAACTGCATCTGAGTGCGCAGCTTAGAGATTGTAAGAAAGGAACTGCAGCTGAGTGCGCAGTTAGACTTGAAGGATGGATCTACTGCTAAGTGCGTAGATCAGAACTGTTGTTTTGTAAGAAGTGGAATAAAAGCGCAGTTTTGTGGATGTAGCCCCTACAATGGGGGTGAACCACATTATATATTGTGTTTTGGTTCTTTTGTGTAGTTTCTGTTATGTTTTGATGCTTTTGATAAGTAGGTGAATGCTAAAGTAGGATAACTATTAAATATTAACTTCGCTGTGAATTCCCAATTAAGGTTTAAGCAAGTAAATGTATGTTTATCTAACTATGAAGCTAATTAAGTGAATATCGAAGCTCTATTTGGTATAAATATTTGTTGTTAAGGCTAAAGGTATAGTAATATCCCTCTTCTGCTTGCAGAAACCTGATTCTGCGGCACCCCATAGTTGTTTCAGATGAGACTGCAACCTGTTTGCAGGTTGTTGCTAAAAGGGCCAACACTATTGGTCTTTTTGTTGGTGCAAAGTTAAAGTATAAAACCCAGATCTGCCCTATAGCCCAACAATGATGATTTTGGTTGTAAATGTGAAACAATTGTTCTACCAAGTGATTCACAACTTATGTCTCTCATTCTGTATAAGGATGGAAAGTTGTCAATAAGGAGAGTCTCGTGTCGAGTTGTTTCCATAGATTCTTCCAAAAGATGATGACAAATACAACATCTCTATCGGAAATAATGGTTGTTTGTAAGATATAATGTTTCCAGACATGTTCGAAGAAGATCTGAGCAATTTTCTATGTTGTCGTAGTGTTCTTGCAGGGAATGAGAATATTCATATTTGAAAATATTTCAACTACTACTAAGATTGTGTCAGATGTTTGGTAGTGGGATATCTTGTCAAGTAGTCCATAGAATGGATTCCCGTGGTCGACTAGAAAATAGTAAAGGCATATACAATCCATGTCGTTGATTTGAAGATTTAAAAATGACACAAACCACACATGATCGAATGTACCTATTGATGTCATATTTAAGTGAAGGAAAATAGAAATACTTTTCGACGATGGCAAGGATATTTGGTAACCCAAAGTGTTATGCAGTCTTGTTGTAGTTCACGTCCCAAATGAGCTTCTTTCTGCGCTCAGCTGTCAGTAGACAAAGTATTCCAAGCTTATATAGAAAGGTATCTTTCAGGAAATAGTTGGTAGTGGATAGTCAGTCATTTTGAAGCTATCGATAAATTATAGAAAAGTCATCGTCTATTGAATACAATTGATGCCAAGTAGTAATTTCATAGCCCTTCATAATTATCACTGTAGAAATGAGAGTAATGGGTGGCCGCCTCAAACAATCGGTTGCAGTATTGAATTTACCTTTACAACACTTAATAATTACTAACTAAAATTGTTTCAGGCAATTAATCCACTTGAGTTGTCGAGTTGCTCGTAACTTCGACTGGGATGAGGAAAACTATAAATGATTTTTGTTAGTAAGAATGATTGTCTCCTTGCTGAGAATGTAATGTCTCCATTTCTTAAGGGATTGTACAATGGAATATGGTTCCTTTTAATATGTCAAATATATTCTAACGATAGCATTAAAGGTTTCAGAATGAAAATCAATTGGGTGACCAGATTGCGTGATCACAACACCTAATGCACAGTATGATGCATTCATATCAATCTCAAAATGCCAATGAAAATTAGGTAACACAAGTACTGGTGCAGTATAAATATTATGTTTGAGTTGCTCAAAAACTTGTTGTTGTGTTGGTGTCCATTTGAAGAAATTTTTCATATTTCCCTTAGTTAACTGATTCAAATTCTAGGCTATGTGACTGAAGTCGATATGAATTGTCAATAAAAATTTTCCAAACCAAGAAAACTTCTTAGTTCATGAATGTTTTGAGGAATGGGCCAATATTTAAGTATTTTTAATTTGTCTGGATCGATTTGTTGAATCCTCAGAAGTGTATGAGCCATTTGTGGCAGGAGATGGTACGTTGCAGACAATTTAATGGATGATTTATGTTTCCCTACAATGGTATTCATTGACAAGGCATGTCCACTAGGATTGATGATTGAGCAAGATGACCAACAAAGGGATGAAGCGGAAGAGAAGATCAAGGGGCTTGATCATATCAGTATAGATGATCTGGATCAGTTAATAAAATGACCATTTGTAGTTGAAGGGAAAATCTACATCTATATTCGTGTTCAGCATAAGCTACAAAAAATGAAATAGAAGATCACAAGTGCAATTCCCAAGTTGGCATTGAATTTGCTAGCTGTCCTGATATCGAGGAGTTGTTAGGTATATGGAAAATATGGAGGTATTTTCTGGGATATTAGTTTAGTTTAGGTTATTTGATCCCCTTTTAAGGGAAATTAAGTTTTTTGTAATAATTATTTAAGAGGTAGTTTTCAGACGTAGGAGGGGGATTTTTGGAGGAGGAAAGATTGGCACAAGAGACTAAAAAAACCTATGTCTTTCATGAGGATTATGTAATTTCTTACAGAACCTAATTTAATACTGTATTGTTATTTCATATCTCTTTTCATTGATTAGATTAAATTTATTTAACAGATCTAATTTTTTCCTGTTTCAAATGGGAAGATGATGCTATTGTTTACTTACAATTGATAAATGCATTGGTTCATAAATTAGATTTTGATTCGTTATTGATTTATGTATTGATAAATATTTAAGGAATTTCTTCTTTTAACTATATTTTTCTATTTCTACAAGTGATTGAATAGTGAATCTTACAACAATAAATGTTTGTTTTTCATCTAACATGCGTATGTGCAGGTTAAATTCAAATGATATAATCTTAAATTATTGTTAATTGATTTTTATTAATTGAATATGAGTTAAGTGATAAGTGCTTGATGTGATTTACATTTCTGTTGATTAGATGAAAACACTTGTCTGTTCGCACCTCTGGTTCACCTACAAATTAACTCAAAATCCTCTTTAGGTAGCTTAGATTTAGATCAAGTTTTCTTTCTTAGTTAGATTTGAGTTTACTTTTCTTTACATCACCCACCTTGTTTTCCAATCTAGGAAACAAATCCTCTGTCAATCAAACTCACAAAAGCCAGCGTAGGCTATTGAAATATCAATGGGATATCACTACATTAAACAGCTCGAGGATAAAGTAATACTTGCATGGGATTTATTGAAGCCTTTGGCTGGGTTTTCTTCTTATGTTGTAAGTCTTAGACACCCTTTTTGTTAGTTTTTCAACATTTAAGCTAGCATTATGTTAGGATCTTTTCACTGAGAGAATAACAAGCACAACAATAACATAAGCACATCACAAGAGAC
>LPNX010424584.1:443028-563766 GCA_001517045.1 Pseudotsuga menziesii
GATTATTTGACCATCTATGAATGCAACTTGCATTCCAGAGTCTAGCTTGTATGAAGATTCCTCACTACCTTTTATTGGATATTGGTAGTCATCTACAAGTTTCACCTTGTGAGGTGATTCATGTTCTGATAGTCTTACAAAGGATTCCTTGAATCCCATCATATGTTTAAAAGCCCCACTGTCTATAATCAAATCATCACTTCCATGAATAATGTTACCTGTGAGAGTTGACATTAGAACATACTCATCCTCGCTTGAAGAATCTTCACTTTCATGTCTGGATCTCTTTTTGGATGGTTCATCATCCTCTGCAGCATGAGCATGATGTCTTCTTTGGCCTCGTCTCCCTCTGAAACTGGAACCTCCATACTCATGTAGGTGTCCAATCCATTTTCTTCAAAGAGATCATATACTTCCAGGTTTGGAAGTTGTCAACTTCCGCAAGCTTTTAACTAAGCTGATGTGATATATCATATTGAAATGAGAACCTCAAATGGAAATAGCAAAGAATTAGATCTTACCGATTTGAGGTGTCCGTCCTTGTCCCGGAGTTCGTTGATCTAGGGTTTGTCACAGAAACCCAAAACTTGGAATATTTCAGATGTGATTGGATGAACAGATATATCTCTTCAAATGGAGCTGTCCAATGTACTCCTTTTCTGAAAACAGTGAAGGGAAACTCCCGGAACAGGAAGCCCTAATTTTCTGATTTCTTCTGCAGAAATTCCTGTTACTGTTTCTGTGATATATTCGAAATTACTACTCCTTTATGTCTGAAATTTCTCACTGAGGTAACCTCGCATGTCCCCGATCCAACACCGTAGGTTTCATCAGAATTGGTTTCATCATTTGGGATTTATGATCCTTTTCCCAAGGTGACCTGTTACTGGACTGTTCAGAACAACGAAGTTGTACAGAATGCCACGTGTCATTGGTTCATCTTCTGACTCTGATATTCAGACCACAGAAATTAAAGTCCGTGCCATTTCTGGAAAATCTTCAGGAATTCCATTTGGACCTCTATATCCCAAGATATTGCAGATCTCCCCAGGTGTCCTGTTTATGGATGATTTCTGGAAGAGGATGGAACCCTAACTTGGAGAGATCATATCTCCCAGAATGTAGCGAATAAGAGGCTGAAATTTGGACACAGTGTTCATCAGGATTTTATCTTCGGCCCTTGCAATGTTTAGCTTCTGATACTTCACCAATATCGGAATATATTGACTTTACCAAAACGTAGCAGTTTTAGTATTTAGGGTTTCTCCTAGCTTAGGGTCAAACTAGGGTTTGACTTTACCGGAGTTTCACCCAACCAAATTTATTGATCCAGGTCTCTAAATTTCGGTTTTGATGAGGAGAACAATCCTATGCTGGTCTCACCCAAAAATTCCTCTTCTGTAGAAAGCCCTAATTTCCACATCGAAACTGAAAATGCTTGAAATTGAATTCCGTATCGACAAAACGATGCACCATTTAATGGAGAGTCATCCTAGAATACTTTTGCTGAAAATATGTGGAGGAAGATCCAAAAAATAGGAAGCCCTAGTTCCTGTAGCTGCACAATGTCTTCTTCTCAGGTTTGCTCTGATGCCATGTTAGTTTTTCAACATTTAAGCTAGCATTATGTTAGGATCTTTTCACTGAGAGAATAACAAGCACAGCAATAACATAAGCACATCACAAGAGACAAGAGACACAAAGATTTTAGGAGGGGAAACCATAAATGGAGAAAACCCCTCAACTTCCTCTAAGATAGTATCACCACAATATGTGATCCCAAAACAGTAAGATGACCTCCCAACACAACAGTAGCCTTCTGTCTTCTGTCAAGCCAAAGTATTTCCTTCTCCAAAGGTGTGCCACACTTGAGAGAGAAAGTGATGTAATTCACAAGTGATAAATAGAGAGACTCTCACTCTCTATTTATATTCTTCCGTTGACTTAAAGTGCACTCAATCATGTAGGCTTAACTTACAATTACTTACTCAAGCCTACACCTTAATTAGTGTATAATAACCCAAGTGCCCCGAAACTGTGGGGACTTACCTAATGACTTGACAAGACTTGTTTACATTAATAATCCTCCCGATTGGAACATCGGGGTAAGACAATATGACTCAAATACATAATAGAAACATCCTGGAATAAACATCGGGTTACAATATATAAAATACATATAAGAATACATTCCGAAGTTACATATAAATCAACACTTTTCAGCCACATACACCTTTGAGGATTCAACAAATGGCACTAGAATGAGGGCCAACACATCATGCCTAAATGAAACACTCAAACACCTCCTCTAGCAAGAGATCCTATTATCGCTCGTAGTCTCACCCACACGTCTATGTCAGGGGAACAAATAGCACAAGGTTCATACATCATCCCAACTACCCCTAAACAACAACAGAGTACCCCAACAAACAAATACATTCTCGTATCACCTACTCTAGGACCCATGACAGTTAACCAACTATTCAAGGGTAACTCTAGTAATGTTGCTAAGATTCAAATATGGTTTGCTGAAGAATGTCTGAACTATAATCTTCCCCAAGACAATAATCAAGGTATTCTTAACTTAGGTGACCAAAACATTGAAAGACGTGATATTTTTAGTGAACCATATACCCCTAGGTTAGATCTAGATTCTTTTTTTTAGGAGTCAACTACATCTCGACATAGCATCCGAGCAGGAGGACCCCCCCCCATCTCCTCCCTCTTCTTCATCTTCCTTAGATGAATCGTCGGATTCTGGTTCTTTGTCCTCATCAGAGGAATCTATTCCTATGGCTGACGAACAACCTAACAGTCCTTCATTGGATGGAGATGTCGTGTCTGTTTTAGGAGATCAGCATAGGTTTCCTAAAAAACCTAAGAAGTCGGTTCCAAAATATAATCCAGATGAAAAAATACCTATGGAATACCACATCAAATATTTTATGCAGGCCATTAGACATAGGAACTTCATACATGAAGATGTGGTTTGCATACTATTCCCTTACACTTTTGAGGGAAAAGCCTCTAATTGGTATTTTTCCTTAGAATCTAGTTCCATCCCATCATGGGATGTGTTTTCCAAACTCTTCACTTAGAAATTTGGGGATAACAAGACCCTAGAGGAGTTAGTCATAGAGATTTCTTCCATGAAGACTAAGGGTAAAGAAAGGGTCAAATATTACAATCACCAGTTTTCAGATTTGAAGAATATGATTCCAAGTACAGTACTTCCTGTTGAGGAGTTACTAGTAGCTTACTATATTAAGAGTATCTGGACCCAAATAGATATGTGGGTTAAAAGGTCTCATAAGGAGTCCTTGCAAGATGCCTTATTTGAAGCAATACAAGTCAAAAGGGACATGTTCTATCTTAAGAACAACCCTGACATGTCATCTAAATAAGCATATACCTCGCGTAAGAAAAGTGATAGTTTTCCTAAACCCACTACTACCAGTCAAGATCCATTCAATATGAGTTAAGTGAAGAAGCTCCTCCAAATAATGTCTAATGAGATGGTGGATCTCAATAAAACTAACAATGAAAATCAGTCCGACAATAGGGGATTTAATAGGCCGCCTTTTAGGAGACCCAACCAACCTCCTCAAAATCCACCACTTCCAAATCCTAGAGAGGGATTGACCTTAGAAGAAATATTTTCTGTCTTGAAATCCTTAGCTACAGGAACACCAGACATTCCTAAATCCTCTGAAGATCAGTCCACTCAAGATTCACAACCTCCTTAAGTGGAAGAGGAAGATGAACAGTAGGTTAACAATGTGAGTTTCTTTTCAGAAGAAGAGGAAGAAGAACCTGACACAATTTTTAACCTACAACACACTCACAACACTAGATATAGAGGGCCACCTCCACAGGAATCATCGCCTACGACACAACCTCCCAACAATGGTAAAACCCAAACTTAGAAAGACACTCTCATTCTTGAACCAGAATACAATTTGGCTGAGGATCTAAAAAAATTCAAGGAAAACATATCTTTATTTGACCTTCTCAAAATCCATTCCATAAGGGATTCCTTTCCCAAAATCATGATAATAAAACATCCTAGGGAAGCTCATAATAACAATCTTGACTCTTCTCCCCAACCAAACCACCAAAATACTGGAAGCAAGGGAACTCCACCCTTCTTACTTACTTTTGAAATATTCAACAGGAATGTACATAACTGCATGGTAGACTCAGGTGCTTCATCTAATTTCAGGCCTCTTTCTATATGTAGAAATATGAATGCTACATGGGAAATGCATCCTATCCAATTAGACAGATCAAAAGTTAAAGTTGTAGGAAGACTGAGGAATGTTCTACTCAGATTATCTATAGATTCCCGAATTCATCAAACCATTGATATTGTGATTGTAGATATGCTAGAGACTTATGGCATGTCGTTAAGTCAAGATTGGTAAGAAAAATTGAAAGGTTACTTTTCTACCGATTGGTCTCACTTGTGGCCACCCCTTAACAGGCAGCCTAACAAACTCAAAGTTGACAGAGAACTATTCATTAAACAAACTGTAACTGATCTCAATAGTTCCAATGAATTTGTCTCCTTTTTCGATAATAAAAATGAACATTTTACATTTGATACATTCTTTAGAGACCTAGCTGCTGATGTTTTACAAGAAGAGAATGTGCAGAAATAGTCTCATATTAGTCATATTACTTCTGTGCCATTCTCTAGTACTATTATACATAATGTTTATAATATAAATACTAACTTCATAATTGACCTTGTTGTTTGGAATTTGTTTTTTGATGGCTTGAGATCTAAGGATGGAGCAGGTGCAGGATGTGTCCTTATTGATCCAAAGGGGATCAAAAAAATGATCACATGCAGATAGGAGTTTGAATGTACCAACAATGTAGTTGAGTACGAGGCATTAGTACAAGGACTCATCAAAGCTATTGATATGGGAGCGAGAGCAATTGAATGCATAGGAGACTCTAAAATCATAGTAAAACAGGTACAAAATCAAATACATTGTTTATCACCGCACCTAGTCAATTATCAAAGGCTTGTTATCACTCTAGGAAACTCCTTTAGGTTGCAGCTCGAGGATGCCTGGTAACTTAAATATTTTTATATGGTTTTCTAAGTGGATCAAGCTAGGTGAGCTATAAGACCTTGCACTCTCAAGACATGCATGAAAATCAATTAGGAATAAGGCTTCTAATTACCACTATTTAGAGGTTGACAATATGGTGCAGAGATGGAGAACTTATCATGATGGCAGATTCATACATAAAATAGATATATATAAATGGCTAATCATCACAAGGAAAGCACTTATAATTCAAATCATCAATATGCCAATAGGATGATAGCTATAGGACATCAATTAATCTGAATAAAACCTGAATAACACATTCAAGCATAAGCACAGAATAGACAGAAAATGGAAGCTAAACATATGATAACAAAAGAGCTTATATTAGGTCATGAGCAATATGAGAATCTTGACTATAGCAATGGTCTACAAGTCCTCGAAGTTGAACCCTTTCCATAAAATAAGTCTTAGGCTTTATAGCCTTTACAAAAATATTCAGATCCTGAAAAATTGGATCTGATTTACTAAAAATAGACAAAATAATTGTTTTTTGCATAATTAGGTCAAAAAACCCTAATTTAACTACTAGTGTAACTAACTGTAGAATTTGTTCACTGTTTGAACCTTCTAATAACTAAAGTAAGTATTGGAAATAACTGCCACTAGTCCTCTGCTGGTTAAGTCACTGTTTCACTTTGACAGTTGAGTGTTGGTGACCTTTTCTAATGTTATGTCATAGCAAAACTGAAGAATACCTTCCCTGATGTTTTCTTCAACGTCCTTTATCTTTATACTTCATCCCTAAGCTATCCATGTTCATCCAAAACTGGTCATGCGTGTCAAAATTTGATCCTATGCCTCTTTCTGTTTTCGGTGGTTAAGAGGCCAAAATATCAAAATGGTTAGCTACCAAAAGTGGTGCTTTCGGTGGCTAATGAACTACCTCAGCTTCCCCCTAGGCCACCAAAATCCCTATTCTTCAAAAATTATTAATCCACCTCCAAAATTGTTCTTTCAAGTTTGTATGCTTAGCTTTTTTCTTCAGTGGGATGTATGTTAGGAAGGTTAATAGTAGCCTGGCTTGCTTCTGGAAGTTGAGGGATTACTACAACTTTAGCTAGGGTTTCCAATGTGAGGTGAGTGCTAGGGTTAATATTGGCCTCCTTCATCCGTAGTCTCTGAAGACTAATCATCCTATACAATCTTGTGTTGTCTTTCAGGTACCTTTTATTTAGTCTTTTTAGGAAAGCATACCTTTCTCTCAGCTCTAGGAAAGATTTATGTAGCAGCTTTTTCCTGCTGGTCATTGTAGCATTATTTTTATTTATCTCCCTTTCTATAATCTCCATCTCATATGCTTGCCTCAGCAACTGATTTATCTTTTGAGTATTAGGCTTGCTAGAGGAAACTTTCTCTGCTGGTCCATCTTGCTCTTTTGGTGTAGGTGATGGTAGTTCTTCAATCTCTGCTACAACCTGCAATGCTAGGTCTATACCTTCCTCTTATTCCTCTCCTGAATATGAGTAGGGCGGGTTCAAAATTTTCTCACTGTGTGTTATAACTTCCTGGCCCTTTTCACTGAAATCCAAGTTTCTTTTGACCTTATTGGCTTTGAAAGAGGAAAGAGGCTGTTCTGATGTTGCTGGGGATATATCCCTTCTCTTCTTTTTCCCACTTCTTGGTGTGCTGGATTTTTTAGAAGGAGGCTTCCCCTTTTGTTCTGGATGAAGGCCTGTTTCAAAACCATTCCAAAATAAGAAAAAAGCGCATGCCATATTTCTCCTTTCAGTAATTCTTGGATCAAAATTTTGATAAGGCCATGATGAGATAGTCTACCAGCAATATTAGCTAGCTGGGCCTTCACCTGGTGTGCCATTTTTTCCAAAATCCCATGTAAGTAAAAAGGAAAATTCATTGGGACTCTACTTATAAAGTGTTTCATCAATTTAAAATGGTAAATCATGGATCTGTTGTATCTCCCTTCACATGTTATGTAGACCACAATGGCCTTCAGTAGTTGCTTCCACCTCTCTTCTAGCTAAGAGGATGGTACACTTTTTTTCCACACCAACTCCCTATGTTCAGGCTTCAGGTAATATCTGAACTCTACATCCTTTGGAATGGTGGTCTTAAACCACTTCTCTCCTGTGCTAGGGAGTTCAGTCACTTCAGTGGTTAGGGTTTCATCTATCAGGAATTCTTCTTTGTTGAATTTTCATATGCTAAGCTAGATCATTAGTATTTTATTTCGATTTCATAACAAAAGCATATAGACAAGCACAACCATACAAGAAGAACACAAATATTTATCCTAGGAAAACCCTAAAGGGAAAAACCTAGCAAAATCTTGCTCAATATAGATGCCCCAAAAGATAAATGATAAAACCAACAAGGAGATCAAAGCCTGATCCTCCTCCTTTTCCAGCTACTCTTCTCTTCTCCACTAATGCACTACACAAGTGAGGACGTGTGTTCCAAATGAGGGGCACCAAACCTCTATTTATATTCATCCGTTCACTTTAATAATTAGATCCAACATGTAAGCTCGAGTTAATCATGTAGGCTCGAGTTACACATGTAGGCTCAAGTAACCACACTAGGGTGCTAATGACCCACCTTTACAATTAGAGGGGATTACCTTATGACTCTTATTAGTTCTTCCGATTAGAAGCATTGAGGTACAAAGTAATACAACTGGTTCTCTCGGTAGGACCATCAGGGACCACAAAAAGATACATATAGAATATTCTTCGAAGTTACAATATTTCAACACCCCCCTTAACGAGAAGGGTATTCTTCAACAACATCAACAACAACAATAGTAGGAGAGATATAGAGGACATCATCAACATCATCAGGGTAACACATCTATGAATCATTGGAATATTTTCAACATTATATAGTCTTCGTCTTCAATCTTCAATGATAACAACTCTTTAATCAGCATCAACATCTTTAGCACTTTGTCCTTTCAATCAGCAACAACATATTTAGCACTTTGACCTTTCAATCAACAACATCTTCAGCACTTTGACCTTTCGGTCAACAACATCATCTTCAGCACTTTGACATTTCGATCAGAAACATCTTCACCACTTTGACCTTTCGATCAGCAACATCATCTTCAACATTTTGACCTTTCGATCAACAACATCATAATCAAACTCTGATCTTTCGATCTTGAACGTCATCATTAAAACATCATTATCATCCAAACATCATCAACATCAAACTTTGATCTTTTGATCAAGAACATCATCATCATCACACTCTGATCTTTCGATCGGAAACATCATCATCATAACATTTTGATCTTTCGATCAGAAATATCATCATCATCACATTCTCAACAACCGAACTCACCAGATTGATTACAGGATAATCAGTCCCTATCACTTTAGGACTCAGTCCAAGGATGATGCAATCCTAACACGTTCTTGAGTACCTAAGTCACCGGATCCATTCTGAACCGAAGTTCACGGATGATACAATCCTACCACCATCTCGATGACCGAAGTCACCGGATCCATTATGAACCTAGGTTCACGGAGGATACAATCCTACCACCATCTCAATGATTGAAGTCACCGGATCCATTTTGAACCGAGGTTCATAGATGATACAATCCTACCACCATCTCGATGATCGAAGTCACTGGATCCATTCTGAATCGAAGATCACGGATGATACAATCCTACCACCATCTCGATGATCGAAGTCACCGGATCCATTCTAAACCGAGGTTCATGGATGATACAATCCTACCACTATCTCAATGACTGAAGTTACTGAATCCATCATGAACTGAGGTTCATGGATGATACAATCCCTTTTCATTCTTGAGGACTGAGGTCCCTGGATCACTTAAGGGAAAGTGCCCAAGGATGATACAATCCCACTACATTCTCGAGGACTGAAGTCACCGGATTCATTATGGACATATGTCCCCGGATGATACAATCCCTCTTCATTCTTGAGGACCGAGGTCCCTGGATCACTTTAGGGGAAGTGCCCAGGGATGACACAATCCCACTGCAACATCACTACTCCCCCTTTCGGGGAAGGTCTTTCCGAACCACACCAAGCTTGTCTTGAAAGTGTTTGAACTTTACTCAAGACAGATGCTTCATCAGCACATCATCATCTACATCTTTAGTATGTGAATACTGAACTATCACCATCTGTATCTCCAGTATGTGAATACTGAAAGCATCATCATCTCTATATTCAGTATAGAAATACATAATCACCATCATATGCATCTACAATATGTAAATACTGAAACATCATCTATATCTTCAGTATGGGAATAATAAAACATCATCATCTACATCTTATCTCATATGTAGAAATACCGTATTTCTATGTGCTTTGATATGTCATGGAACACATGGTTCTCTGTCATCTTTATACAACTTTGGTTGTCACATAGAATCATGGTAGTGTCCAACTCTAGGTTGAATAATCCCGACATCAGCTTCTGAAGCCATATGGATTCACAACTTAGCAGAGAAATCTGCTATGTATTATGCTTCAGCTGTGCTAAGAGAGACACTGGACTGTTTCCTGCTAAACCATGAACTCATAGCAGACCCTAAACAAAAGCATCTACCTGATGTGCCTTTCCTGTCTGAGATACTTCTAGCTCAATCTGCATCTGTATAGCCATACAATCTGTAGTCATGGTTTTCATCATAGTATAGACCAAAGTCTATAGTCCCTTTCAGATATCTCATCACATGTTTTACAGCTATTTGGTGAACATGTCTAGGTTGGACTAGATACTATATTGAGTCACATCCACTAACTATAATGATTCATCAGCTAAAAACTTCAAGTTGGAATTCATGGGTGTGGCAATGGATTTGTATTCCAACATATCGAATCTTTTCAATATCTCTACTGCATACTTTCCCTAGTTGAGAAAGATTCCTTCTGAATTTTTGCATACTTTCAGACCTAGGAGATAATGCATTAACCCAAGGTCTTTCATCTCAAATTATTCTACTAGTTTCTTCTTGCTTTCCATAATCTATTTCTCATTCCCTATCAAGAATAAGTCATCGACATATAATAGCAGGATAACAGGTTCATCTTCTACAACCTTGAGATAAAGGCTAGGATCAGCTTTACTCTTGGTAAAGCCCATGCTAGACAGGAAACTATTTATTCTTCCATACCAAGCTCTGGGAGCTTGCTTCAGGCCATAGAGGTCCTTCTTCAACTTGCATACATGATTCCATTTGTCTTCAACTTCAAATCCTCGTGACTATTCGATGTAAAATGCGTTCTCAATCATACCATTAAGGAAGGCTTGTCTTTACTTCATCATGGAAGAAGCTACCATGATAGTTCTAAAGGAAGTGTACCTTGCTTCCTGGAGTAAGTGTCTCTTCAGAATTAATTCCCTCTTTCTCATAGAAACCTCTAGCCACAAGTCTTTCCTTACTTCTATCAACAACATAGTTTATCTTGCAAATCTATTTGGAAGATACCACATTCTTGTTTTCTGGTTTGACTACTATATCCCAAACATCATTCTAGTATTATTTCATCATAACATATTCCATGAGTTTGTCTTGTCAGGTCATCAACATATCCTAGTCTTCTGCATTCAACCTTGAAGGTTGGAACCCACTTTAGTCTTGGTAAAGTCTCAATCCATCACAAATCTATCCATCATGTCATACCATGTCAAACTTAGATATCTTCTGTAGTCACTCCCCCTGAAGTGGAGTATCATCTTCCCTCTTCATTCTGTACATGTGGTTCTATGCTTGATATATAATGGTCAATAGAGTATGTCATGTCATAGTCTATTCTTTCTGAGGAAAATCACAAACCTTGTTTTGTACACTTGTTCTTCTAGATCCATATGGAAGATACTACGTACTTCCCTTTATGTCTCAAAATCATATCGTATACATCATTCCCCATGATCAACTGTTATTATTTGATCATATCTTCTTTCATAGCATTATTGTCTTCATCTTGAGTTGTCTCTCATACCCTCTTCATCCTTCGAGGTGGATCTACCGCTCTCTAAAGCTCTTTCTTACGTCATGGTGTCTCTGACCCTGGGAGCTTCAGATTCATGTTTATTGGAGTGAATCTTGAATTGTCATCACTTGTTCTTCGGAACAAGTCTCATCCTTCTTTTCGTGTAGGAGGTTGTACATGGCCTTTCCTACAATTCAAATGTACTAGTTTCATGGTTAGAAATATTTCATAAAACATATGCATAACGAAAAATTCTTATGCATCATGCAACTGTTTAGCCAACAAAACATTCATCCATATCTCACAGAAACTTTCTAGATGCATTCCATCTCTACCATGACATCATTGAGATTGTGCACTAATCCAATATGTCAGCAAAGAGGTTTCATTCTAGATAAGTAGCAATGGAGAGTTGAATAGCATCATGAGCTACTTACCCATCACATGCATATTAGTAGTATACAACCATTAATGCAAACAATCTATCATGCATAACACATCAACTGAATATAATCAAATGTAAAACAAAACAATATCATGAAATGAAAATTGAATACTTATCTTTTATTTGTTTCGTGGGTAGACTCCAACTTGATCAGGCTACTTTATCATCTTCTTCATTCATGAAATAATCATTTCTTATCCAAATGATAAGATGAATAAGAGGTTCTTCAAGAATTGTGTTCTTCATATTCCTTATCGCTTGAGTGATCTTCTTTGAATGGTGAGATCTTGATCTTCAATTGCTCGCATCTTCTTCTTCTCTTCCTATGAGTTGAGCTGAAAGTAATCACTTCCTTTTGGAATTAATTCTTCACATGAATGAATCCCATGATCTTGGGAGGCTATTCAAGGTGGCTATCACCACTTCTGCATTCTTCACTTCTTCTTTTACCTCTTCAATTTGTTTCTTAAGGTCATTTTATGATGTATGTTCTTTCCTTCAAATAGCTTTGTCAAGGAATCAAACATCTCTTTCGGTGTCTTTAGGAAAGACACTTGTGGTACAAATTGATTCGTGACTGAATCAACAATGATATTCTTGGACTTGACCAAGTTCTTCTGGTGTAAGGCTTTGAGCCTCATCTCCCTCTAGAACTGGAACCTCTCTACTCATGTAGGTGTCCAATTCATTTTCTTCAGAGAGATCAAATAATTCCATGCTTGGAAGTTGTCAACTTCACCAAGCTTATCATCAAGCTGATTTGATAGATCACTTTTTTAATGAGAACCTCAAATGCAAATAGAAAAAGATTAGATCTTACCGAATTGAGGTGTCCGTCCTGCTTCTGGAGCTGGCTGATCTAGGGTGTGTCAGAGAAAACCTAATTTTCAAAAATTTGAATCTTTCAGATCTAATTGGATAGAAATATATATCTCTTCAAATGGATCTGTCCAGTGTACTCCTTTTCTAAAAACAGTGGAGGGAAGCTCCTGGAACAGGAAGCCCTAGTTTTCCAATTTCTTCTGTAGAAATGCTTGTTACTGTTTCTATGATATATCTGAAATTACAGCTCCTCTATGTCTAAAAGTTTGCGCTAAGGTAGCCTCAAATGTTTCTGATCCAAAAAAATAGGTTTTATTAGAATTGGTTTCACCAATTGGGATTTGTGAGACTTTTCCCAAGGTGACCGGTTAGAAAACTGTTCAGAACAACGAAGTTGTACAGCCTGCCATGAGTCACTGTTTCATCTTCAGGTTCAAAAATTTGGTCCACAAAAACTCAATTCTATTTTATTTCTATAACATCTTCAGGAATTCCATTTGGACCTATGTATCCCAAGCTATATCAATTCTCCCCAGGTGTCCTGTTTAGGGATGAATTCTGGAAGAGGCTGGAACCCTAACATGGAGGGATCATATCTCCCAGAATATAGTGAATATGATTCTGAATTTTGGATAAATTGTACATGAGGATTTTATATTTGGCCTCTGAAATTTTCAGATCATGAACCTTCACCAATCTCAGGATATAGTGAATGTTGCAAAATGTAGCAGTTTTAGTATTTAGGGTTTTTCTAGCTCTGGGTCAAACTAGTGTTTGAATTTCCTGGAGTTTCACCCAACCAAAAATATTGATCCAGGTCTCTAAAATTCTATTTTTATGAGGAGAGAAATACTATGCTGGGATCACTAAAAAATTCTTCTTCTACAAGATGCCCTAATTTTCTGCACCAAAAATAGAAAATGCTCGGAATCGAATTCCACTTCGACAGAAAGATGCACCCTTCAATGGAGAGTTAGCCTAGCCTTATTTTGCTGATTGATTGTGGAGAGAGAACCAAAAATTAAGAATCCCTAGATTTTGTAGCTGCACAATGTCTTCTTTCAGGGTGGCTTTGATACCATGTTGAATTTTCATATGCTAAGCTAGATCATTAGTATTTTATTTCGATTTCATAACAAAAGCATATAAATAGGATCACTGAAAGATGGAAAAGCACAACCATACAAGAAGAACACAAATATTTGTCTTGGGAAAAACCCAGCAAAATCTTCCTCAATATAGATGCCCCAAAAGATAAAAGATAAAACCAACAAGGAGATCAAAGCCTGATCCTCCTCCTTTTCGAGCTACTCTTCTCTTCTCCACTAATGCACTACACAAGTGAGGATGTGTGTTCCAAATGAGGAGTGCCACACCTCTATTTATATTCATTCATTCACTTTAATAATTAGATCCAACATGTAGGCTCGAGTTAATCATGTAGGCTCGAGTTACACATGTAGGATCAAGTAACCACACTAGGGTGCTAATGACCCACCTTTACAATTAGAGGGGACTACTTCATGCCTCTTATTAGTTCTTATGATTAGAAGCATCGAGGTACAAAGTAATACAAGTGGTTATCCTTGTAGGACCATCGGGGACCATAAAAAGATACATATAGAATATTCTTCAAAGTTACAATATTTCAACATTCTTTGCCTATGACTACCTTGGAGCCATCTAAAGAGAGAGAAAACATCTTAGCCACCTGCTGGTGTGAACCTTGAATAGTCTCACAAAACCTATAGCAGCCAACATCCTTGAAAAACTGACAGGCTTCTGGATGTACCTCTAGGTAGATGATGAATCCCAACTCTTTCCTGAGAGCAGGTCCTCCCTTCTTCATTTTGTTGAATGCCACTCCTGGGTACGTGCAACAATAGATTCAAGTTCTATTTCAGCAGGCTACTTCTCAGAGATGGATTTCTGGTGGAGAAAAATGCTAAGGTCGAGGGTGGAGTGTAATAAAGATTTGGAACTAATTATGAGGGATTTCAACTGCATGATTGATGCTTAGGTCAGAGGGTGATGGATCTATTTGATCTTTTCAAGATCCCTTTCCCAACAATCATGTTAAAATCAATCCTGGATGCTCAGTGGGATTTTCTACAATTCTGTGGACAGATGTAGAAAGGAGGGTTTTAAATCACATCAGTCCTTACCAGTTTCAATAACGACCTCCTTACTCATTTCCTCATGCAGTTTTGTTGCCTCCTGTCCTTTCGATGGTTTATCACGCCCTTTACTAATCGATATTTTACTGACGTGCTCTGATTTGATGGGTTTCTAACTGTTTCTTTCTTTTTAACTTTTTGGTGGTTAAGGACCTTCGGGAATTTGTCTCATAGCTGCCGAAAACAAGGCTTTCAATGGCTAATGAAATGATGACCCTTTCTCCCAAACCATCGAAACCATTTTCCCAATGTTGCAGTGAAACTCAGCTTTTGGGGGATAGTGGTCTCTCTAGATATCCCTTTTAACATGTGAAAGACCGTCCTTTTGGTGGATAATGAAACATCAAAGATTTAATCGAAGCCACCAAAACCTATTTTTTCCCAACACCATTTTCCTACTTTCGGTGGTTAACGCCCTTCTTGAACTATTCACTAAGATGCCGAAAGAAACACTTTTCGGTGGCTAATGAGATGTCTGAAGTCTCTCCTAAGCCACCGAAAGTTCATTTACCATTTACTCGACTAAGCCAGCTTTTGGTGGTTAACCTTCATCCTGTGTTAAAATGTTAGCTTTCGAAACAAATCCTTTCTATTAGTTTTTCAACATTAAGCTAGCATTATTAGGATCTTTAACTGAGAGAATAACAAGTACAACAATCAACCACAAGAGACAATGAACACAATGTTTTTCCTCGGATAAACCATAAAGGAGAAAACCCTGCAACTTCCTCAGAGATAGAATCAGCACCAAAATAGTAAAAGCCCCAAAACAGTAAGTGATCTCCCGATAGCAGTAATCTTCTTCTTATCTAGCCCCAGTGTCTTCTCCTTCCTCAACTATGTGCTATACTTGAGTGTGGATGAGTTGTGTGATAATTAGATACTCCAGTTCTCTATTTATAATAATCCTGACATGAATAAAACCCTACTAGGGCCAACCTCTACTAGGAGAGTCTAATAACCCTACTACCCCAGAACTGCAGGGACTTTAACGCTTAGACAATCAGAGGGTTACCCACTATGACTTGACATGACTTGTTTAGATTATTGATTCTCCCAATTGGAACATTAGGGCATGACAACATAACTCAATTACATTATAGATACATCCTGGAATAAACATCGGGTTACAATACATAATATACATAGATGAATACATTCTGAAGTTACAAATACATCAACACTCCCTCTTAACTAGGAAGGTATTATTTCAACATAAATTTCAGCATTGGTATTCTTCTTTGTATCAGCAGGATCATCTCATCATCTGCATCTCAAGTCTTCTGAGTCTTCAAGTCATCTTCGTCTTCAAGTCATTTTCATATTTAAGTCATCTTCATCTTCAAGTCATCTTCGTCTTCAAGTCATTTTCATATTTAAGTCATCTTCATCTTCAAGTCATCTTCATTCTTTGAATCTGGATCATCTCTCGATCTGGATCATCATGGGACATCATTACTGGATATGGATCATCACTGGTCATCATCACTAGATCTGGATCATCACTGGATCTGGATCATCATCACTAGATCTAGATCATCACTGGATCTGGATCATCACTAGTGGATCATCATCGCTAGATCTCAATCATCACTCGATTTGGATCATCACTGGCTATCATCACTAGATATGGATCATCACTGGATCTGGATCATCACTGACTATCATCACTGGATCTCGATCATCACTGGATCTAGATCATCACTGTCGCTATCTCATGATTCTTCTTGTCATCAGAAGTTCTACAGAGCCAACCCTTTTTCATGCTGGTTGTAGGCCTAGCCATCATGTGGGCCTTCGCCCAGCACTTAATCTGACCTACTCATCAGAAAGGCATGCCCAACACTTACATCTGACCTACTCGTCAGAAAGGCCCAACACTCACATTCACCAGCATGATAGGACATCACATCACTAACATATGTGAAAAGGATTCAGCACTTACATCTGACCTACTCATTATAAAGGCACAGTACTCACATCCATCCAGTCTGGAACACATCCTACTCACAATGATGGAAGAGTTATGTACTTCCATCCAAGCTAGAACACATCCTAGTCACAATGATGGAATATTTACTCACTTTCATCCAGGGAGGAACCAAATCCTACTCACAATGATGGAAGAACTCTATTCTTCCACCTAGGCCAGAACCACATCCTACTCACAATGATGAAAGACTCTCATCCAGGCTGCAACACATCCTTCCTACAATGATGAAATATTTCTGCACTTACATTCATCCAGGCGGGAACACATTCTTCTTATAGTGATGAAAAGGCTCTGTACTTACATCCATCCAGGAGGGAACACATCCTGCTCATAGTGATGGAAGGGCTTGCACTCACATCTGATCTTGTAGGAACCTATGCTATAGTCATATCAGAATGCCCCCCAATCCTCCTCGATTGAGCTACCTGGTAACTGACCAAGTGCCTCCATTCTCCTAGAGAATGGCAGTTGCCCTTACATCTGACCTGCTTGTCGGAATGGTGAACACTCACATCTGACATGGAAGGAACTTAATCCTTTAGCCATGACAAAATGGTTCAGCCCTTACATCTTATCAAGTGGGAACACATCCCTCTATCACATCAGAATGGCTACTTAGTCCTATACTGAGTGTTCCTGGTACCTCACTAGGTAGCTCCATTCTAAGAATGGCAATTTCCATTACATTTGTCCTACTCGACAGAATGGATAGCACTCATATATAACATGGAAGGAAGAAATCCTCTCACCATGATAGAATGGCTCAGCCCTTACATCTGACCTACTCATCAGAATGGCTATTGATCTCAACACTCATATCTGACATGGAAGGAACCAATCCTCTCACCATGATAGAATGGATCAGCCCTTATATCTGACCTACTCGTCAGAATGGATACTGATCTCATCACTCATATCTGACATGGAAGGAACCAATCCTCTCACCATGACAGAATGGTTCAGCCCTTACATCTGATCAAGTGGGAACACATCCCTCTATCACATCATAATGGATACTCAGTCCTGTACTGAGTGTTCCTGGTAACTGACCAGGTGCCTCCATTCCTTAGAATGGCAATTGCCCTTACATTTGTCCTACTTGAAAAAATGGCCAACACTCATATCTGACATGGAAGGAACCAATCCTCTAACCATGATAGAATGGATCAACCCTTACATCTGACCATGGAAGGAACCAATCCTTTCACCATGTCAGAATGGCTATGGGACTTATCACTTTCCCTTGGAGGAAATATCGATCTGGAGAACACCAAGCTTCTCCCTGAATTACTCAAACTTCACCCTAGCCAATGGCTTTGTTAATACATCAGATATCGGTTCCTCCGTCGCAACATACTGGAGCTTCACTGCTCCCCTCTGCACCATATCCCTGATATAGTAATACTTGATCTCGATATGCTTCGACTTGTCATGGAATATTGGATTATCTAACAACTTCATGCAACTCTGGTTGTCACAATGTATACAAGTAGTATCCAATTGGAGATCAAATAAATCAGACAGTAGCTTTCATAGCCATACTGCCTCACAACTAGCTGAACAAGCTGCGACATACTCTGCTTCAGCTGTACTTAGTGCCACACAGGATTGCTTCCTGCTAAACCAAGAGATCACACCTGAACCCATACTGAAGAAACACCCTGAAGTGCTCTTCCTATCAATAACACTACCTGCCCAATCTGAATCAACATAACCCTCCAGGTTAATCTTTTGATTTGCATTGTACTTGATCCCATAATCAACTGTACCTCTCAGGTACCTTAGAATATGCTTTGCAGCAATCAAGTGAACATTTCATGTATTTGTCAAGAACTGGCTTAAGCTGTTCACAACAAAGCAAATGTTTGGTCTCGTGTTCATCAGGTACATCAATGACCCAATCATCTGACGATACATCATAGCATCAGCTGACTTTGATGAAGCATCACTCAATAGCTTTAGGTTTGATGCCATAGGTGTGGCCATAGCCTTGCATTCCATCATCCCAAACCTCTTCGGGATCTCTACTGAATACTTCCCTTGTACAAGGAAGATTCCATCTATACTCTGCCACACCTCCATACCCAAGAAGTAATGCGTCATCCCCAAGTCCTTCATTTTGAAATCAGCATCAAGATTTCTCTTCGTATCCGCAATCAACCCATCCGTACCTATCACAAATAGATCATCTACATATAGTAGAAGCATCACTGGGTTTCCATCCTCAACCTTATAGTAAAGGTTGGAATCTGCTTTACTCTTGGTAAAGCCCAAACTGGATAGAAAGCTGTCAATTCTGTCGTACCAGGTCCTGGGTGCCTATTTCAAACCATACAAGGCTTTCTTCAATCTGCACACATGAGACTCCCTGTCATGTGTCTCAAATCCAAGTGGTTGTTCTACATAAACTTCCTCTTCCACTACACCATTCAAAAAAGCAGTATTGACATCCATCTGGTGTATCTTCCATTTCATCACTGCAGCCAGAGCAAGTACTGATTTGATGGAAGTGTATCTGGCTATAGGTACAAAGGTTTCTTCATAGTCTATTCCTTCTTTCTGAGAGAAAACCCAAGCTACAAATATTGCCTTATATTTTTCAATGCTACCATCTGCAGCATGCTTGATCTTGTAGATCCATTTGCAAGTTACAACTGACTCCCCTTTTGGTCATGGGACAGCATCCCAAACATCATTCTTCATGATCAATTGGTATTCTTCGATCATAGCATCCTTCCATTCTTTTTGCTTTTTCGCTTCTTCATAACTGGAAGGTTCTTTATCAATGAAATCACATAGTAAAGCTACATACCCAGAGTAGGATCTGGTCCTCTTTCTTTCTCTGTGATTCTCTTCTGGAGCCCCATATCTTTCCACACCTTGGATAATTTCACGTACCTAAGCAGGTTTCCTCTTATGAGGACTCTTCTCCAGAGGTGGATCTACAAGTCTTTGTGGTTCTTCAAAATCTTGATCTTCTTCTTGAGCTTCTTCATCCATGGTTGTATCATGAATTAGGGGTGCTTCTGCTTCTGCTTCTTCAGGTTCTTTAGCAGGTCTCTTTCTGGATTTGTTGTAAGCTATGTCTTCATCAAATGCGACATCCTTGATGATGTCAATCTTCTTGTACCCTGGGAAATATATTATGTAAGCCTTCGAGCTTTCAGAGTATCCCACAAATATGCCCTTCTTTCCTAAAGGATCTAATTTTGTTCTCTTCTCTTTTGGAATGTGTATGTACACAGGAAAACTGAATATTCTGAGATGGCTAACTTCTGGTTTCTTGCCGGAGAATACTTCTTCAGGAGTCTTGTTCTCGAGTACTCTATGTGGAGTACGGTTCTGTACATACACCACTGTTCTGGAATCTTCTTCCCAAAGATGCATAGAAATATCTTGATCATGAAGCATGGCTCTTGCAGCTTCCATGATAGTTCTATTATTTCGTTTCACAATCCCATTCTGTTGTGGATTATAAGGAGTGGAAAACTCCCTCTTAATCCCTGATTCTTTGCATAGCTCTTTGAATTCATTTGAAGTGAATTCTCTGCCATTATCTGATCAAAAGGTCTTGATCTTCTTTTCAGTATGGTTTTTTATCAAGGCTTTGAATTCCTTGAACTTACTGAATACTTCGTCTTTGTTCTTCATGAAGTAAACCCATGTCTTCCAAGAAAAATCATCAATAAAAGAAACATACTATGCATACCCACTTAGTGAGTTTGATGACATTAGACCGCATACATTGGAGTGGATGATTTCTAGTATGCCTTTGGCTTTGCTTTCACTACTGGGAAATGTCTTCTTTGTATTCTTTCCTTTTGCACATCCTTTGTAGATCCCATCATGTTTTGTTTGGAATTCTGGAAGACCTTCAACAACTTTGCTTGCAATAGGTAGTGCTTTGTAATGCACATGTGCAAGCCTTCTATGCCAAAGCCCATTTGGCTCTACTGTCTCATGGACCAAGGGTTGTTTTGGATGGCCTTTAAATTTGTACAATCCTCTTTCTTGTTCTCCAATCACCACTGCATCATTGATAGTCTTACCTCTTGGCCACATGATGACTTGACCATCTTATGAATGAAACCCTCATTCCTTTTGCATCCAATGCTGAAATGGAGAGAAGGTTCTTCTTGAGTCTTGGCACAAATAATACTTCTTTCATTGTTAGAGACTTACTAGAGTCTAGTTTATATGAAGATTCCCCGCTACCTTTTATTGGATATTGGTAGTCAACTCCTAGCTTCACCTTGTGAGGTGATTCATGTTCTGATAGTCTTACAAAGGATTCCTTGAATCCAGTCATATGTTTGGAAGCCCCATTGTCTATAAGCCAATCATCACTACCATGAGTAATGTTACCTGTGAGAGCAGAGATTAGAACATATTCATCCTTGCTTGAAGAATATTCACTTTCATATTTGGATCTCTTCTTGGATGGTTCATCATCCTCTGTAGCATGAGCATGATGTCTTATTTTGTTCCCCTTCTTCTTATGAGAGTGGTTCTTGTTCTTAGGACTGTATTTTGCAAAGTTCCCAATCGCATCACATGTATAACATCTTATTCTAGATAGGTCCTTTCTATTGTTATCTGTATGATGAGAATTCTTACCTTTGAAGTGCTCAGTTTTTCTTTTGCCTCTGTTGGAGTGAACTGTGAGAGCTTGATATTCAATTCCCATCTTCTCTTCTTGAGCTACTATCCGAGCTTCTTCTTGAGAAAATTCTTCCCATGGTCTATTGAATTTGACTAACTTCTTTCTAGCACAGATTCCTTGGATGAAATAATCCCATGACCTAGGAAGGCCATTCAAAGTAGTCATCACAATTTCTGCATTTTCCACTTCTTCATCAACAGCTTCTAATTGTTCCTTGATCTGAGAAACCCTTGTGAAGTAGGACTGGATAGTCTCTGCATTATGAATCTTCACATTCTTCAGTTGATTCCTCAGATTCATCTTCCAGTTTATGTTCTTCCCTTCAAACAATTTGGTTAGGGAATCAAACATAGCTTTAGGTGTCTTGAGAGAGGACACCTGTGGGATAAGGTGATCCTTGATAGAATCAACAATGATCCTCTTTTCCATAACCATCTTCTTCTTATGTAAGGCCTTTGCCTCATCTCCCTCTGGAATTGGAACCTCCTCATGAATGTAGGATTCTAATTCATTCTCTTCTAGGACCAGGGAGATCCTATACTTCCAAGCTCAGAAGTTGTCAGCTCCCTCAATATTTTCATCAAGCTTGGTATAATGAGAGATATTAAATTGAGAACCCCAAATGGAAATACAAAATATCTTAGATCTTACTAGGTCAAGATGTCATATTTGAAACTTGAGCTGAAATCCTGCAGAGCCGGTTCAGGAGCAGATTAGGGTTTTGCTTTTTCAGAGTTCTGTCCACCCAAATGTCTTGAAATTTGTCCCTAACTTCAATTCTGGGGAGGAGATAAATCCAAGCCTGGGCTCACTGAAAAATTCCTCTTCTGTGAAAAGCCCTAATTTATGGCAGTAGTGTTGGGTCCAAAACTAAAAAACCTCAGAATTGGATTCTACTTCGATAGAAAGATGCACCCTAAGGAGGAGAGTTATTCCACCTTAATTTTGCTGAAAATATGTGGAGGAAGATACACAAACTAGGAAGCCCTAGTTCTCGCAGCTGCACAGTGTCTTCTTCTCAGGTTAGCTCTGATACAATGTTAGTTTTTTGGCATTAAGCTAGCATTATTAGGATCTTTAACTAAGAGAATAGCAAGTACAACAATCAACCACAAGAGACAATGAACACAATGTTTTTCCTTGGGGAAACCATAAAGGATAAAACCCCGCAACTTCCTCAGAGATAGAATCAGCACCAAATAGTAAAATCCCCAAAATAGTAAGTGATCTCCCTATAGTAGTAATATTCTTATTATCTAGCCCCAGTGTCTTCTCCTTCCTCAAATATGCACTATACTTGAGTGTGGATGAGTTGTGTGATAAATAGAGACTCCAGTTCTCTATTTATACTAATCCTGACATGACTAAAACTGTACCAGGGACGACCTCTACTAGGAGATTCTAATAACCCTAGTGCCACGGAACTACAGGGACTTTAACCCTTAGACAATTAGAGTGTTACCCACTATGACTTGACATGACTTGTTTACATTATTGAGTCTCCCGATTGGAACATCGGGGCATGAAAACATGACTCAATTACATTATAGATACATCTCGGAATAAACATTGGGTTACAATATATAAGATACATAGATGAATACATTCCGAAGTTACAAATATGTCAACACTTTCAATGGCTAATGAGTTGTTAAGAACTGTGCCTAAGCCACTGAAAGTTAAAACTTCCAATTTTTTCAACCATAGCAAAACCAGAGACCTTCAATTTTTTAATCATCTTTAAATTTTTCATAAAATGACTCGAATTCTTCATACTATCAAAATAAATTTATTTTGGGAGATAACCTATGGCTCCTACTTGGGGATGGGAACCTCCCTGTGAGGTCCCAAGAACCCCAGAACAAAATGCATTTCCTTAAAAATAACTAAAAACTTAACACTATCATTTACTATTCCATTAGGCATGGAGTTTATTCTGTAAGCCAAAACAACCTACTAACTACTAATTTACAATAACAAGGCCTCAAAGCCTCAAATAAAGTAAAGTTTCAGAAAACGCCCATTCACTGGGCCATCAAACACCTCTTCCCCTTCCAGTCTATACTTGAGCTATCACAAAAGGACCAATCCACAAAGAGTCAAACTTTCCATGTTTTCCCTTGTCCTATTTGACAGTATTCCACTTGAGGACCCAATATCCAACCTGAAAGTTGTCTACTTTTTCCCTTTTGTCAAACATGACCTTTATCCTCTGTTAATGGCCTTCTGATTTTCCTATCACTTGTTCCCTGACTTGCTGCAACTCCACCAAATCCATAATCCTCCTCACCATATCATTTGGTTCATCTTCCTCTTCCTGAAATATTTTTTCCACTTGAAGAATGAGCCAAATGGGAAGAATTGCCTCAGTACCATAAACTAATTTGAATGGAGAAGTCCCAATAGATCTTTTGTCTGTTACCCTATCAGCCCATAAAGAAAACTTTAGCTTAGAATCCCAGCTTTTCTGATTTGTCTCTAATAGTTTTCTGATAATATTGACTAGGCTTTTGTTAGATGACTCATCCAGGCCATTTCCTTGAGGATAATAGGATGTGGAATGCACCAGCTGAATGCCCATTGACTCACACATTTTAGCCAATTCCCCTACTTTGAAATACAAACTTGCCAAATATATTCTCATATAAAATATTCATGATGACCTGATGACTGGCATTCTTGGTGTGTATTTCCTCTATCCACTTGGTAAAGTAGTATGTGGATACTAGGATCCATTTATGCTACCCATTGGAAGATGGATTTATTTCACCTATGAACTCCAGACCCAATTGTCGGAAAGGACCATTCACTACAATAGGCCTAAGGGGAAAGGATTTGAGCTATTGCTTCCCTATAAATCTTTGGCATCGGTCATAGGCCCTCACAAAGGTACACACATCAACAAAAAGGACTGACCAATAGTACCCTGCCCTCAGGATCTTGTGCGATGTGGTCTTCTAAAAATGTTGGGCCCCACATGTGGTTGAATGAAAGTGATGCATGACCTGATCTGATTCTTCTTTATCTAGACATCTCAACAAAACCCCAAACAGATCTTTCATGTACTGCAGTTTATCAACTATGCAAAATTTAATAGACTTTAGCTTAAGATCTTGTGCTTGATTAGGAGTGAGACCAGGAGGAACTTCTAATTTCTGCAGAAAATGAATAATTCCTAAGTACCACTCACATGAAGACAAGTTTTCAGCCACTGATTAAATGTCATTCTGATCCTGAACTACTTCTATTGCTACAACAGTTTGCAATTTTGTTGAATTGACACAAGTGAAGTTTATCCCCATTAGTTCACAGTTTTCTTTAGCCATGAGTTTGGCTAGACCTAGTCCCTTTACTAGCTTAGTGGGATTCACCTCTATATCAAACTCAATGAGATTGGAAATCCATTTAGCTCTCTTTCCATCAATCTTAGGATGAGTTAAAACATCCTTCACAGAAGCTGAACGGACATAGGTAAGAACTTTTGCATGGAGAATGTAAATCCTGAAGGTCTTCAATGACTTGATGAGAGCATAAGCCAGTTTCTCAATTGGATCATACTTCAGCTCAACATCTCTCAAGTTTTTGTTGAATAATGCAATTGGATGATCGATACCCTCATCATCCTTTTGTAAGAGCACAGCTGCCACTATGTCATAGGATGCAAAGGAGAAGATACAAAAACTCTTGGTATAGTCTAGATTAATCAGGGTTGGGGCTTCCATGATGCCTTCTTGATGTATTTGAAAGAGCTTCTTTCCTAGTAAGTCCATTTTATTTTTGCATCCCTTTTCAACATAGTCGTTATGTGCTTTACCAACTCAGATAAATTAGGGATGAACCTCCTGACAAATTTTATCTTACCTAAAAAGGATAGAATATTCCTTTTTGACCTCAGTATGGATAGCCTCTGGATTGCTTCCACCCTTACTAGATGAATTTTTACATCTTCAGCTGAGACTATGTGACCTAGGATTTTCCCCTCACTAAGTGTAAATTGGGACTTCTTAGGGTTAAGTGATATCCCAAACCTCCTGCACTTCAGAAAAACCCTCCTGAAGTGCTAGAAATGGTCATGATGGCTGTGAGAGTAAACAATTAGGTCATCCAGGTATATAAGCACACATTTATCTTTCAACCCTACAAACGATAGGTCCATGGCTCTATGAAAAGTAACCCCAACATTCATCAGCCAAAATGGAATTTTAGCATACATGAAAAGGCCCCAGGGGTGGTAAAGGCAGTCTTCTCTTGGTCATCAGGGTGCACAGCAACTTGGCTATATCCAGAGAAGCCATCCGGAAAGGACATGACACTAGCCCCTGAGACTCTTTGCAACATGTGTTCCATCTTGTGTAGTGGATAGTTGTCTTTTTTGGAGCATTTATTCAGGTTTCTAAAATCCACACACAACCTGATCTCCCCGTTCTTCTTCCTTACCACCACTAAGTTTGCAATCCACTTGGAATACCTTAGGGGGATTATGATGTTGGCTTTGAGAAGCTTATGGATTTATTTTTCAATTACAGGTAGTAGGAGAGGACTAATGGATCTCATCTTCTATCTGAAAGGGATGGTGTCATTCTCCAAAGGAATCCTGTGTTGGATGATATTGGTGTCATAGGTTTTCAGGTCACTGTACTCCCAGGAAAAGATATCAACAAATTATTTTATCAAGCTGCAAAATTTGGATCTCTGATCAATAGTCAACTTAGTGGATAGATTTATAAGTGTTGGATGGATTTGAATACCTATGTTTTGATATTGGATAGAAGGGGCTTGCTCCTTTTTGGCAAGGTTGAAAGGGATGCCATTACGATAAAAAATCTATTTTAGAGGTACTAGACCCCGAGGTATATAATTGCTGGGTAATTGGAAAATATTCTGATCAGCTACTTTATCTTTCAAATTGAGATGTTGGGATTCTTCCATGTTTAGTTTTTCCTGATCTATATGTATATCAGAGAATTCATCTACTAGCTGAAGGAATTTACTATGCTCATCATCATTCTCAAACACCTTCCAAAATTTTACATTATTTGTCATGGAAGGTCTATACTTTACCTGAACATGATAGATGAGATTAGGAGGTAAAGGAGGAACAAACAGACTTCCAGAGACAACAAGGGAATCAACCAGGTGATTCAAAGCCCTAGGTATATATGACAGTTCAAAAAACATAAAGGAGTCTCTGATTTTCCATACCTCATCCCTGTAGGCCTTTAGTCTAGAATTTATTGCTTGAAAGGTGTTGTTGACCTGCTGTATAATAAGGTCTACATCTCCAAACATTCTCATGCACATGATCCCCATTTCCTTGGTATCTTTAACTCCTAGTAGCAAGGCTTCAAATTCTACTATATTGTTAGTGGTTTTAAAATAAACCTTATAAGACCGATGAATATTCTCTTTGGATGGAGTGATCAATACTACACCTGCACCTATTGAGTTTTTAGTGCTATCCCCATCAAAATACATGTTCTATACTGCTGTGGTCACTTGTTTGTGCTACTAACAGGTCTTCTTGGTAAGTTGGACTGGTGTTTGCTGAGGATCATCTGTTTGCAGAATGCATGATCCAAAATCAATGTCTACTACATATATTGGGTGGTTCATTAAATTCCATTCATTGCTTATGATGTAGGCAAGCTGATTCTCTCTTTAAATCCTCTTGCTCTCCCCTTCAAACATGGGGATTGTAGCATATGTAAGGTCCATCTGAAGGGTGCCACCCAGCCTTTTACTCCATGATCGAGACAGCAAGAGACCAAATTTGGAAGGGATATAGGCCACTACAATGTTAATCATGATGCTTTTTGAAGGTAGCTGAGATAGGTTTACAACGAGGTCTTTGATTAGTCCCGAGCACTTGACCTTTCTGGAGTCAAAGGAGAACAAATCGTGGTAGGGATTTGTAATGCTGAGACCACACTCATCCATCGCAGCTTTTGAAATTAGGTTATGGGAAGCTCTTGAGTCCAGCAAATATTTATGAAGGACTTTGTCATGGATATTCAAGGATATGTAGAAAGGTGGTAATGAATCCTTTAGGTCTTTGATCATAGGGCCTAGGGTTACAATAGGTTTGTCATCTTGCAGATTACAAAGTCAATATCAATATGTACCTTTGGCTGAAGAGAATTCAGTATGGAATATTTGAATGCATCTTTTTCATTAGCTCGATTAATGGGAAAAGGATCTTCAATTTCTTAATCTGTAAATCAAGGTTGAAAAAATAATGCAGTCTATCGGGAAACCTTACCTCATGTACTAGAGCTTTTAGTTGGACATGGTTAGGGATTGATGAAGGTGCTGGTTTTTGCAATGGTTTGGAAATGACAACCATTTTCTTTGGTAAAACAGTAGCCTTTTTAGGTTCTTTTTAGCTGGTGCAGTAGGCTATTTTACAGGAACAACATTCTTATTAAGAGGAGAAACCATCCTGGACCTTAGATTATACCCTCTTTGACCATCAGCCTGATATACTGCTTCTTCACCAATCTTCTCATCAATTAGGGCTTCCTCATATTCTGCCTATGTCAGAAAAGAATAGTCAACTTCATCTTCCATGTAGTGGATGTTTTCTTCAGCCTCTCCTTCTTCCTCAATTAACTCTAGTTCTTATTCTATTATAACATTCTAAAAAGGAGATCTGATCCTCTAATCTTCCCCTTGATTCCTTTCCCTTCTGAGGATCTAAACTGGGGGGTTGCATCTTTTCTAAGGGATAAAATTAGGGTTTCAAGGAACAAAATCACTTGGCCCTTTACCTCTCATAGGTATCTATCCTCGGTCCTTTATATTAGACATTTCAGCAGTCAAATTATCTAATAGTTAGTTCATTTTGTCAATCTTGTTCTCTGATGAAGAATCCCCAATAGGGTTTGTTGGCTGCTTCTTCCTATTTATCTTTCCTTTGACCTTCTGAGATGCCACAATGTTATATTCTACCTCTAGGGAAGCATCCTACATGAGTGATAAGGAGGTATACCTCCTTTCTCTGAGAAGCAGGAAGAAATTAGAGTCAAAGGCATTTGCATAAGTTATCTTGGTTGAGGTATCAGTGGGGATCTTGTGGTACATCTTGTTGAACCTCTTGGTGAAGTTGGAGACACACTCCCCATTCTCTCTTTTCAAGTTGTTAAACTCTGTGATATAATAGAGGAGGTCTCTCCTCTCTCCCTAATGCTTTAGAAATATGTCAGCTAGGGCTTCAATGCCTGCTACTGATCTAGCAGGTAGTTCTTTGAACCATTTCATAGCCTGACCATCTAGGATTTTTACAAAAACCCTAGCCCACACATCTTCCTATTGTATATTAATTTTCTTAGCATAACTGTAAAATTCCTCTAGATGTTGTTTAGCTGTGAAATCTCCCTCTCCTGTGAAATTAGGCATGTACTTGAGGCAGTCTCCAGTGGGCATGGCCGAGAGAGGGTTAGGAAAATTTAGGGGGGCATACCTAGCTACCAAGATCCTTTTCATTTTGGTCAATTGAGGGGAAGCCATATTGGAAATGGGTATGGAAAGGGTGGAGGAAGGTAGTACCTATGTAGGTAGTAGTTGATAAGGTGGTGGTGGTAAACTTATCCTAGTGGAGTCACCAGGGATTGGATCCTCACAGCAACAGTGCTTGAAGATTCCCAAACCCTAAAATTTTATGATGTATGTATAAATTCCTAAGAATTAAGTGTTTCAGTAGAAGAAATAATAGGAGAAATATTGATTGAAATATCTGATGTAGCTTCCTTTGGAGCACTATTGGTCTACCTTAGTGAAGCCCTAGCCCTTCTCAGAATCTCTTATGGATCTAAAACCAGTGTTGCTGGTGGCCCTTGAGGGTTTTCTCTAGTACTTGGTCTTCTTGAAGACACCTTGATACAATGGAGTCTCTAGATAGATGATTACAACCAAAATAGTGTCCAAGCTTTGTCTATCATGAAAGCAAGGATCTATTTCATCTCCTAGGGAGGCTGAGCTTCAATCTCCTCTCCCTAGGAATGGCGCCAATTTGTTATCACTCCAGGAAACTCCTCTAGGTTGCAGCTCGAGGATTCCTGGTAACTTAAATATATTTATATGTTTTTCTAAGTGGATCAAGTTAGGTGACCTATAAGACCTCGCACTCTCAAGACATGCATCAAAATCAATTAGGAATAAGGCTTCTAATTACCATTGTTCAGAGGTTGACAATATGGTGCAGAGATGGAGAAATTATCATGTGGGTAGATTCATACATAAAATAGATATATATAAATGGCTAATCATGACAAGGAAAGCACTTATAACTCAAATCATCAATACGACAATAGGATGACATCTATAGGACATCAATTAATCTGAATAAAACCTGAATAACACATTCAAGAATAAGCACATAATAGACAGAAAATGGAAGCTGAACATATGATAACAAAAGAGCTTATGAGAAGCTTGACAATAGCAATGGTGTACGAGTCTCTGAAGTTAAACCTTTTTAATAAAATAAGTATTAGGCTTTGATTTACTAAAAATAGACAAAATAATTGTTTTTTGCATAATTAGGTCAAAACACCCTAATTTAACTACTAGTCTAACTAACTATAGAATTCGTTCACTGCTTGAACCTTTTGATAACTAAAGTAAGTACTGGAAATCACTGCCACTGGTCCTCTACTAGTTAAGTCACTATTTCACTTTGATAGTTGGGTGTTGGTGACCTTTTCTACTATTATGTCACAACAAAACTGAAGCATACCTTCCTTGATGTTTTCTTCAGTGTCCTTTGTCTTTATACTTCATCCCTGAGTTAACCATGTTCTCCCAAAACTAGTCCTTCATGTCAAAATTCGATCCTATGCCTCTTTCTGTTTTCAGTGGTTAAGAGCCCAAAATATTGGAATGGTTAGATGCTGAAAGCGGTACTTTCAGTGGCTAATGAACTGTCTCAGCGTTCGTCTAGGCCACTGAAAGCCCTGTTCTTCCAAAATTCTTAATCCACCTCCAAAATTGTTCTTTCGAGTTTGTCGGCTTAGATTTCCTCTTCAGTAGGCTCTATGTTAGGAAGGTTAACAATAGCCTGCCTTGCTTCTGGAGGGTGAAGGCTTACTGCAGCTTTAGCCAGGGTTTCCAATGTGAGGTGAGTGCTAGGGTTTATCTAGGCCTCCTTCATCTGCAGTATATGAAGACTAATCATATTGTACAATCTTGTGTTGTCTTTCAAGTACCTTTTATTTAGTATTTTTAGGAAAGAATACCTTTCTCTTAGCTCTAGGTAAGATTTATGTAGCATCTTGTTCCTATTGGTCAATGCAACATTATTTTTCTTTATCTCCCATTCTAAAATCTCCATCTCATACACTTGCCTTAGCAACTGATTTATCTTTTGATTCTTAGGCTTGCTAGAGGAAGATTTCTCTATTGGTTCATCTTGCTCTTTTGGTGTAGGTGATGGTAATTCTTCAATCTCTGCTACAACCTGCAATGCTAGGTCTGCACCTTCCTCTCGTTCCTCTTTTGAATCTGAGTAGGGCAGGTTCAAAATGTTCTTACTGTGTGTTGTAACTTCCTGTCCCTTTCACTAAAATCCAAGTTTCTTTTGACCTTCTTGGATTTGGAAGAGGAAGGAGGCTATTCTGCTACTATTGGGGATATAGCCCTTCTGTTCCTTTTCCCACTTCGTGGTGTGCTGGACTTTTTAGCAAGAAAATTCCCCTTTTCTTCTGGCTGAAGGCCTGTTTCAAAACCATTCCAAAATAAGAAATAATCCCATGCCATATTTCTCCTTTTTAGAAATTCTTGGATCAGAATTTGGATAAGGCCATGATGAGACAGTCTCCCAAAAATATTTGTTGGTTAGGCCTTCACCTTGTGTGCCATTTTTGCCAAACTCTTGTGTAAGTAAAAAGGAAAATTGAGTGGACTTCTCCCTGTGAAGTGGTTCATCAATTTAAAATGGAAAATCATGTCTATGTTGTATCTCCCCTCACATGTTATGTAGACCACAATGGCCTTCAGCAGTTACTTCCACCTCTCTTCTAGCCAGGAGGATGGTACACTTTTCTTCCACAACACCTCCCTATGTTCAGGCTTCAAGTAAGATATGAACTCTACATCCTTTGGTATGGTGGTCTTAAAACACTTCTCTCCTGTGCTAGGGTGTTAAATCACTTCAGTGATTAGGGTTTCATCTATCAAGAATTCTTCTTTGCCTATGACTGCCTTGGAGAAATCGAAAGAGAGAGAAAATGCATCAAGCACCTGCTAGTGTGAACCTTGAATCTTCTTACAAAACCCATACCAACCAACATCCTTAAAAAATTGACAGATTTCTGGATGTGGCTCCAGGTAGTTGATGTCCCCCAACTCCTACCTAAGAGCAGGTCCTCCCTTCTTCATTTTATTGAATGCCACTCCTGAATACCTGCAACAATAGATTCAAGTTCTGTAGGATAGTGTTTCAGTGGAATGCTTCTTAGAGATGGATTTCTGGTGGAGAAAAATGCTAAGGTCGAGGGTGGAGTGTACTGAATATTTGGCACTGATTATGAGGACTTTCAACTACATGGTTGATGCTTATATCAGAGGGTGATGGCTCTATTTGATCTTTTCGAGACCCCTTTCTCAGCAATCATGTTAAAAACAATCATAGATACTCAGTGGGATTTTATGTAGTTCTATGGATAGATGGCGTGAGAGGGAGGGTTTTAAATCACATTAATCCTGATCAATTTCACTAACAAACTCCTTATTCATTTCTTCACGCAGTTATGCAGCCTCTTGTCCTTTTGGTGGTTTATCACACCCTTTACTGATTGCTATTTTGTTGACGGGCTCTGATTTGATGGGTTTCTAACCGTTTCTTTCTTTTTAACTTTTCGAAGGTTAAGGGCCTTCAGGAATTTGCCTTCTAGCTATCGAAAACAAGGCTTTTGGTGTCTAATGAAATGTTGACCCATTTGTCCAATCCAATGCCACAGTGAAACTCAGCTTTTGACGGATAGTGATTTATCGGGATATCCCTTTTAACTGCCGAAAGCCCATCCTTTTGGTGGCTAATGAAACGTTAGATATTTCTCGTAAGCCACCAAAACCACTTTTCCCAAATGCTTTTTTATTTCTTTCGGTGGCTAATAAGATGTCTGAAGTCTCACCTAAGCCACCGAAAGAGCTTTTACTATTCACTCGATCGGGACGAATTTTGGTGGTTAACCTTTATCTTTCGTTAAACTATTATATGCAAAGACAAAGCCTTTCGGTGGCTAATGAGTTGTTAAGAACCCTGCCTAAGCCACCAAAAGCTAAAAATTCCAATTTTTTCAACCATAGAAAAACCATAGACCTTTAATTTGGTAGTCATCTTTAAATCTTTCATAACATGAATCAAATTCTTCATACTATCCGAATAGATTTATTTTGGGAGATAACAAGGCTGATAAGACATATGACTAATTCCTTTTCAACATTTAATATCAAATCCATTCCTAGATCATAGAACTTCGATGCTGATCTATTAGCCAATACTGCATCTAGACTAATCCCACGTGAAGGTTTGCCTTCACAAAATTTCTCCATTTAATTAATGTATAGACCTTCCATACCATACAATGTCACAATTTGGAAAGTCTTTGATGATGACCAACAAATACTAGACTTCCTTTCATCCCAAGACACCTTCGAAGGTATGGCTATTAACAAAGCTGATCATGAAAATTCTTTATCTGACCCTTCTAATATCATCCCCAAGTCTATCATTAGTTTATAAAAATTTTATGACTTACAAGATAAATTTAGATAGACCACCAACTGTAAGACCCAGAGCCTAAACCTGAATTATACACTTGTTAATCTGGGAACAGAGCAAGAACTCCGTTTTATCAATATTGGAATTCATCGTTCCCATGACGAAAGAAGAAGTTTGATTAAACTATGCAGGGAATTTAAGTATGTGTTTTCCTGGACATATAATGAACTCATGACTTTTGAAATCAGTATGATGAACCAAAACATCCCGATGAAACCTGAGGTAAAACCATTTCAAAAGAAACTGAGGAAAATACACCCTAGTTTAGAGCCTTATGTCAAGAAAGAGCTTGATAACCTACTCTTGAACATGATCATATTTCTTGTTAGGAATACATAGTAGATCACTAACTTAGTACCTATTTGAAAGAAGAATGGGAAAATCAGACTCTGTGTAGACTTCAGAAGCCTAAACTAGGCCTCTGAGAAAGACAAATATCATGTTCCTCCAATGGAGTAGATTTTACAGAAATTAGTCGGACCTGAGATGTTGTCACTATTAGATGGTTTTCTTTCCCTCAATGATCAATGTAAAATAGCGTTCCGAACCCCTTAGGGAACATTCACATATAGGAGAATGCTGTTTGGATGAATAAATGCAGGAGCCACATTTTAGAGAGCTATGGACATAGCTTTCAGGGGCTTAATCCATAATTCTTTCATTGTGTACTTAGATGATGTAACCATTTACTCTAAAAAATGACAAGATCATTTATCTGCTTTGAAACAAGTATTCAAAAGATGCAGGATATTTGCGATCTCCCTCAATCCAAAGAAGTCCATATTTGCTGTGAAGAAAGGTGAGTTGTTGGGTTTCATTGTCTCAAAGGAAGGTATGATCATTGATCCAGAATGTGCTGAAGCGATATCCAAGATCGACCTTCCTAACTCTCGAAAGGCAATGCAGTTATTCTTGGGTAAGATTAATTTCGTTCGTATATTTGTTCCAAATTTTTCCCAAGTTATCGAACCCCTAGAATTTTAGTTAAAAAGGATGTACCAATTAAGTGGTCCGATGAACAGAATAATGTGTTTACTGAAATTAGAAGAGCCATAGCAGAAGTGTCTGCTTTTATGTCTCTAGAATTTAGTAAAGATTTCATACTTTACACTTTTGTTGCTGATTTTCTTATGCATCTATCCTAACACAGAAAGATCATGAGGATGCTGAGATCCCCATTTCTTTCATGAGTTCAAAATTTAAAGGAGTTGAACTCAAATATTCCCAAGTTGACAAATAGGACTACATGGTGTATAAATCGGTAAAAAAATAAAGGTTTTATCTTTTGAAGTCAAGGACCAAGGTGATTGTACCATATGCGGCCATTCGCAATGTCCTCATCCAAAATGAGTTGGGAGAAAAAATAGCTCACTAGATGATGGATCTACAAGAATATGATCTAGAGATCAAACCAGAAAAGATAGTAAAAGGACAAGGTTTGTGTCAACTATCTGCCCAATCAAACAATCTTGAAGATCAACGCGCCAATTGGGAACAGGAAGAGGCTATGTCTACAGGTTTTGTTAATGCAATCGAAACAACAACATCTAAATGGTATGATGACATCAATTTATTTCTTCCTAATGGTTTTTCCCCCGAAACCCTTGATCCTAAGAAACGTAGAGCATTAAGGATGAAATCAGCCCCTTATCAACTTATTGATAATGTTCGATTTAGAAAGAATTATGATGGAGTTCTTCTTAGATGCCTAGAAAAGGATGAGAATTACGAGTTCTTTCTTCAACTTCATGTAGGACCTGCAGGTGGGAATTTCTCAGGTGATACAATGACTCACAAAATCATCCGGACATGATACTGTTGGCCTACCTTGTTTAGATATGCTCATGCATATGTCAGAAAATGTGATCCTTTCCAAAAGTGTGCTGGAAAAATCAAGAAACATGCCTTCCCTTTGCATCCAGTAGTGGTCCAAGTCCCATTTCAGCAGTGGGGATTGGATTTTGTTGGACCTATCAACCATGTATCCTCTATACAACACAAGTACATTTTGACAACCACTGATTAGTTCAACAGGTGGGTCGAGGCAGTCCTTCTAAGACTGTGTAATACAAACCAAGTAATTTCCTTTCTTGAAAACTAGATAGTTACCAGGTTTGGCAACCCTGAGTATCTCATTTTTTATAATGCATCATACTTCACATCCATTGACCTAACTAGCTACGCCCTTGAAAAAGGTATCAAGCTTAAATTTTCTGCGAACTACTATCCTCAAGGAAATGGACTTGCATAATATTCCAACAAAAACTCGATAAACATCCTGGAAAAAGAAAGTGGCTTCACATCACAAAAATTTTCATACCCAACTATATAAATCTCTTTGGTCATACTGAATTACTCCAAAGGAAGCCATTGGTAACTCCCCTTATTGCCTAATTTATGGCAAGGAAGCAGTCCTACCAACCAATCTCACCATGCCTTCTTTGTAGTTGGCCCAATCCATCCGAGAGGATGATTCTTCTCCATTACATTAGAGGATTGATTCTTTTCTCAAGCTAGAGGAAGATAGAGAAAGAGCTAAGAACAAATTCTACCAACATCAATAATTGGTGAAAAAATGGTTCGCCGAGAAGTCCTCCTCTGATAGAGACTTTTTGGTGGGAGATTTAGTTTTAATATGGGACAAGCAAAACAAATAAAACAAGGAGTATACAAAGTTTCAACACCTTTGTATGGTACCATTGATTGTTATAGAAAATATCCGTCCTAGTACTATTTGGTTACAAAAAATGAAAGGAGTTGTCAACACCTATCCAGTGAATGTTTTCCTGCTTAAAAAGTATTTTGTTTGAAAAGATTCTTTAACCTTGTACATAGGTTTCACGTGTTATTTTATTTTCCTATTTTCTGAGTGTTTGCTTGATCTTAGTAGACTTTTGGTAATCTCTAAAAATATGGAAATGATGGGAAATCAGTCTTTCTCAGTATTCAATACTCTTAACCTTAAGAAAATTGTCAGTTTCCATCTTCCCTAAATTGTATTAGGATCTCTTATATGTGAATCGAAACCAATGATTGCAGGATTTCATATTGATGCACTCTCATCCCGGTCAATATATTCTATATTCCTTGCTCACAAACCAAAATTATTTGAAGAAAATGGGCCTTCTTGTCTAAGGTATCAATAGTGCATTGCAGCATACCTTTATAACATGTTCAGTGTTACTCTTTTGGAATTCAATCATGGCCATATGCAAAATAATTTTATTATGTGAATTGTAATATGAGGGGTCTCATCATGAGCCAACTCATTAGGTTCGTAGGTGCTTAGTGGAAAGACATCTTTACCATCTGACTTGGGGAGGTGGCTTCCCATTTTCTGGAAGATGGGAGATCCTATCATAGGTTAACTCATTCATGATCTGTGAAGCATTGGTGAGTAACACTACCATTATATGGATACCAAGCCATGGTAGTGTCTTGCAATCCATATCCAAATAAAACCCTAGTTGTTCCCAAAGAGAAAATTATTGTAGATAAGGGCGAGGGGGTCTTATCCAAATCCAACCTTACTATGATCATGGAATTGATTTTGGACTAAAATTATCATTAGATGGTTCCCAAGCCATGCTAGTTGCTTTCAGCCATACTGCTAGAAGACAAGAGGTCTCCTTATCGAGCTGACTTGTTTAGCTTCCAGGTTAGGTTTGTGAATGACACTAATCCCCAGAGCATGGGGCAGTGGTCCTATGTCAATAGAGTGCTGTTATTTCAAAAAATATATAAATAAATAAATAAATGATGATTTTAGGGCCTATATATGAAGATCCAAAATTGTCAAGGTCTGATCCCAGGTTCAACATGAACTATGTGCCTATGTCGGCATGACTTCAAGTGATCCTTATGCTTATGTCAACTGAATCAGAGTTGCATTATCTTTAAAATGACCGTGGGTGGGAACGCATTAATCACTATTTGATAATTCTTTGTTGGTTGCATTCTTATATTGAAATTTCTTGTAATCTCAAGTTGATCATTTCTCTACTGGCATATTTGATTGGAAAAGGTTATTATTTTGTAGAGATAACTAGTTCTTCCAGCCAGTCACCATTTGTTGTAGGTACAACAGATCCCATGTTATTTTTACACGGGATCCCACTTACACATACAAATGTAACTCATTAAAATCCTTTGTCCATTTCTTGGCTTCTATTACATTTATCTTGGTTTTTGTACTTTTCTAACTCATCCAAAAATTCAAAAATCCATGTCTAATTTGTGTGTTTCTAAGTTGTAGAAGGCTAGTTTTTGTTTGGAATTGTTTCAATCCCATAGCCCGCACCCTGCACCCCGCTACCCATAAGTTGTGGGATGCGGGATATTGTACTCATATATTTTGAATTTTCTCATCCCACAACCCACATCCTGCAAATGCAGAATGCGGGATGCAGGAACATTTTGATAGATATGCTTTGGTCAACCCAGAACCCGCATCCCACATAAGTGCGGAATGCAGAGTGAGGAATGTTGTTTGTTATTTTGTATGGTTTGCGTGTTCCTACATATCACATCCCACAAAATGAGGAATGTGGGCTGTAGAAAGGTTTGAATAAACTTTTGTTGTTATTGAGATTCCGAATCCCACAAATGCAGAATGCGGGTTGCAGAACGACTAATAAATTTTTTTTTTGTTTCGATCCCGCATCCCACATAGTTTGATCTTGACCGTCATTTTTATTCTCATCCTACAGTCTTGATTATTTCTTGGAAATTATATATATAATGATTTTTTGATTATTTCTTCACCATTTTTACCACTGTAACGCACTGTGCTGCGTGAATTTACTTTGGGGTTTTTTACCAAGAAACTTTGGCACTATTCGCTTTGGATATAGGTTAGTTTTTGAGTCGCTCTTCCTAATTTGAATTTCTTTCTTTATAATTTAGTTTTAATTTCTGGTTTATGTGTTCAACATAATATGTCAACCTCAAAAACTCCTAGAATTACCCGGTGTAAAAACTTACAGAAAGATATCTTGACCAAAGACCCAAATTTTGGTGTCTTCTCTGATACCAGTGGCTGGGTTAATCATACCTACCTGTTAGATTGCTCTAGAATCTATACCATTTTTGACAATGATGATATTTCAGACATCTGAGATGACCAACCCATCTACAAGAGAATTAGGGATTTTGGCATTAATACAATTACTACAAGACCTACCATTCTTCCTTACAATGACACAATCAGGTGGATTATTGATAATGCCAATACAAAAGGTTGTTCTTTTAATGATAGTACTGGTTTTTCACTTTCCAATTTTTGTTCTGATATTATCGTAAAAATTTATGCTCTCAAACCATTTAGACAACTCCTTCATGCTGATTTCTCAAAGCTGCTAGGTCTAGGTATAATTTTGATCAAATGTTGAAGTCTTGGATGAGTTAACCATGTAATTTTTCTCAAAGGAAAGATGACCTCTACCCTATTGAATGGTTTAAGGAACCCTATTCCCTACTAGCAACAATGTTGTGCAAGCTGTACGGTCTCCCTAACTATTCCTATTTTAAGGGAGAATGGTATCCGATTACCCATCATGTTATAACCATGGGCGAATCTCTCCCATGGGCTTCAATCCTTTATTTAGAACTGAAAAAGACCATACAAGATTTTCAGAAATCCACTTCTAGGAAGAAACCTAATTTCTTCTTCTCTTCCTACATTGTTGACATCTTTTGCACTGATTTACATTATCCTAATTTGGGATGGAACTAGATACTACTAGCCTCGCCTGTAGGCATTTACCATGCAGAGCTGTGGGAAGCAAATTACGTGACTAGATTTTATGAGATTTGTGAGAACCTCCTTGGCTGAGTTTATTTCTTAATTTTCAATAAGGAAGCTCTTGCTTTCTCCCCTGAAGCCAAAACCCTTATAGCTTCGATGGGGGATTGGTATGTCAATGAGTCATTTACATACATAAGAGTCTTCGGTAGCAACACTGCTCACATGCTACCGAAGGTTGTACCTAACAAAGTGGTTCTTGAAGAAATATCATTTCAGACAGTGACCAAATAAATATACAAGAAATGTGTAGCGCCCAAAAGAAAAGTCTGGCCCAAGTTTCGTCAAACTCTTGGATCCTTGAGCATACCAACCTCCTCCTGGGCATCATAACTCAGTGATCACATTGTTTCACTCAAGCCGGGTTTTTCTAGTAAGAGATAGCATGATCCCAAGGGGATTCTCGATACTCACCTTAAACATAATCATTTCAAAGAAGTATATATTCATGAAAAGGTCCTCGATGACTTAATTTATCAAGGAGTTGACACTTTCTCTAAATTTTTGGGCAAGGAAAAAAGTAAATAAGAGCAGAGTCAAATCCTACTATATCAAAAGGAAGTCAAAGACAGGTTCTGACACTATAGTGAAATGGAATTGGATATTCAGGAAAATGTGATAAGAGATAGAGAAGAAAAAGAGGCTCAAGCAACAACAAAAGAGGCTCAAGAAGCCAAAAACTCTTCCATAGATATAATTTCAACCATAGATAAAGGTAAAATTATGACGGAAGACTTTCCAAAGGCATTTGTTGATCAGTAGGTTAAAGCCTTAATACATACTTCAGAGCAAATTAAAAAAAAGCTGACCAAGATGATTTGTCCATTGGACACTCAGGAAATTACAACTTCTCAACCAGTTAAGGATACTTAGGTAACTTCTATTTCTGATAAATCCCAATATGAAAAAACTCTGGTTGATGAGAAACCACTTAAGGAATTGAAGGTTCAATTTTCATCAAGCCCTGCTTCTACTATAGATTTGGCCAATTCAGAAGAGGAGGATAAAATACTTTCCCCTGTTCCTGTCACTGTGGAAGCTGGAAATGGTAATAATTTGCAGGAGCTAATGCATTCATTTAATGGAAGCAATGGAAGGTCTTCATTACCTATCCAAAAATCACAATATTCTTCTAAGCCTTGTCCATCTTCTTCAGCATTTCTCCTCTCATCAATCCTAGCCTTATTTTCCTTTCCTACTGGTTCTACCATGACACCTTTGATGTCTCAACTCTATCATGATGCCAGATGTCTATCTGATTCTATTATAGTTGTTTCTGTACAAACTCCTATTCCACCATCCACTATATCTCAATTCTTTAAGGTTCCATTACATATTCCTTCTTTCAGTTCAATACCATCTCATGTTCATGAGAAAGCCTCAGTACTTTCACCATCATCACATCCAACTGCCACCATGCAGGTTTCATCCATTGAAACCTCTGTTCAAGATACTTCCTCAACTCCTGAAGTGACTCCTATCTAGAGTAATACTTCATCTTCACTCACCTCTCACATTACTCTACCTATTCCTTCTCATACTATGACTCAAACCTCCTCTTTGATATGTGCAGGTATTGATGCATCCCCCATTCATGAGATAAGAGATGAATTCAATGAGGACATTGTAGTATCTCTTAGAGATTATCGTTATAGAAAAGTTGATAAATAAGTGGTTAAGAGAGGAAAAAAGAGGAGTAGAGAAGAAATTGATGTGGATACATCTCTTTTTAATGAGGTTGTATGGACTCAAAAATCCGGTGATCCACAGGTGGATGCTACAGATGTTGCTTCTGTTTTAGGGGCTTTTATAGGTGATAACTTTCATGCTGTCAATAATCTGAACGGGGAATTTGATAAGAAGAAGACAACAATTACCATATTAAAGGAGGAACTGGAACAAGTCAGAAAACAACATGAGGACCGAATTACTAATTTGGTAAAGACATCTGATGACAGGTATAATGAATTACAGGTAAAGAATGTTGCTCTTGAGGATGAGTTACAGAAAGAGAAAAATACCAATGTTTCTTTTGCATAGAAGGTAGTTTTGTTGGAGAAATAATATGAAGATGCAAGTGCAAGTGTAGCTTCATCTTCATTTGTTAAGTTTTCTTAGGAGGAATTCAAGGATCTAGCTCTTCAAACAAATAAGGAGCATCATGATTTCATCAGTGAGTTTTTTAACACATTGGACAACATTTTTGAAACTCATGTAACTTTTGATAAAATGTCTTTTTCTTTAGAATATCTGGTTGATAAAAGGAAAAAAGTTGCAAAAGCATATGATGAATTTGTGGACTGGAAAAGGTATATGAAAGACAAGCCATACAACATTACCATTCTCAGCAATTTCCAGTTAGAGAAAATCAGGACTATCCCGTGAGCATGGGAGGATCTAGATGAAATGGTTGCTAAAGATATCAAGAAGGCACAAGCCACTTGTGGCAAGAGATGGTATGCTGCAGAAAATTTAATGGATGATTTATGTTTTCCTGCAATGGTACTCATTGACAAGGTGTGCCCACTAGGATTGATGATTGAGCAGGTTGAGTAATGAAGGGATGAAGCAGAAGAGAAAATCAAGGGGCTTGGTCATATAAGTACAGATGATATGGATCGGTTCATATAATAATATTTGCAATTGAAGGGAAAATCCACATCTATATTCGTGCTTGGCATAATCTAGCCAAAAATGAAATAGAAGATCACAAGTGCAATGCCCAACTTGGCATTGAATCTACTAGCTATCCTGATATCGAGGAGTTGTTAGGTATATGGAAAATATGGTGGGATTTTCTGGGATATTAGTTTAGTTTAGGTTATTTGATCCCCTTTTGAGGGAAATTCATTCTTTTGTAACAATTATTTAAGAGGTTGGTTTTAGACATAGGAGGGGAATTTTTGGAGGAGGAAAGATTGGCACAAGAGAGTGAAAACACCTATGTATTTCATGAGGATTATGTAATTTCTTACATAACCTAATTTAATAAAATATTGTTATTTCATATCTCTTGTCATTGATTAGATTAAATTTCTTTAACAAATCTCAAATTTTCCTATTTCAAATGGGCATATGATGTTGTTGTTTACTTGCAATTGATAAATGCATTTGTTCATAAATTATATTTTTCTTCGTTATTGATTTATGTATTGATAAAGAGTTAAGGAATTTATTTTTTTAACTATCTTTATCTATTTCTGCAAGTGATTGAACAGTGAATCTTACAGCAATAAATGCTGGGTTTTCAACTAATATGCATATGTGCAGGTTAACTTCGAATGATATAATCTTAAATTAATGTTAATTGATTTTTATTAATTAACTGTGAGTTAGGTGATAAGTGTTTGATGTGATTTACATTTCTGTTGATTAGATGAAAACACTTGTCTGTTCACACCTCTGGTTCACCTACAAATCAACTCAAAATCCTCTTTAGGCAGCTTAGATTTAGATCAAGTTTTCTTTCTTAATTAGATTTGAGTTTACTTTTCTTTACATTACCCACCTTTTTTTCAATCTGGGAAACAGATCCTCTGTGGATCAAACTCACAAAATACAGTGGAGGCTAGTGAAATATCAGTCGGAGATCACTACATTAAACAACTCGAGGATAAATCAATACTTGTGTGGGATTTCTTGAAGCCTTTGGGTGGGTCTTCTTCCTGTGTTGTACGTCTTAGACACCCTTTTCAGAAAAATACACTTCTGATGCTTGAAAACAACTATATACCCCAAATATTTGATGTTGTTCATCACAAATGAGTATTCTTCCAAGTTCAAATAGAGTTGATGTTGTCAAAGAGTGTCAAGGACTTGTCAAAGTTGTTAGACATGTTCTTCCCATAATATACTAAAAATTAGAATATCGTCTAAATAGAAAATGAAACAATTGTTGATTAAACATCGAAGAATATCATTCATATATAGCATGAAGGTCACATGTTCATTAGTTAAGCTGAAAGGCATGACTAACCATTCAAACAATCCTTCCTTGGGTTTGAAACCAATTTTCCATACATCGTTTGTCTTGATCAGAATTTGATGATATCTTGACTTGAGTTTGATCTTAGTAAATAATTTAGCACCTTTCAGACAATCGATGAGTTCGTCTATCCTTGGAAGAGGGTATCTATTATTTACTGAAATATTGTTGAGATCATGATAGTCAATGCACACATGCTAAGTCCTGCATTTCTTTGGAACAAGGACAACTAGAATTGCACAAGGAGAGGAGATGGGTTGGATGTGACCTTTGTTGATCAACTCTTGAATTTGTCTATGAATATATTCATTCTTGATAATGGATCTTTTGTAAAAGGATGCGTTAGGTAATAAAGATCTAGGAACAAGTTCAATAGAGTGTTTTACCTGGAAATGTAGAGGTAATCCATATGGATATTAAAACACACTCCAATATTCATCAATAATATTTTTGATCTACTGTTGTTGTCAAGAGATGGTCTAGTCAGTGAGTGGACTAGTTGTTGTAGTCCTCCTGGGATGCTGAGGCTTAATCATGATCAATGTGAATCTTTGAGAATGGTTGATAAGCTTCCTTTTCTATTTAGAATATATCATTGGAACCATTGGTGTAGGTTGTCGCTCTGGTATGCCATACCATTGGTTTCTTATTTTGACAATCACCTTCTAAGGTTGTGACTAATAACTCCCATGTCGATTCAATAAGGAAGGTTTCCCAAATAGGGTGTTGGATATGGAAAACAATGCCACATCATAGAGTACATCATCTTCAAAAGGATTAATGAAGTAGGGGAGTTTTCATTGTTGGGTGATCTTTAGTTCTTTTCCATCCTTCATCCAACTGATATTATAACGACGAGGATGTGGAATGGTGACAAGACCTAGTTTCTTCACAATATATTTTGAAACAAAGTTGTTCTAGCTACCATTATCCACAATCAAATGCAAGGGTTTTTTTTGAACCTATATATGTCTATGGAACAGGAAGTCTAACTCCTATTTTTCAATGATAATAAAGGATTTTGGAGTGGTCGATGTCGATGTCAAAAGGGTCAATGCTTCTGGGTTAGGTTCTACCATAGTTTTGTCAGACAAGTTGAAGGTGGAATTGTTTTCCCAAATCGTCTTTCAAGCCTTGCATTCAGAAGTATCATGCCATGATGAATTGTGGTAATCAGACCATTTCCCTATAGGGTTTTGTTTTCTATGTTCCCTTTTTTATTTCTTAGAGTGTTTTTTTCCATGATATTTCTTTGGCAGGGTCGACTGAAAAGTGTGTCTTAATTTGTGAGAGTCAGCTAGTGACTTCTTATTGAATATTTGACCTATTGGCTTCGTAACGAAACATGTTTTTCCTTTTTTTTTATCTTTAATATTACTAGCATAGTGGGAGGAATTTGCAAGCTTAGTGATAGTAATAAAATCCACTGAAGTGATTCAAAACAAGAAATTTCTCTTCTTCTTGAACACCAAGTCTCACCATGAGTCAATACAACTCAGCAGCGTAACTCTGCATAGACTTTTCTTTCCATTACCTTAGCTAATGCCAGTTCTTATATTACTATTCAATGTACTTGGGAGGGTAGAATTCATTTCGAACGTACTCGAAAAATTTCTCCCATGTATCTATGGGGCCTCTGTCTTTATCCATCTTTGGCAATATATTCTCCCACCAACAACGCACAAAGGTTGACATTTCTAAGGATGTAATGGTTATATTTTCATATTCTGAGAGTCGATTCATAGAATAATAGGATTTTAGTTGTTGTATCCAATTTTCTATGTATTCCACGTCAATATTTCCTTCTTGATTTGGTATGTTCAAGTTCATTTGCACTTTGAATGGATTCATTTTTTCGGAGTTGGATCATGTTGAGGATCCTCCTGATGTTGAGGAAACTTGTGTGAGATCTCATTGGACTAGGTGAACATTTAGGTTCACTATCGATCTAGTGCTTTCTCTATGATTTTCTCTGCTTTGTCAATTACATGTCTATTGTTTGTTTCTTCAGCCACCTTCGATCTAGTAGTGCAAGTAGATGGATACTCTGAAGTCGAAGGTAGTGTCTTCTTAGATTGGTGAGTTTGTGAGCCTGTTTAAATAGGAATAAGTTAGGTAACCTCGATTTTGGATGGCTCCAACAAAATATTCCTAATGTATTATCTATAACTTACATCATGAAACAAAAGGAAGAAACCACCCTTTTTAGGTCAAACGAAAGGTCTTGAATATTGTAAAGAAACGTTGTATCAAAAATTCCATCAGAAGGAAAAATCAATTTCCTTTGAATTGATGAGAAAGTACCTGAATAGTGAAATACAAATCCAAAATAAATCCTTATGGTCCTTCACCATATGACGTAGGTTACCAGTTCTTTCTTGAGTGGTAGTGAGTATAGAGGGAAAACTCTGCATGAAAGTGGGGAGTCAGGGATGAGGTAGCCATACTGTAGGGTGTATGGACTAGGGTTTAGGTTAATAAACCAACTTTAATTTTTTAAATAGTTTCCCTTAAACTGGATCTAGCATGATATTTGAAAAATGTCAATCCCGGAGGTTCAAATTCATCGAATGTTGTGAATTAGGATCCAGTCGGGGTTTGTGTTGTAGGAACCCTAAATAAATTTTAAATATGAAAAAAAACTATGCTGAGGAAAGATTGGGTCATAACCAAATTCATTCGCATAAATGATAATGGGAATTTAAAAGATAAATGAAGTTGTGGAGAAAAAATTGAGAGGTCCAAAACTAAAGATTATAGTGTATTTTGCATTCTCATAATGTATTGTTAAAATGATAAAAAAAATGGAAATTCCAAAAATATAGGAAAACCTCATACCTCGCATTTTTGTTGCTAACCACGAGCTCCTAACTAGGGCCTCCTACATTGAGCACATGGATTCCTTCGATAATCATAGAGAATGAGAAAAAAGAAGGATTCCTTCCACAGGAATGCACAATAAACATTTTCTTCCACACTCATGAGAGTGTGTAGAGATCAAAGTTGTTTCAATGTCACGAGAGAAATTTCCTTTGATGTCTTTACCTATCATGACTTTTAGAAATTACCCCTTTAGTTGTCACGAGGGAACATGCCTTTTCTCTCTCTACCTTTAGAGCTCAACAAAAGGTTTCAGAATTGTTTCATAAATACCATTGAATGGTTTGGAATCCCTATCTGGATTTATAATTGTTATTATGAAGTAACCCCAATTTCATCAAGCTTAGACTACCCACTAAGAATCTGGACTTAAACTATGTTTTGAAAGCATGATAGTTGGTTTTACAAAGTGTGATTATCGGTTTTCAAATTTTTGATCATCAATTTTCAATAGTATGATTAATGGTTTTTGAATTTGTCATTATCGGTTTCCAGTAGGTGAACACTGGTTTCCAGAGTTGTGATTATAATTTTCAAAAAAATTGATTTCATTTATAAACTTACTCAAAATAAATGTCGTTACTGTAAATATTGGATTTTGTGAGTTCAATATGTCTTTTCTAATATTCACATAATTAACTCCTATACAATGACCTAGTATTTTGTATAATGAAAAAGGACACTTGCTCTTTATTCTCACCACTAATTTTTTTAAGTTATAATCCCAATCACATGAATTACTAAAGTGTGAGAAGGGAAATGGATTCTGCTCTTTCTCCTCCTCATCCCATCACCCACATTTTTGACATAAAGAAGGTTCTGTGACTCCTCATATCAAGGTCGACCATCAATAATGTATATGCTGAATATTGAGGGAAAAGGTGTAAGGGAACTGGGACAAAACATGCATATTAGTCTGCTACATGAAAAAACTATGGCCAGGAGGAACAACGCTTCATGGAATATCATGGAAGATAAGGAGGTTGACTATTGGAGGTTGATTGTCAGGGATTGATAATCAGGGAATATAAATGGTGGGTTCTATGAGTAAGAAAAATGATGCTATGGAAAAGTAAGGAATGGATCGAGGGTGAATACCAAGGAATTAGGTGTAAATATGTAGGACCGAAACATGCATAACACCTCGCTACAAGAAAAATCGATGTTTAGGAGGAACAACACTTAATGAAATAACACAGAAGATAACGAAGGTATGATGAGTTGTTGGCCTCAAGCTGCTAGGGAATGTGGAATATGATAATTGACAATTGCAATGTATCCCAAATTAGAGTTTTCAAACCACTTTGGAGAATAACGATGATTTTCCAGCCTGAAAAAAAGTAGATTTCCACTTGTTTCCATGTAGGATTCGATGGAAAGAACATAATTTTGAAACTATTTCCATATGGATGAACTATAAATAGACAAGGCATCTATATTGAAAATTTGAGCAGTGAGGCTAAAACAGAAATCCATATCTACTCCACCTAAATCTAATTTAGGCCAAGAAATTTAATAGTAAGTAGGAGACAAAGAATGGATCCAAATAGATAAGGGATAGGAGACTGAAGTGGATCAAGATACTGATAACATCAAAGAGGATACTCAATCATATTTGATAAAATAAAATGATCTCAAGATATATGAACTAGAAAATGATGCAAGAGAAAAGGACGAACTAAGTTACCCACCTGGGAAATGAGGAATATGAACTAGAATAAAAGGTTTATAATCAAGAATTATTGGTGAAGGCCCCCTTGATAGGAGGTAAATAAATATTGTGGGGAAATATAGAACAAGTATTCATCTAGCATTGGGAATAATTTCAATTGATACAGGATGAACTAGAGATAGACACCATCTCTACTACTAAAATAAAAATGACGGACACAAAGATTGAGTCTATTCGAAAGACTTCAATATATTGAATAAAATATTTGAACAACATAAATAACATGTAGTTTGTAGAGATGGTTATTACAAATAGAACACACATAATAAAGGAGGCCAACACAATGCTTACTAAGACAGAATTGGCGATGACTTCTCAAAACAAAATAAAGAGTTTAACATTAGATATTGATTTCTTCAAATGCCTATTTAAAGATGCTATTTTGGGAGGACTTCCCTATACATGGAATGGAAATCGAGACCTATATAGTAAATCTCAATAGTTAGAAGTTCATGAAAAAGAGTGCCGAAGAGAGAGATTTGAAGGATTTAAGTGATCCTATAAATGGAGCTATGGTAGTTGACAAATTGAAAGAGGAATTTGAATTATGGATGCATCTCGTAAATATATTCAAACATCTACTCCTTATCTCATATGAAAAATATAGAAATGTTCACTTGGTACTTGACATAATGAGGAATCATAAATATCCCATGGGAAATGAGTGGCATCAAATTCTGAAATATCATAAGATTTCTTTACCAAGAGTGTGGAAACTCATTCCAACAAATTACCGAATAGACTAAATAGTGTTAAGGTTTTGTGAAATAATGGAGACAAAACAAGATTTGTACCCAAAATATGACGAGAAAATGTGATGACATCCGACGAAAAGGACTGTTTTGAAGGATTTCACTTTCAAATTATGAAATTTGATTAATTTTTTTAAATTAATGGATTTATATGTCAAATTTTTTACAAGCCTTCGTTGAAGTTTCGACGTCCTCAATTTTCGTATTGTTGATGTATTTGGCATGAGACGTGGTCGGATTTGTGATGATATGGTGTCATATTTTCGGCATATTTGACATGAGGCTTGTTCATATTTGTGACAAGATAGTGTCGAAGTTTCGACGTCTTTAGTTTTTGAACTTGCAACGTATTTGGAATATTTTTGCAATGGTAACTAGGCTCCATGGCATATTTTTGAAACAATAACTATGATACATTTCATTGGATATCTAGCAATGGTTGAATTTGAAAATATATAAATTACAGAAACATTCTGACATGTTTTCTATAGAAGCAACAATTAGGATAAATTTATTTTATTTCTCAATGGATGATTTACATAATTTATTTTATTTCTCAAGGGAGAGTTTGTGTATTTATTTTATTCTTCCATACACAGTTTGCAGATATCATTTAATTGTTTGATAGACGGTTTACATAAATTATTTTATTCTTTGAGAAATAGTTTGTGGAAATATTGATGGGTGGAGCTTGATTTTTTAAGGTTGTTGATAGTATTCATTCAAGATTTTTGTGAGAAAATTTCAAATAGAAATATTCCTGATCCAAACGAACAAAATTGACAATTTCTTGCTAGACTGTGGGATGGAGTGAAAAGAAGTGGTGATGGGAAATGTTATTGTCCATGTAGTCAATGCAGGGGCTTTAAGAGGAGAATAATATTGATCACAACAGCCAAAAAACATTGTAGGGAACATAGAAACGCTGAGAGGGGGAATGGATATCATCCATTTGTAAGTTTTGCATTATAAGGTTTTTTATATTTTTTGCTTTGGTAAATGTATGTATTATTTTACTATTTCTTATATTAACTTATACATATCGATGTATTCATGTAAATATAATGAAATAAATCCTACGACATATCGTCTAGAGGAAGTTCTTTCAGAACAAGTACCATAGGAACATGGAGCTATGAGTAATGGAGAACAAGTTAATGATCCTATTGAAGAAAATGATCATACTGATAATGTAGTTGAAGATGATGGTACAGATACATTGATTCATGATTCATTTAATGTTAGAATGGATGATGATCATGACAATGATCATGAAAATATTGATGAATTTTATAATGTTCATGATTTACCTCTTCTTGATAAGGAATACAAACTCCTTTATGAAGGCTCCAACAAAAATATTCTCTTTGCTATATTGTTGATAATGAAATTGAAGGTTATCAATGGTATTTCAAACATATCAATCACACTAATCTTAAGGTATGTAAAATAATCCATCACATATATATGATCATGATAAAGATTTTCTTTGTTCCTTAATAATTATATTGTTAATTCATATTCAAATTAATACGAATGAAATGTGTTTCATTAATATTATTTATGTATTATATTAACCATATTTTTATTTTTATTTGTTGTAGATTGATAGCTCAATTTTTGTTACCACCTTAAAATATTTTACCTCACACATATCGATATTTATCTGACATCATGAAAGAAATTGCAATGCATTATGAAGAAATTCATTCATGCCTTGATGACCATGTTATATATTATAATCAACATGAATTTACAACTGAATGTTCACAATGTCATTTCAGTAGATATCAAACAAATCAAGTAACAAAAAATGTGTCTCACAAGGTTCTTCGTTATATTCCCATTATTCCATGTTTGCAACGACTATTCAGGTGCAAAACAATAGCACAATTTATGAATTACCATGCAAGGAACATAATTCAAGATGATGTTATTCGAATGCCTCCAGATGGTTTTGCATTTAGAGATATCGAGGAAAAATGGCCTCACTTTAAAGAAGAACCTCATAATAGTAGGAGTTATTTGTAATAAAATGGTGTCAATCCTTTTGCAGAGATGAGAGTCATTTACACGGTGTGGCCTATTTTTGTTATCAACAATAATATTTCTCCATGGTTGTCAATGAAGAGGGAGAACATAATGTTGTCGATGATTATTCAAGGTATATTGTGTCTACAAGTGTCTTATTTTTAATGTAGTTGTGGCATCTCATTTGTCATATTTTGTTTTGTAATGTCATATATATATTTTTATTTTCTCTTGTGCATGGTTTATATATATAAACGGAACTCATAAATATTATATATTTTATATGTTCAAATCAATCAGGTAAGTACCAAGTTAAATATATGAATGTATATCTTGAACCTCTTATAGACAAGCTACTAAAGTTATGAAATGGAATCATTATGTATGACGTATCTAGACCAATAAAAAAAAGGAAATTTCAATTCCATGTAATGCATGTATCGACAATACATGATTCCTTGGGGTTAACCCATTTTTGTGGTTTATATTTTTAAGTTCCGCTTTAATTGCATCTAATTTTATAAACTAGTTAATATAGTACTATGCACGCATGTTGTTTTAAATATTCCATTCATTTTATATATAATTATAATTGACATATATTCCATATTTTTATGTAGGTCTTCAAACAAAGGGAAAATTTGCATGTCCATTTTGTGGTCCTAAGATCAAATGCCATTGTTGAAAAAGCTTAAGAAAGGAGATGTTTGATGAGGATAGGAACTTCCTCTCTAAGACTCATAAGTATCAAACAACCAAATAAAATATATTCAATGGGAAGAAAGAGACTGCATTAAAACCATGGAGAATGACACCTCACCTATGGAAGTTACAATATAATAGATATCAACAAGCTGGTATGTATTTTTTTATTGTGTGTTGTTTACTGTAATTGACATTGATTTCTATAATTTTTGTATAAAATATGATTCATGATGTGTGTAGTGATCATTAAGTCATTAATGGGCTTCCACGAAAAATGAAAAGTTATCCTAAACAATTCAATTAATTTCCCTACTATGAGCACCTACAAATTTCTCATATGTTTGATACAATGCATATAAAAGAGAATGTGACTGAAAAATTATGGTGAATATAGGATATAAGGAGAGACAAAGAAAAAATTGTCAAAATTTGCAAAGACATTCAAGAATAAAACCATGTAATGAAATACATCATTCAATTTCATAGCAACGTAGACCAAATTAGTATAAACTCACTTCCATGGATGTTAACGGAGAAGCAAGGTAATGTTGTAAAAGAAGTCATGCAAAAAATTAATTTTCCCACTGGATTTTGTGCGAACAAGAAGAATATCCTAACAAATAAAGGTGATTTTGTGGGGGTGAAAACAAATTATTGGCCTGTCTTCATGAAGGTAAATATTATGGTATCCATATAGTTATTTTTTTCTTAATTGTAGTGCATATTGTTGTTATTTTGTTTGTCTACTCTTTATTTAAAAACTAATGTGGTTTGTATATTGTTATAGTATGTTCTAACTCTCTCTCTCCTGGAAAACTTTGACAACAATGTCAAAAAAGTTATATATAATCTTGGGAAATACATGAGGTAACTAGAGATTTTTTGCACATGCTTAGTGTTTGTTTAATTCATCCTAGAACTTATATTTGTTTTTTGTGCACTAATTCATGTTCTGTAATTTAATGTTTTTTTTGTTAAATATTGTTATTGGATTGTGTCACTTGTATATTTTTCATCTAAATAAATCCATAAAGAAGATATAAATTATTGGAGGTGATAAATTCCTCGTCTCATGTGTGAAATGAAGAAGCATCTACCTTCATTATTTTTCAATGCAGAGAAACACTACCACATACACCAAGTCAAGGATATTGAATTGTGTGGACCTGTGCACTCAAGGTCCATGTGGACGGTTGAGAGGCACTTGAAATTTATGAAGGGTTTGGTTAGACAGCAAGCACGTGATTAGGGTTCTATGATGGGGGAATATACGGTATACCAAAACATGTTTTATATTATTGAATATATTCCTAATTCAGCATCAAAGCTCAATTTACATTGCATTTGTGATATGGACTACAATAACAATTTTGAAGGGAAGTACCTGAAGGGGAAAGGTAGATCGAGGAAGAAGAAAGCTAATTATTATCTAGTCGATATTAATTAATATAATACATTTGACTGTTGATTTTTATCTATATATATCATAGATATTCTATTTTTATATTCATTATATTGCATCAATTAAGAGTGTATACTTTGTTAAGACAATTTACATTTGTATTGAATTTTACTTTTTATTTTCATCAAGTAGTTGGTCAAGCATGGGATGCAATTCATTTATACATCACAAAACATCTTGACTGGATGAAGGTATGGATTGAACGATGTGAACAATACAATCATGGAATATCATGGGAAGGTGTGGCTTCATTGGTTAAAGCAACACATCGCAACGGAGATACCAATCTTACACAAAAGGAAATCGATTTAGCATATCGTTTAAAAGATAAGTAGGAAATCATATTAGTCAAACACACTATTTTTTTTTGCAAATTACATATGTATATACATGCTAATTTTTACCTGTATAGCATAAAAATGCAATTAATCATAAATATTGAATCATTATGTAATTTCATGTATGGATTTTTGTAGGTAAAACACCATAAGGATATGGTATGCAACGACTGTAGATATTTAATTAAAACATTAGATTAAATGAATAAAACATCATATTGTGGGATATCTATAGTCTTTGAGGTGACCAATGTTTCCTCTAAAAGTGACAGACATCCATAACTCTCAGAAAATCGATACTATGGATATTTGGAAGATATTATTCAGTGTGACTTTAAATCCTTCATTATAGTTCTATTCCTTTTCAAATGGTACAGTTTACGATTGAATCAATGTGATTCCAATAGAACTATTATTGAGTATGATAATGGATTTACCATGGTAAATACAAGGTTGTTTTAGACAGGAACAAATCCCTATGTTCTTCCAAGCCAATTTGAATAGGTATTTTACTATGAGGTTCCAGGTAGAGCAGGGTTGGTCATTTGTTGTGAGACATGATCCAAGGAGAAGGCCAGTAAAGTATAACCTAGAGGAAGGTAATGAAGAGGGTGTCAAAGAAGAAGATGATGTTGAAGATCATGATCAACATGAGTTAGATGATCATGTTCTAGAAGAATATGTCGAAGAATTATTTGAATCAGATGATGTAGCATACAATGTCCATGAAGATGATATCGACGATGAAATGATGATCGTAGCTAGCCTAGATGATGATAATGATAATGATGATATGGACAATACTTACAATGTTGACTCTATGTTGGATGATACAGGTGATGAATTTTATGAATAAGATGATGAACTAGTCAATTTAAGTGTACGAGGTATGCAGTAATATATATCCTCTATATATTTTGATTTAATATTTCGATAGAAATATTGAATTTTTTTGGTATGTTTCAATTTGTCTTGGACCAAAATTTTTCATGGTTAGACCTAACTCATGCATTGACGATGTTTGAGGGTTTCCAGAATAAAAAATCATCATCGTCGTCGTCGTCGTCGTCATCGTCGTCATCATCATCATCATCATTTGATCATCATCTTCATAATTTCATAGGACATCAAAATCATGATCACCATATTCATTATCATATTCATCACCATCTTTTTCATCACCATCGTAATCATCATCATCGTGATCAACATCGTCATCTTCGTTGTCATCACCATATTATTCTTATTCTTCATGATCGTTGTCATCATCATCTTCATCATCATCGCTATGATAGTCATCGTTAACTTAATCATCATCGTTGTCGTCATCACCATCTTCATCATTGTCATCACCATCATCGTCGTCGTCATCACCATATTCATCATCATCATCATCTTCGTCATCACCATATTCATCATCATCATCATCCTCATCCTCCTCATCATCATCATCGTCGTCATCTTCATCATTATCACCATATTCTTCATCATCATCGTCATCATCGTCATTAGCATCGCCAACTTCATCGTCAAACATGACTGACAGGAACAATTCAAGAAACAAAAACCATACCTATAAATTAATTAATGTGTTACGTGGGGAAAACACTGAAATTTTTTATATATGTGCCAGCTTGGTTTGAAATTTGTCATGGTTGGACTAGACCCATTCATTGGCAGTGTGGCCCGAATTTCCAAAATAAAACATCATCATAATCATCATAATCATCATCATTGTCATCCACATAACTAACATCATCATAATCATTGTCATTATCATCATCGTCATCCTTTCATAGGACATCAACATCGTCACCATCGATCATCATCATCATCATCATCATCATCGTCATCGTCATCCTCATCATCGCCATCGTCATCATCATCATCATCATCATCATTATCATCGTCATCATCATCACCATCGTGTCTTCATCATAATCATCATCTTCATCGTCATCTCCATATTCATATTCTTCTTCATCATCATCATTGTCATCTCCATCTTCATATTCATCATCATCATCATCATCATCATCATCATCATTATCATTGTCATCTCCATCTTCATATTCTTCATCATCATCATCATCGTCATCATCGTCATCATTATCATCGTCATCACCATCTTCATTGCATGATTGTCTACCTTTACCTTCATCTTGTGGTTGTTGACTCTTGGTCATATTCTTACTTGGTCCTAGCACTCTCACTTGTGTACAACTTTGACTATGATGACTCATACTTTATGATTACTGTTTGGATTATTTTATATTATGTTACTAGTCATTTTTATTTTATTTTATGGTTTGTATTATTTTATATTATGTTATAGGTAAAAAAAAATATTATATGGTTTGGGTTATTTTATGTTATTGGTCAAAGATTTATTTTATGCTTTGGTTTATTTTATATTATTCATCCAAATTTTTCTTTTTTAATGGTTTGCACAACTTTTTTTTTAATGTGGAATATACTTCCATTAATTCCTTATAAACATGGGATTAAATCAATCCATATGAAATTTGTCTCTCATTTCTGAAATGTATATTATTATTTTGTTTTTTTAACACTTTTGCATATTATTATTATTATTATTATTAGTTTGGCTATTTTATCTGTGCAATGTAATTTTATACCAAAGTATAACATAACATTATTAAAAAAATATTTTTATTAATATTATAATAAATTTCTCTTATATATATATATATATATATATATATATATATATATATATNGAAGAATAGTTCAACACTCAAATAACCTTTGATGAACCGATGCAACATTAATAACATTGCAGGTAAGAAGGAGCTGTGTTGGGGAATTTGAAACTCTTGACGTTTCGATCCCTACTCTGGGATCATCATGAGGAGACAAATGAAGGATAAATCATTGGAAGACTTTCTTGCCATTATTGTTATTTAAATTAATTTTTAATGTGAGATGTAGCTCATTAACATTCTTTTGAAGGTGTGTTTTACAATCCATAAAAAAAGATGTATAATTCTTTTGTGTTCAAGATGTAATATATTTTAAATATATTGGGTTGTATGTTTTTTCTACCACCATTTTTTCAGAAGGTACTCCACTTACCTTGTTGTTTTTCCCTTGCGCATTGTTTGCAATTTGCTTATTGGGTGCTGCGTGTGATTTATCCTTCGTTACTTCATCAATGTATGTGATTTCTCTTCACGGGGTTGTCTATGATTTCTCTTCAGAGGTGTATTTTATTTATCCTTCACGGTTTCACGGGTTGCTTACAGGTTGATTGCACCTTTTGCCGGCTGCTTGTTGAAAAATATCAAGAGCAACAATGTCTTCAATATGTGGTCGTTCAAGGTTAATTTGTAATTAGGTTTAGAAACAATAATAGGTTAATTTGTTTTAATTTTCATACAGTAGGAGTTTTTAGGCTTCCTCTATTTCCCATACTAGAATCTATAGTGATCATTTTGTTGCAAAGGCTAGATGACTGTTGAAAAACCTAGATTGTACTGTAGTCACCCTCTAAAATAAGCGCAACAAATTTCTTGAGGGTAGAACTCCATAATATTTACCATGCTATGAAATCAAGCTAGAGATTGAACTTTGGTAAACCTAATAGGATAAAAAAGGAAGTCAAATCAGGATTTTGCCATAACCAACAAATCAAACTAAGGTTTCAAGAATAACAAACCCTATGAATGGCAAAATTAGCTAACATGCAAAAAAATGATAAAAAAAGAAACAAGTTTCAAGGCTTGAGAAACATAGCCTAAATGCTAAATTTACAATAGAAATCGAGCTAGGGCTTTAGAGCTTATCTCACATGCAATGATAATATAAGGAAGGAAAAATAGGTTTTTTGGCTCTGTAAATTCTAATTAAGGTTCAAGAGGGTAAGGTTTAACCATAATAATTTCCTAAGAATAACGAGAATTAGTTTCTTATTTCACTATGATAACAAATTTGAATTAGGGTTTTAGACTCACCAAAATGCCCTAGAGTTTGAGAAAAATTCCAGATAGGATATATTGTCTTGCCTTTTCTAATACAAATACACGGTTCAACATATTTGATCTATTGGCATGGTTGAACATTGGAGATATTAACTAATCTAAAGTTTCATTATTCAATTAAAGAAATGTCTTGAGATATTTTGATGGATTTGATTCAGCATGATTAGTGATCAACATGAACATGATTTTATTGAAATATGGCTTTTCCATTATAATATTTGAGCTATTTTCCATCAAAATTGTTTGCCAAATTGTCTTTCTCCTTCAATTTCAACATCTGCAAGGAAGATTGTAAAATATGGTCTTCGAAACAATTGGTTTGGTAGTTATAATACATTAAAATATCTTTGAATTCTAATGACTGTACTAGAACTGTCTCCATCCAACTAAACTAAACAAACATTGTAATTGAAATACAAGTATTTCCTAGTCTTGATTGATTCAATAAGTTTGTTGATTGCTTGTATGTCTAAAGTAAGGAGTTTAAAAATGACAGTGAAAAAAAATTATTTAAGAAACTATGTGTACACATGTATCAAATAAGCAGAAAGAATGATCATATCATTCTTAGGTGCACAGGCTAGGAATACTGCCCCAAACCAATCATTACATTTATGATTGATCAACAAGCTATCCAACCAAAACAACCAACTTTTATCAAATTGTATTTTAAATTATTATTCCAAATATTAGTGTTACCAGATCTTCCACCTCTATTTGTGGGTCCCATGGATTTGGATCCACCTTGTATGTCATATATTGTATGAGCGTATTACTACTTATTTTTTCTTTGAGTACCACTTCATCTTTCCAGACTTGTGTGCCCAAAAGTGATATTAGTGTTGATAATGTCATTACGATGCCACTTTGACTACAATTCCTTGCAAAGAGATGATGTCAGTTCATGCCATGATGTGTTTCCATGGAATTCCCGAGGATTCATTAGGATTATTCTTTTTATTGGCGTTGTAATTCACCATGTTGCATGTCACACTACAATTTATTGTTTTGTATAGTATATCTAGTGATATTAAGCATGTCACAAATATGTTTGGCTCCAAAATTTGGTAACATAGGTTGGTTCCAAACTTCATGATTTCTTGCTTTAGATTAATCAAATGGCTCTTTTGTTGTGTTGTTTTCACAAGGAATAATCCTAAGGGGATGAAAACCTTTAGTTTTTTCTTGCTTAATCTACTGTTTGGATGGTAAAGGGGTAGATATATATGTTTATATTGCAAGCAAAAAATCATGTGGTATTATATACTAGATTTTGGAACAATATAATACATTTTGTGAATATGCTCACCTCAATGATTATATAGTGAAGAATACAATGACCCAAAGGAATGGTTCCTTACTCTTCTCTAACTACCAATAACACAACCACCATACTACTAAGACTGCCCAGAACTAATGCTTGACTAACTAAAATGTACCAGGCCTGAGATGATCTTTTCTCTATTGATAAGGGAGATAATACATCCCTTCATCATACCTAGAAATGTCCATAACTTCTCAACATATGCTCAGGTTTTCTGCTGTATTAAAAATGGCCTCAAAATTTATCCCCTAGATACCCATGCAAATAGGGGGGGTACTGGGAAACACTCTACAAAAGTTTGCACATCAAAAAAAGATGATAATTGAATTTATATTTTTTAGATGCCAGAAAATTCTAAAAACTTTTAAGTCTTACAATCTGGTTGGGGCAAGACAAAAGTTAATTGGGATGCAAATGTGAAGCGAATATTTATTCACTTCACACAATGAATATTACTAGAATACCTGGAATATTTGATAATCCATTAATAGGACAAATATATATTGATAAGTGGATAGATAAGTGATAAGTTACAATTGAAGGTTCGCTATTTATATTTTTGTGAAATACCCTTTTATTAAGAGTCATGTCTTTTCGTAAAGACATTATTAATTATTATTATTTATTATATATATATGTTGATGTTTATTATTATTATTATTATTTTATTATTGTTTGTTTTTATTATTTAAGTTTGTTACAATGCCGTCCCCTTAAGGGAAGCTTTATCCCCAAAGATTCATTGATAGCAAAGTCTAATTTGCTTGAATTGTCATCTATGGATCCTTTGCGACACATGATGAGATAAGATGATACAAGTTACAGATTCCCTAGGAGAATTGTTGCATCGTATATGATGTGGTCCATCCCATATCTATTTTGATTGGAACTCTTAGATTGTTTTGGGAAACGAGTTGTCTGAATTGTTTCTTAGTATGTTGAACTGTTTGCTTGTCGACATAACTCTTTTGTGAATGCTCAACTTGACGCTGTCGTTGGTCAAAATGATAATTATAATTTGAATGTCTTTAAGGTGTATGTGTTGTTTGTTTTTATTCCTTTTCAACTGCAATCAGGACGTCCTTCACTTCCTCGACTTGACTTTGTTTTTCAGAGAGTTTGGATGCTTCTCTTTGGACTTGTGCTATTTTTTTCTCCAGTAGATTGTTTTCTACTATGAATCTTCTCAAACCTTTCATATTGTGACTTTTTTTCCTCTTTTAACTTCTCAATTTCTTTCTCTAGTTCTTGAGTAAGATTTAGAAGTAATTGATATTCTTCTTCTTTTTCTAGGACTTTTCCTTCGATGTCTTCATTCAAGTTGTCTGCCTTCTTGGTACTTTAACTTGTTAATATTCGTAACTAATAATTTTTTATGATTTCTTAATCGATATATTTATTCAGTATTACTTGTTAATGTGTTATAGACTTTTGTAATTTCCAACTTGTGAGCTTTTTTGAGTCTTCCTCCTTTTGTTGGAGTTCGTCAATCTGTTGTTGAAGGCGACAATTCTCTGCTTCTTGGTATCTTACTTTTGTCTAAATTTGCGTGATTTTTTCATCTTTGTCCTTGATGATTTTGTTTAATTGTTTTATTTCTTCGTTATTCTCAACTACATTTTTCATGATTTTTTCATTTTGTAGATTCTGATTGGTATATTTTTGACTCATTAATTCCTTAGAAATATCGAGCTTCATCATGTCAAATACTTTGTGAATTGCTACTTGTAGTTGGGACTACAATTCTAATTTAGACTTTGCCATAATTCTTGACTTATAGTGTTCTTTGGTGATGGTTGGTTTTCCTTTTGACTAAATTCTTGTCTTCTTCAATTTTTTCTTTTTTTTCTTTACTCTTGTAATTTAATAATTGTACTTAATACAATTATTAAGTAATTAAAATAATAATAATAACAAATTTTTTATTTTTGTTTTTGAAGGTTGATAAATACTTCTTGTATATTGGGTGGTTGAGAGGAATGATTGTTACCTTCCCCACCTAAGTTCAAATATCACTTGCTTCTTAGTATAAATTATTATGTACTTTTAGATTTTTTTCCTTTAACTTTTGTAAAATTCTAGTAGATTAGGTGATTGAGAGGAATGAATGTTACCTTCCCCACCTAAGTTCAAATCTCACTTGGTTCTTAGAAGTTATTATTATGCACTTTTATATTCAAACCCAAACCCACTTTAAGAAACTAGGTGTGTTTTCACTTTTACCCTTTCCTTTTTCTTTTAACTTTTCTTTTTTGACTTTTTTTTCTTTCCTTGTTTTTTTTTTTTTTCTTTTTTTTCTTTCCTTGTTTTTTTTTTTTTTCTTTTCTCCTCTGTTTAGTTTTTTTTGTTTTTACAATTTTTTCACTTTTTTTTTAACTCTCTTTCCTTTTTATTTTTTCTTTTGAATTTCTTTTATTTTTTTACTTGGTCAAAGACCATAAATTTAGGGACTCCCTAGGATTATGATTAAAAAACGCGATATCACCAAAGGCCTAGAGCACAAAATAGCTCTGATACCAAATGAAGCGAATATTTATTCACTTCACAGAATCAATATTACCAAAACACCTAGAATATTTGATAAGCCATTAATAGGACAAATATATATTGATAAATGGATAGATAAGTGATAAGTTACAATTGAGGGTCCTCTCTCTATATATTGACGAAATACACTTTTATTAAGAGTCATGTATTTTCATAAAGACATTATTAATTATTATTATTTATTATATATATATATATATATATATGTTGATGTTATTATTATTATTATTATTTTATTATTGTTTGTTGTTATTATTTAAGTTTGTTACAAAATACCTTGGTTAACAAAGCTATAAGTCTTGTTGCAAACCTCTAATGGGGAATCCATGTTTTAAATGTGGACTTGGCTACCTTTACAGTTGAAATCAGAAGCATATCGTAAAGAGATTAGGATAATCAAGGAGAAGAGGATGCCTGCAGCAGCAGTGAGGAATCCTCATATTGCAGGAATTTCCCATTACTAGATGCTTCTTGGCCACTCCCATGGAGGATTTTGTGCGATAAAAGGGAACTGGATATTATAGTGCTCAGAGAAAAAAAAGCCTTGGGTAAGGAAAAAGTATTCAAAGGAGTTCAAATATTATGTGGGAGGTTTTTTCGTAGGTACAATGTATCTAATATTGGAGACATGTTATATTTGAATTAATGGAGGGGGATGGGGGGTCAGATCAACCCTTATTTGAGGGAGACACTCAGATTGTTCTCAAAATTCAACACCCCATCACTTTCCCTCTATTTAAAAGATATGTAGTATGTAAAATATTTTTATGTGGAGATGCCAACTACGAAACTCCACTATCGTTGGATTTCACATTGACGAGAATATTTGGAACTTACAGCTCAATTAATATGGGTAATCATTAAAATTACTTTATTAATAAGGTGTGGAAAGAAACGATCAATATAAATAGGGCTCTAATGCCAATCCAAAAAATTATCCCTTGTGAGTTTTTCTATATTAGTGTGTCGGATCTGTGCAAGGTGCTATGTCTGGGAGCCACAATGGCAGATTTTAGGAATCCCTTTGTCTAGGTCATATCACCATTTATTCAATCAGATATAATCTTATAGAGAAAAAACGCACATAATGCATCAAATTTTATATAAATAGGTCCTATGACAACAATATCTCATATATATTATAGATAGCAACACATAGTCAATATTCAAAACATAAAGAACAACATAATTGAAGTAATATCAAAGGACCATACTTTGAATAAACCAAAGAGAAAATAAATGGCTAAACCATGTGCGTTTTAGTGTCAACCTCATCCTATAATAGACAGTCAAAATTTTCTACTCCATAAAGTATCAAGAAGGAAACAAATATATATTAATCTATTTGGGAACATAGGAATTGGAATTGGCCACAAATGGTCAAAATATAAACAAGAAAGAGAAAATATCAAGACAAAAAGGGATGGTTCATTAAATGTCTCTTTTTAGTATGGAACCTTGTGTTGTTTCAGACACTATTATAGCTATTGTAATGAATTCTCTATAATCTTTTTTAGGTATGCAGTTACAGTTTGTCATTGCCTTTGTCAAATGTGATTCTCAAGATTTCTTTACTCATGCAATGTATTTGGACTTTCAATCTTGTAGCTGCATCTCCTTACTGTATGCTATTAGGATTTTAAAGTACTCATGTTTGTTAGGAACAATTATCTTCTTTTGATGAATATCTACTTAGCCTTGACTGCTACCCCTAAATAGACTTAGCTCCCAATGTTGGTGTGCATTTCTCAGTAAACGCTACTATCAGTGTGATAATATTATCCTCATTCATGCTTGAAATCAGAATTTATTATATAGTTTGTGAATTGGATAATTTGAAAATTTAGGAAATGACGAATGGATTTAATATGCATGTACTACATTTTGGTATTGGTTATGAAAATAAACATATGCAAAACAATAGCAAGGAAATGAGGCAATGAATAATCACATTTTAGGGTTTTAAATCATTTTATTTTTTTTAATTCTTAGTTGATATTGAGAATGGACTGAACTAATTATGGGTACTCTCAGGCTTCTTTTGACAATTTGACAACATAGAAAGGCCTTTGGTATATTTACTTGAATTGGAATTTATATTAGAGTCGAAACCAAGTTGTTATTGTGGTATTGATATCTTTGTTATTTTCATGATATAGGGAATGATGAAGTACATATGTGTTGTTAGTAAATGTTACTATTATATATTTCTGCATGCAATCACAATATAGTTAACACTAAAAACAACCTACAATGATGTATTGAATTAGATAATATTGTGAGACTTGATCAGTCATTGTGAGGTCATGATTTTCACATGGTACCTAGATAGATAAGAAGGTGCACCTGTAATGTCTATTTATAATTTTATTCCACTATGATAGGATGTAGGTTATTAATTATCCAGCATTATTACTTGTGTTTGCTGCATGTTAAGGTAATGGGAAAGCCAATTGAGTAGGGACTAGGGAGCTATGGAACACACATAAACACTATTGTTTTTCATTTGGCTAAGGAGATACTCAACATGAAGGTATACTATTGTGTACCATGCTATACAATGGGATATGTCATGTGGAATTAAGCTCTCAAAATCATTGACAAGTGTTAAGTAATACACCATTGATGAGGTATTCGGATTTTATTTGTATTGTGAATGTAGGGCCATTGCGGAATGTCACATTATTTGAACTCTTGTTGTTGTGTGACATATCACATGGTGTATCGTTTAGAGCACACAATATGGGAGGGAATTTGGGTGGTGAGTCCTTAGGAGATCAATAAAGAAAAAATAGAATAAGGATTTGTATCAAAGGTGTATTGCATGATGAAATGACAATAAGTTGCAGAAAAGGATTCTTTCAAGGTTGTGTGTGTCACAAGAGTTAAATTTTTTCATCTTTCCAACATATTTATCATAGTGCATATTTATCTTATCTACAATTTCTAGCATTTCACCTACTCTACGAATGTCATGGCATGTATGCCAACATTGAAGGAAATTTTGAAGAGGAATCTTAAGCTCTTAGTAAGTTGTTGGTATTGCTATAGGGAATAATAATTTAGCTTCTTTCCATATTCCATAAAATGATGTTTCCATGTTCACTCAAAATATGAGATTGCAAACTCAAGTTGACAATCCATCATGAATATTGGGTGATATCATACCTTCCAGTTGTAAATCCTAGTGCAAGAAATATGCAGTAGCATTCTACAATGCACTGGTTACTGCACTCTCACAATATTACCAAAGCATGTTACCCAACAAAATTTATGGAAATTGGGTATTTTCAACCACTGTAATTGATGATAATTTTCACCATAAGATCTACAATTCAAGTTTTGATTGGTATCCACGTTTTTCAATATATGTAGGGATCCACTTGTCATATTAACTATATTTTGATGATATTACTCTACTCACATAATTGAATTTCATTTTTACACCTCATAAATATCTGAGAATGAAAAGGATTAAAATCTTTCCTATTCTTTCCCCACAATAACCAACAAAAAAAACAAGTAGTTGATATTCATGGGAAATCCAAAAAAACTACTTAAGAAGATGAATATTCTACCTCATAAGAACCCAACAACAATATTTGAACCCAAAATTCAATGACAAAATTCGACAACATCCGACGAAAAGTACTGTTTTGTCGGATTTCATTTTGAAATTACAAATTTTGATTGTTTTTTTAAGTGATAGAATTAGGCATTGAATTTTTGACTCAAATTTATGTTTTCAGATTTTAGACATCTCTGTCGTCAAATTTTTGACACCAACATTTGTAGGATTTTCGACACCAATACCGCTGTATTTGCAACCATACAGTCATCCAATTTGCGACGTATAGTGGTCAAATTTGTGACGAATTTGACATACTTTTTTACAACGATAACAAGGTTAATATCATCGGTTATTAAACGACTATTGAATTTGAAAATATATAAATTACCTAATCATTCTGATATATTTTATATAGAAGCGCCATACGGTTTGCGGAAATTATTTTATTCCTCGACGGACGGTTTGGCAAAATGATTTATTCTTTGACAAACGGTTTATGGAATTATTTTATCTTTTAACAGACTATTTGCGGACATCATTTTATTCTTCGACGGACAGTTTGGGGAAATTATTTTATTCTTCGACAAACTAGCATTTATGGAAATAGTGACGTGTCGACCTTGTTTTTTTAATATTGTCGATAGTATTCATTCGATATTTTTGTGACAAAATGTCAAATCGAAATATTTCTGATCCAAACGAACCAAATCAACAAGTGCTTTTTAGACTGTAGGATGCAACAAAAACAAGCGGTGATGGAAATGTTATTGTCAATGTAGTCAATGCAGGGGATTTAAGAGGAGAACAATATTGATCACAACAGCCACAAAACATTGTAGGGAACATGGACATGCTCAGGGGGGAAATGAATATCATACATTTGTAAGTTTAGAATTATAAAGTTTTTTATATTTTTTTTCTTTTGTAAATGTATGTATTATTATAATATTCCGTATATTAACTTATATCAATTTCTCTATTCATGTAATTATAAAGGAAATACATCCTACGACATATCATTTAAAAGAAGTGCTTTCATAATAGTACTAGAGGAACATGCAACTATTCTTAAGGGAGAACAAGCTAATGATCCTATTGAAGAAGATGATCATACTGATAACACAGTTGAAGATGATGGTAAAAATACATTGATCCATGATTCATTTAATGTTAGAATGGATGATGATCATGAAAATATTGATGACTTTGATGATGTTCATAATATACCTCTTCTTGAGAAGGCATACAAACCCCTTTATGAAGGCTCCAAAACAAATATTCTCTCAGCTATGTTATTGATAATGAACTTGAAGGTTATGAATGGTCTTTCAAACATATCAATCACATTGATGATAAGGTATGTAAAATAATCCATCACATAGATATGATAATGATAAACGTTATCTTTGTTCCTCTAATAATTGTAATTTTAATTCATAATTCAAATTAATCCGAATGAAATGTGTTTCGTTCATATTGGTTATATATTATATTAAATCTATTTTTATTTTTATTTGATGTAGCTTGATAGCTGAATTTCTGTTACCACCATCAAATATTTTACCTCACACATATTGATATTTATCTTCCATCATGAAAGAGATTGGAATGCATTATAAAGCAATTCATGCATGACCCGATGACCATGTTGTATATCATAATCAACAAGAATTTGCAACAAAATGTCGGGAATGTCATATAAGTAGATATCGAACATATAAAGTAACAAAAAGGTGCCTCAAAAGGCTCTTCATTATATTCCTATCATTTGAAGTTTGCAACAACTGTTTAGGTGCAAAAACATAGCGCAATTTATCGATTACCATGAAAGGAACAAAATTCAAGATGATGTTATTTGAATTCCTGCAGATGGTTATGCATTTAGAGACATGGAGGAAAAGTTGCCTCACTTTAAAGAAGAACACCGCAATATTAGGATTTCTTTGGAAGCATATGGTGTTAATCCATTTGCAGAGATGAGATCCATTTACATGGTGTGGCCTATTTTTATTATCAACAATATCATTCCTCCATGGTTGTCAATAAAGAGGGAGCACATAATGTTCTTGATGATTATTCTAGGTATATCATGTTGACATATTTTTTTATTTTTAATGTAGTGGCATCTCATTTGTCGTATTTTGTTTCCTAATGTCATAAATATATATTTCTTTATTTTTCTCGTATGCATGGTTTATATATCTAAATGGTAGTCATAGCTATATATTTTATATGTTCAAATCAATCAAGTAAGTACCAAGTTAAATATATGAATGTATATATTGAACCTATTATAGATGAGATACTAAAATTATGGAACAACATTAGTATGTATGATGTATCTACACCAATACTAAAAAAATAAATTTCAATTCCATGCAATGCTTGTATGGACAATACACGATGCCCCAGGGTTAACCCATTTTTGTGGTTTGTATTTTTAAGTTAAACATTAATTGAATTTAATTTTATGAACTATCTAATATGGTTTATATATAAATATAATTGACATAGATATTCCATATCTATATGTAGGCCTTCATACACAGGGAAAAATTGCATGTACAGTTTGTGTTCCTAAGATCAAATCTTGTAGCTCAAAAATATTAAGAAAGGAGTTGTTTGATGAGTATAGGTACTTCCTCTCTAAGAATAACACGTATAGAACAACTGAAAAAACTCTATTCAATGGAAAGCAGGATACTGCATTAAAAACACAGAGAATGACACCTCACCTATAACAACCCCATAATACCTACATGGTAGAATTAGAAAAAAAATGTGTAACTTTTAGCCTTTACTATAGCAACACGACCACCATGTAGATTTCTTGAATGTAGGAAATTGCATAGTATAAATCTAATAGCACTTATCTAATCTCATAATAGGGTAGTATAAATTTACATCAATATGCTAAATCCTTATGTTAACTCAAACTAAAAACAAGAGATATTAAATCTTTTAGCTATCTAAGTAGTCTTTCTTTAATGGTATGCTTGCAAAATATGTTTCATAACCCATTTCACCAATAATTATTCATTATGCACCTATTTTAACATCACTATAAAAAGTAGGAACAAACCATAAAGCACAAAGAAGGGCAAGACATATGTATACATGGTTCACCTCCTTCATGAGGTTATGTCCACAAAATTTTGTTGGTCCTTTTATTGGTTTATTGAAAGAAATTAAATTACAAGTGGTGGCACAACCATTTCCATGTTTCCTTACTTGAAATATCTTTGTAGAGATCCTTTCATATTACCAAATTTCCCTCTTTCGGGGCCTTTGTAACGACTCATAAATCATTAATAGATTTTTGTCTTTACGTGTAACCTTCAAGTACCAAATGCATTAGTGTCTCTCGATGTTTGACTTTATACCCAACCCTAAGGGTTATAAGTTCCTAAGATGAACAATCTTATCTACTCAACATGTAATTGAGGACCACTTCTATTTAACAATTAATGGTTTCACGACTTTAAAAAGGTAAGGATACCCTTCACTCCCAATGCACATATTTTGTATCCTCTATAGTACTTCAATAGAAAACATACTTATATATTCCACATTTTTTTTCAAATAGAAAACAAACTTACATATTGCAAAACTTAATAATCTAAGTTATACACTTCAACTCTACTATCACAAAATATCTTCACATATAAGGGGGTGGAATTTGTGGCCATCATATTTGTTGGATTAGGTCATACATCCCATACAAAAATAATGTACAGAATATCAATAATAAATCATACACAACTACTCTTACATTTTTTCTAATCGAGTAGGCACATAGATATACATAAGGATAATCCAGAAACAATAATCAAGCCTTTAAGAAGGTCGATAGCCACTAGAGTGTACGAAAACAAGGGATATCCCCACTGTAATTCAAGTATGAGTCTAAGTTTTATGCAGTAAGATATCTTTGGATAATAGCAGTATCTAAAGCTTGCATACTCGATATCTCCACATGACTTTAAATTAAATGCTAACCGCATTTTACTGACTGAAATGCATGATACAACTTTTCTGCTTGGGAAGCGAATGCATATAATATTCACCCACATTTAATGCATAAAGGGGAAAACAATATGCAAAATCATCAGCACCGTCATTAGAAGGTCGAAAATCATAGACGCCTGGAAGAAAACCAGGTACACTAGATCTGAACCAACATTTAAATACATAGGAAAACCACCGACAACGCAAACTTAAGAGAGATGACAACAACATACCCTAGCTCTGGGTCGTATTCTAACATACCTAGCAGTCTCAAGACATCGGGGGCATTTGAGAACACGATGTGCATCTATCCTGAATCTTAAACGTGGTCATATACTCCATATTTTACAATCAAACTCCACAAGGTTTTATTACCGTAGCCATTACTTCAGAGCGTAACAACACTCAATTAACAGATGATTTGGGAAAACGACCGCAATTACCCTATATCTTACATCTCTTGACTCTAATAGAAACAAAGGTTCAAATCACCTCCCTTGTTTCCGTTCTTACATGTATGCATTCATCTCACATGCCAAGATTTAAATCGAAAACCGTCGTTGGGGATGCATCCTACCTGAACCCATCTAAAACGTAGAGAAGGGTTAACATGTAATCAAAGTTTACATGCATTTGGAGATATTTCCTAATTTATAACTGGAATACAAGCATATAAATACACAACCAAAACATAAATATGATGCAGACCATGACAAAATACTTCCCGGAGCAAATCACATACCAAACATCGATATGCAACTCAATCCGTAATGCATACATAGAAATCGTCATCATGTTTATATATAAGGCACTAAAGGGATAATAAAACTAACTTAGATCCATACAACGCATACTGGTATGTGGTATATTAGACCCAAGCCTGGATCATAATACTATTGGATTTTTATAGGTTGCTAGCGTGGGAAAAACAACATTGCAAGGTTCAAAGTTCATAGTCAAAGGTAGTAATAAAACAAATCCACCATTTTTTTCTTCAACCGAGACACCAATATTCCCAAAATGCAGTATGGCCATGAAACATGTTTGTTTGATTGAAAACGTGGTAGCGACACATCCTCCCCACAATAGGGCGAGAATCATGTGACAAGCTCAGCAGGTATTCTTGAGTAACTGACTATTAACTCTTGTCAGTTGTTTTCTATATCCCATAATATGTTTAATGAATACCCAGACATAAGATATCGATTCTCCAAGCAGGATTCCCAAAAGGAATGGAGGTTCAACAATAACTAATGGGGAAAAGAAATCTCCACTCACACCCCTCCTCAATGACTTAGTTGTTTAAATAATTTCATAAGTAAGAGGGTCACTTGGGATTTTTGTGGCTTCTCCACTAAGTAAATAGTCATTTTAATAATACTATTTCTCTTTATAAGGGAGTGATCATATATTTTTATTACTTAGTAGGGATTGTATTGTATACACAAATACTAAATATTTTTTCCTTCTTCTTCTATACTACATGTTATCTTATGCCTACATATTGTATATGTAATGCCATTATCTAGATAAATTTGTTTCAAAACTCCCTTTAAAGAATGAGGTATTCCACAACATCTTTGTGGAAGTTATAATATCTAACGATGTACCAATATCATGGAATAGTAATATCTTGATTAAATTGTTAATCTAGACCATATGACTTTATTAACAAAACTTGCAGTACTAAGCTACCAACGTTAGCTAGGGATGATGCTGAACCCAAAGGGGCCACTCAAGCGTATATGACACTTAAGATGATACATGTGCTCTATTGACATGGATTCCTAGCCAAAGATACTTCCCATTAATGGTTTCATCTCCCAAATCATCTTTTGGTCGTGCCCAAACTCGAGCTTCCTAACCTTATTGAATTCCTCCACAATTTCTCGCAGTTAGGTAACAATACTTACAATGTCTTTTAATTACAATTTTTTTTTCACGTTGGGGTAGCGAGGGGGTGTTACATACTTTCCCCTTTAAAATTAACACCATCCTTGGTGTTACCTCTTTGCCTAGCCTTGTCCTTATTGCTTGCTTCCATAATCCAAGTTTTGTTGTTCTTTAACTTGTTCTTTGCAAGATATCACAAGGCCCGCTTAGAATATCATCATAACCATGCATACCTACAATGTCAACACAAGAATGCATTAGTAAAAAAAAATGTTTTAGTTCACCAACCGAAGTATAAACATACATCTCTTGGTCTATTAATATGAATATCGACAGTAATGTATAACCGAAAATAAAATAGTATTTAGTTTTATCATTCACAATGGTTCCAATATTCCTATTTATTTTAATCCCAATAGATAAACATATCACCTCATAGGAATGAACTTACTTACCATGAATATTCCTCTTACTTCTTATAAGAGTCTTTATAGTCCCTCTAGATGTCCTTCATCAGAGCAAGCACTCTAAGTGCTAATAGTACTTCGAGTACTGATCCAAGCTACCCAACGCAAGGACGATGCCCTTCTCTAGGTGTATCTCCTACTTGTGCTATTTAGAGTGCTTCACCAAGCTGAGGTGTTTCCTTCTCTCACGCCATAATACCTAGAGGTTATTCTCTTCACGGAGCCCCCCCTCTCATAATAGTCTTCTTATGCAGTATGAATGGGTGCAAAAATAAGCCTAACCACAATGTCTTATACCTGGGCATCCCGAGAATGCATATTCGTTCCAAGTTGGCTGGGGGAAAATTATGTACCTCTAGTACACTTTCTCCATCACCATTTTTCTCGTGGGTAATGATACTTCTCTCATGTCCTTTACCTTATTATAGTCATGGAGCCCTGGTTATCTTCATGGCCATAGATCACATACCTGCAACAAATCCATAGATGGTTAGTTACCATATCATATCTTGATTCCGATAACATCAATCCTTCAAAGTAAACTACTTACCATCATTTTCCAGCTTAGCTCCTTAAGTCACATCTTACAACGTTTCTTCTTCACAAGAATAAGAGGCTTTATACTAGTGCACTCTTTCTATGCAACATCATGATTTTATGCACAATACCTTTTTCTACCCACTTAGCTACACTGTGTGACAAGAAACTATTTCCAAACTACTCAACTCCAAATAGTAGGAAATATAGAATATACAGAGCTTGTTTCAGAAAAATAGATCTTGTTTCAAAAAATAAATAAAAGAGTTAAAGTTAGACTATTTTAATATGCATGGCTTACATGCACATATTTAGGAAATCTAATAACCTAAGAGGATAAATTGTCGACAAATATGAAAAGTATGTAGCTATTAGAAATTTAAAATATTATGATTTCCAAAATAGCTAAGCTAAGAAACAATAGTCACTATACTCTATAATGGAATTATACTAACACAAGCACTAAACAGTTGATGGTTAAAATCATGAGACCCCATCTCTATATATCCAATATGTAATCTAGAGGGTGTCTTTCTCATAATTAACTAGTTAAAGAATGGTAATCCAACCATCTTGAAAAGTCAACAGGGGTAACTTTCCAGATAAACAGAAATGTGCCTTAGTTACAAAAATCCCATTGCAAGAAAAACTTGACTTGAAATCACAAAACTTAACTTGTTTTCTTTATAAGATATGTGATCGTTTTCTTGATTAACATTGAAGACTGCATCCAAACACCACTTCTAGTTAAATGACTTTCAACAGATATTCTACAATTATAGAGTAGGGAATTTGTCCAAATGTAAACATACACAGTTCACTAGCATCATATATATTGGCTGAGTGGAAAAAATATGAGCATAGTGCTACTAATAAAGTACTTGTTTACATAAAGGACAGATGTCCAAAACTGCACACTAGGTAGCATCAAGTATATTATTAATCTTATAGATGGGTGCTTTATTTGTTTCTTTGTTGGCACTTTGTCGATGCCATGTATACCTTTCATATGTGCAGACAAATTCCATATTAGCAAAATTCACGATAAATTAATATCAAATTGAAAATAAGGCTAGCAGAAACCATAGACCTATTCATGTTTTGGAGTAGTAGAGATTCTCATAGCATCGAATGTTATTTATATCACACCATGAATCCAATAACAATCACTTCTAAGTTATAGGAAGAATTTCCCTTGCGTGAGGTGGACATTAGTTGGCATTATGAATGGAGAATCAAAATATCTAGTAATAAACACTTTGTCGATGCCATGTATACCTTTCATATGTGCAGACAAATTCTAGATTAGCAAACTTCATGATAAATTAACATCAATATGAAAATAAGGCTTAGAAGAAACCATATGTATGAATGTTATAATCGAACAGCCTAAACCTTTACCATGCCCATGCGATAGACAAGTGCCAGTGTATTCATCCACAAGCTGTAAGTAGAATAAGCAATTTAGCCCTCTCCATCTACGAAATATACGGGTCAAATGCGTGTGTTATCAGAAACCGAATTCACAATCTGGATCTGTAATTGATCCTTTTATCTTAAATCCATGAGTTCGTAGTTTAATATCATATTATTCCAGTCAAGGGTTTTGCGGATAACCATAAACAAGGCATGGTGAAGCAATAGTTCGACATTTGAGCATTTTATACCACTAGAAGCCAAGGCATGTATGGGCTGTCACAAAAATATTTTTGCATATCTTAATCAATTTCTCAAACTCAACACCAACACCAAATGAGAAGGAAAAGGATAAAAGTCTGGTCAAGCTGAGAAATTTTAAAACAATAACCATCGACGGTGGGAAAATTTCAACGCTTTAACAAGGAATTGTAATAACATTACCATAGTAAAAAAAACAATTAGTAAAACGGAAGGATAAAATATCACGATTGCAATTAATGGGTCTTCCGCCTCCCATGAGGCTATTCCATCGTAACTCTGTATATCCAGTAAGCCTGTGCATATTTATAGATGTAGAAAAGAATAATATAGCAAAACATTAAAAGCCAGTCCAGGTAGGGATATACCCCTCAATTTATGGTTGCTTATTGGGCTTGAATTTAAGTCAAAAAAAGTACCAGAACCCAATTGCAATGCAAAACCTGAAATAAAGAAAAACATAGAAGAGAACAGGATATCCTTATAAAAGCCAAAAGATGAGCAGTGATAAGAGTAACAGCAATGGTGCGTATTCATGAATGCTTGACAGTCTTTTTTTTATTTCTATTCAGCCCATATAAGCCCAAGTGTTGTAACTTAGGCTCTGATACCATCTGTAACAACCCCATAATACTTACATGGTAGAATTAGAAAAAAAATGGATAACTTTTAGCCTTTACTATAGCAACAAGACCACCATGTAGATTTCTTGAGTGTAGGAAATTGCATAACATAAATCTAATAGCACTTACCTAATCTCATATTAGGGTAGTAGAAATTTACATCAATATGCTAAATCCTTATCTTAACTCAAACTAAAAACAAGAGATATTAAATATTTTAGCCATCGAAGTAGTCTTTCTTCAATTGTATGCTTGAAAAATATGTTTCATAACCCATTTCACCAATAATTATTCATTATGCACCTATATTAACATCATTATAAAAATTATGCACAAACCATAAAGCACAAAGAACTGCGAGACATCTGTATACGTGGTTCACCTCCTCCACGAGGCTATGCCCACAAAATTTTGTTGGCCCTTTTATTGGTTTATTGAAAGAAATAAATTACAAGCGGTGGATCAACCATTACCATCTTTCCTTACTTCAAATCTCTTTGCAGAGTTGCTTTCATATTACCAATTTTCCCTCTCTTTGAAGAGATGCTTTCATATTACCCAATTTCCCTCTTTGGGGGCCTTTGTAACAACTCATAAATCATTAATAGATTTTTGTCTTTACCTGCAACCTTCAAGTACCAAATGCATTAGTGTCTCTGGATTTTCGACCTTATACCCAACCCTAAGGATTATAAGTTTGTATGATGAACAATCTTATCTAGTCAACCTGCAATTGGGGACCACTTCTATTTAACAATAAATGGTTTCACACCTTTAGAAAGGTAATGGATACCCTCCACTCCAAATGCACATATTGTGTATCCTCTATAGTACTTCAATAGAAAACATACTTATATATTCCACAATTTTTTTCAAATAGAAAACAAACTTACATATTGCAAAACTTAATAATCTAAGTTATACACTTCAACTGTACTATCACAAAATATCTTCACATATAAGGTGTACTATCACAAAATATCTTCACATATAAGGTGGGGGTGGCATTTATGACCATCGTATTTGTTTCCTTAAGGAATCCATCCCATACTAAAATAATGTATAGAATAACAATAATGAATCATACACAACTACTCCTACATTTTTCATAATCGAGTAGGAACATAGATATACATAAAAATAATCCGGAAACAATAATCAAGCCTTTAAGAAGGTCGATAGCCGCTAGAATGTACTAAAACAAGGGATCTCCCCACTGTACTTCAAGGATGAGTCTAAGTTTTATGCAGTAAACTATCTTTAGATAATAGCAGTATCTAAAGATTGCATACTCCATATCTCCACAAGAATTTGAATTAAATGCTAACCGCATTTCACTTACTGAAATTCATGATACAACTTTCCTGCTTGGGAAGCGAATGCATATAATATTCACCCACATTTAATGTAGATAGGGAGAAAACAGTATGCAGAATCATCATCACCGGCATTGGAAGTTCTAAAATCATAGACGCCTGGATGAAAACCAGGTACTCTAGATCTGGACCAACATTTAAATACATAGCAAAACCACCGACAACACAAACTTGAGAGAGACGACAGCAACATACCCTTTATTTGGGTCGTATTCTAAAATACCTAGCACTCTCAAGACATCGTAGACATTTGGGAACACAATGTGCATATACCTTGGATATTGAACGTGGTCATACACTCCAAATTTTACAATCCGACTCCACAAGGTTTTATTGTTGTAGCGATTACTTCAGAGTAGAAGAACGCTCCTCAATTAACACATGCTTTGGGAAAATGATCGCAATTACCCTAGATCTTACATCTCTTGACTCTAATAGAAACAAAGGTTCAAATTTCCTCCCCTGTTACCGATCTTACATGTCTGCATTCATCTCACGTGCAGAGATTTAAATCGAAAACCCTCATTGTGGATGCCTCCTACCTAAACCCATCTAAAAATCAGAGAAGGGTTAACATGTAATCAAAGTTTACATGCGTTCAAAGATCTTTCCTAATTTATAACTAGAATACAATCATATCAATAGACAACCAAAACATAAATATGACGCAGACCATGACAAAATACTTCAAAGAGCAAATCGCATACCAAACACCGATTTGTAACTCGAGCCGTAATGCAAACACATAAATCGTCATCATGCTTAGATTTAAGGGACTAAAGGGATAATAAAAACTAACTTAGATCCATACAACGCATAATATGTTTAATGAATTAACTTGAGTAACCGACAATTAAATCTTGTCAGTTGAGTAGCCAACAATTAAATCCTGAAGCGGTAATAAAAACTAACTTGAGTTACCAACAATTAAATCCTATCAGTTGTTTTCTATATCCCATAATATGTTTAATGAATACCCAAACCGAATATATAGATTCTCCAAGGAGGATTCCCGAAAGGAATGGAGGTTCAACAATAATTTATAAAAAAAAGAGATCTCTACTCACACCCCTCCTCAATGACTTAGTTGTTTAAATAATGCCATAACTAAAAGTGACAATCGAGATTTATGTGGCTTCTCCACTAATTAAATAGTCACTTTAATAATACTAGTTCTCTTTATAAGGGAGTTATCACATATTTTTATTACTTAGTAAGTATCGTATTGTCTACACAAATACTAAATATTTTCTCCTTCTTCTTCTATAATACATGGTATCTCATGCCTACATACTATATAGGTAATTCCATTATCCCCATATATATATATATATATGAAATTCCACTTTTTAGTTAACTTTTGAAGTTAAGGTTAGATAAATTTGTTTCGAAACTTCGTTTAAAGGATGATGTATTCCACAACATTTTTATGGAAGTTATAATATATAACAATGTACCAATATCATGGAATAGTAATATCTTTATTAAATTGTTAATCTAGACCTTATGAGTTTGTTAACAAAACTTGCAGTACTAAGCTACAAACGTTAGCTGAGGAAGATGCTGAACCCAAAGGGGCCACTAAAGCATCTATGCCACTTAAGATGATACATGTGCTCTATCGACATGGCTTCCTAGCCAAATGTCCTTCTCATTAATGGATTTGTCTCCTGAATCGTCTTTTAGTCATGCCCAAACTCGAGCTTCCTAACCTTATAGAATTCCTCCACAATTTGCCGCAGTTAGGTGACAATACTCATGGTGTCTTTTACTTATGTTTTTTTGTTTTCAGATTGGGGTAGTAAGAGGGTGTTTAGAAGATTCAATATAATAGAAATATTCAATATGGTACGTATGGATCATTGTATATGAAGTGTTATGTATTTTTTTATCGTGTGTTGTTTATTGTAGTCGCCATAAATGATTTCTATCATTTCTTTATAAACTATTATTCATGATGTCTATTGTGATCATGAAGAGGGTTTGGAAGAAGAAGACGATGATAAATATCATGATCAACATGAGTTAGATGATCATGTTCTAGAAGAAGATGTCGAAGAATTAGTTGAATCAGATGATGTAGAAGGCAATGCGCATGAATATGATATCGACGATGACATGATGATTGTAACTGACTTAGATGACGATGATGATATGGTCAATCCTTGCAATGTTGACTCTAGATCGGATGATACAGATGATGATTTGGATGAAGAATATGATCAAGTCTATTGAAGTGTATGAGGTACACAGTAATATATCTACTCTATATATTTTGATTGAATCGTGCGATAGAAATATTGAATTTGATTGGTACTCAAAATTCAATACTTTTGAAATATTATTTTATTTTATTTGCTTAAAAAAAACTAACATTAATGAGATCATATTACAGAGAGGATAAAAGAGGAGGCTAAAAGAATCTATGACAAGTATCCAAATCTCATACCTGTAAGATCCAAGTCTTGTTATGTAAATAAGTTACATTTTGATATGTTGAATTTTTCAAAATATTTGACTATTATTATATCTTTTGATTTGAAAAATATTTTTTTTTCATCAAATACAAGATTCAATTAATATTTCATTTTGATTGTAGTTGAATAGATCATCATTTTGGATTTGCAGATATATGATTCGGCCAAAATATTTTAAAGTGGGACAGTTTGTACATATGATACACAAGAGAATAAATGTAGGTACAGAGAGAGGAATATTTATTTTTGTGAACAATGTGATTACACCTACTCGTAAGTTAAATATTATCAATTTTAATTTGATGTTCAACTTTCCAGCTAATATTGTTTGGCATTTTCTTTTTCAATAGTTAATTCCAACGTATTTCAATAATGATGGCATAGACATGAATATGCATATCTCCACCATATTTCAATAATGATGGAATAGACATGAATATGCATATCTTCACTGTCTTTCAACAATGATGACATGGAGATAGAGTATTGATGTTTGTTTTTTGTTGCATTTCACAGATCTCTAAAATGAATCGAAAGAAAAATAGTTATCAGTTCAATGTTATGTTCTAATCATAGTCAATGTAAATCTTTATCCTTTCAATCAACTTAAGGATTTTGGTGTGAATTAAGGTAGTTATTAACATAATTTAAATTTTTCCTCTTCAAATCAACATCAACACCATTATCTTCATCTTCATCATAACTAACATCATCATAATCATCATCATCGTCCTCATCACTAACATCATCATAATCATCATCATTGACATCATCATCATCGTCACCATCATCATCATCATCATAATCATTGTCATCATCGTCACCATCATCATCATCATCATAATGATTTGAGCAGCAAAACACAGACCTATAGATTAATTAATATGCTACATGGGGCTAATGTTGAAATTTTTTATATATGTGCTGGCTTGGTCTGAAATTTGGCATGGTTTGACTAGACACATGCATTGATGAGGTGGGAGGGTTTCTAGACTCAAAAATCATCATCATCATCATCGTCGTCGTCATCATCATCGTCATCATCATCATCATCATCATTGTAGGAAGGGGTTTTGAACAAGTCAGTTGTGCGACACCATGAGAGGCTCGTAATCTCATAAGATACTGCACAAGGAAAAGATGGCACAGAAAGTGGAAGATATAATATTTTTGAATATTTTGTGTCACGTTTTGTACTTTTTGACCATATTTTGTGGATATTGGTTATTAGTTGGTAGAGTCAGTTAAGAATTAGTTACAAAATCGTCCAAGTGGATAATGAATGTAAAGGCACAATCCTATAAATAGAAGAAGAATTGTAAATGTGAAGGAATATAGAGAGTGAGATAATAGATTGTGTTATCTCCTAAATAAATTATTTTTCAATAGGTCAAATTCAGACAATTTATTTTTTCATAGTAATGAAGATTTTAGGGTATATTATGAAAGATGTTTGGGTGATTAACAAAATTGGAATGCCTAGTGTTCTATTTTTCAAGAAATTTGAAAGTTTAGCTTTAGGTGGCTTAGGAAAAATTTTCAACAGTTCATTAGCCACCGAAAAGACCAGCTTTCAGGAGCTAACAATTTGGACTCGGGACAACGTTAACCACTGATATCCTGTTGACTCCGTTTTTAATAAAATTTTAGAAAAGGAGCTTTCAGTGGCTTAGGCGAACTTTTCAACAGTTCATTAGCCACCAAAAAGCATAGCTTTCAACACCTTAACAATTTGCTCCAGGAAGACATTAACCATCGAAAACTCATTAACTACATTTTTGGATAAATTTTGAAAAGGCAGCTTCTGGTGGCTTAGGTGAATGAACCAACAGTTCATTAGTCACCGAAAATCCTAGCTTTCGGCAGCTTACAAATTAGACCCAATATTTCCTTAACCCCCGAAAGCAACAAAAGAGGAAAACAGTTAACATATCCATAAAAATCAAACACCGTCAATATGAGGAACATCATGATCAAGCACTTAATCGCTGAAAAGATTGGGGACTGCAGAAAATCATGAGTTGGTTAATAAAAGGTCGTTATTAAACTAAAGTGACTGATAGAGACCAAAATGTTAGCCTACCCTCCATCTGTCCCATGACTGCAGTTGAATCACCACGAAACATCAAGTTCTAGTTAAAAATGATTGTTGTACTGGCTATCTCGTGGTTCTCACTAGAGTTTACCATCATCTTACTCAAGTACCAATCGACTGATTAACCCATCAAAATCGAAACCATATCCTCAATACACTCCACATTTCTCTGCATGCATCCTCGCTGCTCTAGGCCATCCCTAAAACGAACGTGCTAATCTCCTTCACATAATTCGAATTTTGATTTTCGTAGGTACTAGAAGCATAGTCCAAAGATGAAGAAAGGAGGACGACCTATCCTCAGACAGAAGTTAGATGACATTATCTATGTTTATTCACATCTAGAAGTATGCCAATTCTTCAAAGATGCAGGCTATTACAGGTTATGTTAGAAAATCCAGGGTTCTCACCAACAAGTGGTAGAAGCCTTTGCTCTTTCGTTTGATGGCTCTAATGCATTGATAGGTAAGGAAGAGTTCCAGGATGATGAAACCCTAATAGTAGAAGTAGCAGAACTCCCAAGGACTCGGGAGAAATGGTTCAATACCACCATTACAAAGGATGTGGAATTTAGGTCCTACTTAAAGCCTGAACATAAGAATGTAGTATGGAAGAAAAGCATCCCATCCACTTGGCTTGAGGAGAAGTGGCACCAGTTATCGAAAGCAATCCTGCTTTATATAACCTATGAAGGCAGGTATAACAGGGTGATGATATACCACTTTAAATTAATGAACCATTTTACAGGAAGAAGCCCTTTAAACCTACATTTCTACCTTCACAAGAGCCTAAACAAGATGGCCCACTAGATCAAGGCCCATCCCACCAAAATATCAGGGAGGTTATCTCACCATGGCATAATAAAAATAATTATCCAATAATTGCTACAAAGAAGAAACATAGCATGGACATATTTCTTATTCTAGAGTGAGTTTGAAACAAGTTTACAACTAGAAGACAAAGGAAATTCCCCTTCAAAGAATTCCACCACTCCCAGTAGTGGGAAAAGGAAGAGAAGGGCTATCTCACCAGTGACAGTGGATCATCCCTCTCCAACTTCTAAAACCAACCAAGCCAAAATAAATCTACACTTTAGTGGAAAGGAGAAGGAATCCCCAGTACAAAATCAAAATATACTTAACCTACACTACTCAAAAGAAGAAGAAGAAAAGGTTGTAGCAGAAAATGAGGAGTTTCCCTCACCAACACCAAAAGAAGGTCAAGATGAACCAATGGTAGAGACTTCCTCAAGAAAACATAGGTCTCAGATAATCAACCAGCTATTAGGGAAAATACATCAACTAGAGGTATTAGACAGAGACATCAAAAGAAATAATGCAATATTAACCAAGAAGAATATTAAGTTACACAATTCTCTTCTAGAAATGAGAGGGATGTATGTCCTACTGAAAAGGAGAAATCTAATATTAATGAGGGACAAATCTAGGCTCCATAGAATGATCAGATTGTCGAGGTTACAGAAGAAAAACCCAAACCCTAACTCTCAAGCTCACCTTGTGTTGGAAACCCTAGCAGAGGCATCGATGAGCCTTTATGATCTAGAGGCATCCCAGGATGCTGCTGTTGTTCCAAACACTATTCAAGTTGACGAAGTACCATACGGTCAATAGTAAAGTTGTAAAAGGATGATTGAAAGGCTGATTAAAATTTTGCAAAAACATATCTTTCGGTGGCTTAGGAAAATGCAGCAATTGTTCATTAGCCACCGAAAGACAGATCTTTTGGTAGCTTACAAACCCAGGATACTATTTCCTTAACCACCGAAAGCACAAAAGTGTGTAGAAATATATGTTTACACACAGAACCTGTTTTTGTGGATAAAAATACCTTAGGGGTGAATTATGAATTTGAAAATTGATGAGAGGCACCAGTGGAGGGGGTCTGTTCCAGTTTTGACGATGCCATCAAGGTGAAAAGGGTCACAAACCCTACCTCCTTTTAACAAACTGTGACTTATCTATCAGATAACAGGTCATAGATTTACTTCAGTCATCACTACATTTATCAAATAGTTCAAGGAGTGAACAAGTATTAGAGTTAGATAGGTTAGCACTTAAATCAGGGTTTTTTACCTAATTTTGTAAAAACAGTTATTTTATCTATTTTTAGTAAATCAAATCCAACTTTTCAAGATCTGAAATAAATTTTGTAAAGGCTATAAAGCCTAGGACTAATGTTGAAACAAAGGTTCGACTTTGGAGACTTTTAGACCCTTATTGTTATCAAGCTTCTCATGTTACTCATCATTTAATATAAGCTCTTTTGCCATTATATGTTCAGTTTCCATGTCTTTTCTATTCTATACTTGTGCATGGATGTCTTATTCAAGTTTATTCTTTTTGTCTAATACCAGATAGCTATCATCATATCTATGTGTTGATGAGTTGAATTGCAAGTATTTTTTCCTGTTAGGATTAGCCATTCATATGTCATTGTTTTATATATGAATCTGCCAGCATAGTAAGTTCTCCATTTATTCACCTTATTATCAACCCTCTGAACATTGGTAGTTAGAAGCCTTATATTTTGATTGAGTTTTATGCATGTATTGAGTATGTAAGGTCCTTTAGGTCATCTGACTTGATCCATTTAGAAAACCATTAAAAACATTTAAGTTACGAGGAATCCTCGAGCTGCAACCTAGAGGAGTTTCCTAGAGAGCTAACAAATTGGCGTTGTTGCTAGGGAGATGAGATTGAAGCTCAGATTCCCTGGGAGATGACATAGATCTTACTTTGATGATAGACAAAGTTTGGACACTATTTTGGTTGTAATCATCTATCTAGCGACTCCATTGGAATAAGGTGGCTTCAGGAAGACCAAGTACCAGAGCAAACCCTCCAGGGCCAAGAGAAACACTTGTTTCAGATAGAGAAGAGATTCTAAGAAGAGCTAGGGCTTCACTAAGATAGACCTCCAAAGCTGCAAGGGGAGCCACATCAGGTATTTCCAGAGGTTTTTCTATTTTTATATCAAATAGACCTCCATTTCAATCTTCTTCTGCTGAAACACATAATTCTTAGGAATTTATAATTGAATCAGAGAATTTTAGGGTTGAGGAATCTTCAAGCACTGCTTTTTATGTAGATCCAATCCTTGTCGACTCCACTGAGATAAATGCACCCAGAATACTCTCTCAGCTACCACCCACACTAGCAATATATTATTTTGTCCTTTCCATACCCATTTCCAATATGGCTTCCCCTCTGACCAAAATGGAAAGGATCCTTGTTGCCATATATGCCCCTTTGAATTTGTCTAACCCCCTCTTTGCTATGCCTATTGTAGATTATCTAAAATACATGCCTAAGTTTATTGGAGAGGGAAATTTGATAGTTGAAGAGCACCTAGAGGTATTCTATAGTTATGCTGAGAACATAAACATTGAACAAGAGGATGTGTGGACTATGGGTTTTTGTGCAAATTCTAGATGGTCAGGCTAGGAAATGGTTCAAAGAGTTTCCTGCTAGATCAATGGTAGACATTGAAGACCTAGATGACATATTTTGAAGCATTGGGGAGAGAGAAGAGACCACTATATCAGTGAGTTTAGAAATCTAAGGAGAGAGAATGGTGAGTCTATTTCCAACTTCACCAAAATATTTAACAATTTTTTTAGCAATATCCCTGCTGAAATCAAGCCAACTGACACCTCAGCCATGATCACCTATGCCAATGCCTTTGATTTTGATTTATGCCTTCTTCTCAAAGAAAGGAGATCAAATTCCCTGTCACTCATGCAAGATGCTGCTCTTGAAGTTGAGTCCAATACCATTGCCTCTCAGAAGGTTAAGGGAAAAGTGGATAGGAAGAAGCAACCCAAAGATCCTCTTGGAGCTTCTTAATCAGAGAATAAAATTGAGAAAATGGCGAAAATGTTGGATAGTTTGACAGCTGAAATTTCTAGGTTTAAAGACTAAGGGAAAATACCTGTGAGGGGTAAAGGGCCAAATGATTTTTCTTCTAGAAACCCTAATTTTTTCTGTTATAGAAGAAATAACCCATCAGCTCAGATCCTTCAAAGGGATAAGAATCAAGTTGAGGATCAAAGGGTTAGAGATCCTTTTCAGAATGTTGTACTAGAAGAAGAACCAGAGTTCACTCAGGAAGAAGGAGAGGCAGAAGACAATATCAACTCTATGGAAGATGAAGTTTATCTCTCTTTCCTGGAACAAGCAGACTATGAGGAATCCCTTGTTGATGTAATTGTAACTTTGGAATGTATTCACTTGTATTTCTTATGTTTTGTACCTCGATGTTTGTTTTGGGAAGTGTTTGTAATGTAATTGAGTCATGTCATGCCCCGATGTTCCCATCGGGAGTTTCTATAATGTAAACAAGTCATGTCAAGTCAGTGTGGGTAACCCTCCTATTGATCAAGGGTTAAAGTCCTCGCAGTTGTAGGGTCTTAGGATTGTTAGACTCACCTAGTGAAGTCAGCCCTAGTGAGTTATTATCAAGTCAGTAATTAGTATAAATAGAGAGTGAGCCTCTCTATTTTTCACACACTCAGTTGTAGTGCATAGCTGAGGGAGAAGAAGTTGTTGGGGCTAGAAGGAAAGAGGCTACTGTTGTCGGGAGATCATCTTACTATTTTGGGGTTTTAAATTTTGTGCTGATTCTATCTCTAAGCAAGTTGCGGGGTTTTTCCATTTATGGTTTCCCTGAGGAAAAACATTGTGTTCATTGTCTCTTGTGTTTGATTGCTATGCTTGTTATTCTCTCAGTTAAAGATCCTAATATAATTCTAGCTTAAATGTTAAAAATATAGCATGGTATCAGAGCTAACATGAAAAGAAGACACTGTGTAGCTGTGAAAACTAGGGCTTCCTACTTTTTGGATCTCTCTCCACATATGTTCAACAAAATAAGGTTTTTCTAACTCTCCTCCCTAGGGTGCATCTTTCTGTCGAAACATAATTTGATTCTGAGCTTTTTCAGTTTTGGACCCAACAATAATGTCGGAAATTAGGGCTTTCCACACAAGTGGAATTTTTGAGTGAGCCCAGGCCTGGATTGATATCGTCCTCAAAATCAAAGTTTAGTGATCAATATCAAAGCATTTGGTTGGAAAAAAATATGGGAAATTCAAACCCTAATTTGCTCCTAAATGAGCACTGCAGAAATTCAGCTCCAAATCCAGATCCGACATCTTGACCTGGTAAGATCTAAATCTTTTGTATTTCCATTTGAGGTTCTCAATTAATATGTCTCATCATACCAAGCTTGATGAAAATATTGAGGGATTTGATAACTTCCAAGCCTAGAAGTATAGGATCTTCCTGGTCCTGGAAGAAAATGAGTTGGACTCCTACACCAATGAGGAGCTTCTAGTTCCAGAGGAAGATGAGTCTAAGGCCTTACATAAGAAGAAGTTGGTTATGGCTAAAAGGATCACCTCATACCATAGGTGTCCTCCATCAAGACACCTAAAGCTATGTTTGATGCCCTAACCAAACTGTTTGAAGGGAATAACATAAACCAAAAGATGACTTTGATGAACGAGTTGAAGAATGTAAAAATACATAATGAGGACACCATCTAGTCATACTTTACAAGGGTCTCCTAGATCAAAGAACAATTTTAAGCAGTAGATGAGGAAGTGGAGAATGCAAAAATTGTGATGACAACCTTGAATGGTATCCCTAGGTCATGGGATTATTTCATCAAAGGAATCTATGGTAGAAAGAAGCTAATCAAGTTCAGTAGACTATGGGAAGAATGGTCACAAGAAGAAGCTCGAATAGCAACTCGAGAAGAAAAGATGGGAAGTGAAGATCAAGCTCTCACAGTACACTCCATGAAAGTAGAAGGGAAAATCATCATCACCAAGGTAAGCATTCTCATTAGAAAGATAATTTTCTGAAAAAGGATCCATCCAAACTTAGATGTTATACATGTGATGAAAGAGAACACTTTGCTAGAAATCGTCCCATGAATAAGAGTGGATCTAAAAATAAGAAGAACTCCAAAAGAAGACATCATGCTCACACTACTGAGGATGATGACCCACCCAAGAAGAGAGTAAAATAAGAAAGTGAAGACTCTTCAAGTAATGAAGAATATGTTCTGATGTTCGCTCTCACAGGAACTGTCACACATGGAAGCAAATATTGGCTTATTGATAGTGGGGCTTCTAAACACATGACAGGATTCAAGGAATCCTTTGAGAAACTATTAGAGCATAATTCACCCCATAAGGTGAAACTTGGGGATGACTACCAATATCACATAAAAGGTAGTGGTGAATCCTCCTACAAGCTAGACTCTAGAAAGTCTGTGAAAATGAAGGATGTATTGTTTGTACCAGGACTAAAGAAGAATCTTTTCTCCATATTGGCACTGGATGAGAAAGGCATGAGGATTGCATTTGTATATGGCCGAGAGGAAATACTATTGGTGATGCAATAGTAATTGGAGAACAAGAAGGAGGATTATACAAATTGAAGGTCCATCTAGAACAAGCTTTGGTCCATGACATAGTAGAGCCAAATGAACTTTGGCATAGAAGGATTGCACATGTGCATTACAGATCACTACCACTTGTAAGCAAAGTTGTTGAAGGTCTTCCAGAAATTCAGTCAAAACATGAGGGAGTTTGCAAAGGATGTGCGAAAAGAAAGAACACAAAGAAAACATTTCCAAGTAGCAAAATCAAAGCAAAAGGAATCTTAGAAATCATTCACTCCAATGTATGTGGTCCAATGTCATCTAGTTCTTTAAGTGGGTATGTATACTATGTTTCTTTTATTGATGATTTTTCTAGAAAGACATGGATATACTTTATGAAGAACAAAGATGAATTTTTCAGCAAATTCAAGGAATTCAAAGCCTTGATCAAGAACCACACTGAAAAGAAGATCAAGACCTTTCGATCAGATAATGGCGGAGAATTCACATCAAATGAATTTAAAAATTTATACAAATATTCAAGGATTAAGAGGGAGTTATCCACTCCATATAATCCACAACAGAATGGGGTTGCAGAAAGGAAGAATAGAACTATCATGGAAGCTGCAAGAGCAATGCTTCATGATCAAGATATTCCCATGCATCTGTGGGTATAAGCTTCTAGAACAATAGTGTATGTACAGAACTGTACTCCACACAGAGTACTCAAGAATAAGACACCTAAAGAAGTCTTTTCCAGCTTAAGAAGAGGACAAAGTTAGATCCTCCAAGAAAGAAAGGTATATTTGTGGGATACTCTGAAAGATTGAAGGCTTACAGAATATACTTCCCATGATCCAAGAAGATCAACATCAATAGGGATGTAACATTTGACGAAAACTCAGCTTACAATAAATCCAGAAAGAGACCTACTGAAGAACATGAAGAAATAGAAGCACCCAAAATTCATGACAAAACCATGAACGGAGAAACTCAAGAAGAAGATCGAGAATTTGAAGAACCTCAAGAACCTATAGATCCACCTTAGGAGAAAAATCCTTACAAGAGGAAACCTGCTTGGGTACGAGAAGCCATCCAAGGTGCAGAAAGATATGGGGCTCCAAAAGAAAATCACAGAGAAAGAAAGAGGATCAAGTCCTACTTCAGGTATGTAGCTTTATTGTGTGACTTTATCAATCAAGAAACTTCCAACTATGAAGAAGCGGCAGAAAGGAAAGAATGGAAGGATTCTATGATCAAAGAGTATCAATCAATCATGAAGAATGATGTTTGGGATGTTGTCCCAAGACCAAAAGGGAAGTCTGTTGTAACTTCAAAATGGATGTACAAGATCAAGCATGCTGCAGATGGAAGCATAGAGAAAATATAAAGCAAGTGACACATCCCCATCCCTCAGACCGGCAAAGAGGACGCGACGAACACTAAATACAGCTGGACATACAAACCCATGAACATGAACAAAGATCAATGCTGCAAATTAAAAGCTTAAACACAATGCATAATAGGAATGCCAAACATACAAACACACACAGATGCATAATTGCTCAAAGCATTCAGCGGAAGCAAACATATACATTTCTGGCATTTAACATGTTCATCATTATTCATTATACAATAGATATAAATTGCAGAGACAAAACAACCAAGATTACTTATCTTTTGGATGGAGAATCCCGCAACTAGCTACGTCGCTGCAACGTTCCACCCAACCATAGGTCAACGTGCTCATCAATCACTCAGCAACGTTGCCACCCCCGATCTGGGCATGATTCCTCCAAGGATAAGGGTCAATGCAGGCTTACACATAGCCAAGGGACACAATCAGCAAACCAATACAGCTGGTTTTACTAGGCCATCAACAGATCGGCCAAGCCAGCACCGTCCAAGGGACAACCACTGCATACCAGCAACCAAACAACCCTTCACAACCTTGTGAAGAAGCAAAGATGACCAGGGATAATCCCAACAAACGATGAGCACAGCTCAAGCCCACAAGGCAACATGAAGTTTTTCTTGGCCCTATCGTGGGTAAAACAACTCAGCTGTGACCCAAACCAGGGTACTTCAACATCCACAAACACACAATGAGTGATAGCAGCAATCCACAGTCCCAAAACAAGGAAATTCGGCCAACAGGTTGGAATCAAAAACCCATAGCACACACAATTCCTCCAGGTAATGGATGGGCAACCTACACAGTCCCAAACAAAGGAGAAAACCAACTCCCAACGTGGACAGAGGGAAACTCAACCAACGGATTAGAAATCCACAGTGGCCCAAATGAATTTAAGCACCACAGCCAACAAAACGCAGGGAAGACAACAGTCCAAAAATGTAATCAATGAGCATGACTCACGGCATGGAAAAACAACTCCAATGGTCTGTGCGTGATGGAACTTGCACCAGACCACAAAACACAGGAAAACCTACCCGATTTTGCTCTATGGAAAATGTGAATGTCCACCGGTAAGCAGTTCCCTTCCTGGCCATGTGAGAAGGTAAGGCCGCGAGAGAACAACTCGCTGGTCTCTGCGCGAGTGGAAGGAACGCCACAACAGGCTAACGAATCCATGTGAGAGTGAGCAGCAGACGGGATTCCTACGTGAGGACGAATAGAAAGTCATGAGGCACCAACCGACCATGGGAGAATGGAGTCGTGGGAGAGTGGAGTGAAGGCAGTCATGGGTGGAGTGGGTGAGTGGGCAAAGGACTGGCAGTCCTACCACCCCACTCCCAAAAACATTAACTGCCTCAAACACCAGCAGCCATTAACTACTCAACCAACAACAACAAAATAGTAAAGAGGTTGACAAGGGAAACAAGAAAGGTGGAAAAACAAACAAGGTGGAAACACATGGGTTTTTCCCCCATAAACCAAGGTTTGACATCCCCCACCCCTTATCCTTTGGAACCATGCCCTTTTCATTCAACGTTGCACTACCGTAGATAGTTGTGGTTCATTTTATTTGATGTGCGTGTTTACATGATGCCGAATTATAATGTGCCGGATAGCACAACATACCATCGGCAACTATCCCTATTACCGAAACATTCACATCCAAATCGATGGTGGGGATTTTGCCTTGAGCTCCTCACCATGATTAATTACATTATATACATCATGCGAATGGGGTCAAAACCGGGGAATTACAGCAAGATTCATGGCTCGTGGCTTCTCACAAAAAGAAGGAATAGATTATGAAGAAATCTTTGCACCTATAGCCAGATACACTTCAATCAGATCAATACTTGATCTGGATGCAGTGATGAAGTGGAAGATACACCAAATGGATGTAAAGACTTCTTTCTTGAATGGTGTAGTAGAAGAGGAAGTGTATGTGAAGAAGCCACTCAATTTTGATACACATGACAGGGAGTCTCATGTGTGTAGATTGAAAAAATCCCTGTACGGTTTGAAATAGGGACCCAGGACATGGTACGACAGAATTGATGGCTTTCTATCCAGTTTGGGCTTTACCAAAAGTAAAGCAGATTTCAACCTTTACTACAAGGTTGAAGATGGAAACCCAGTGATACTCCTACTGTATGTAGATGATCTGTTTGTAAAAGGAATGGATGGGTTGATTGCTGATACTAAGAGGAAGCTTGCTGCCGATTTTGAAATGAAAGACTTGGGTATGATGCACTATTTTCTAGGCATGGAGGTGTGGCAGAATGTCGATGGAATCTTCCTCAGACAAGGGAAGTATGCAGTAGAGATACTGAAGAGGTTTGGGATGATGGAATGTAAGGCCATGACCACACCTATGGCATCGAACCTGAAGCTATTGAGTGATGCTTCCTCAGAAGTGGTTGATGCTACAATGTATGCTAAGATGATTGGGTCCTTGATGTACCTGATGAATACAAGACCAAATATTTGCTTTGTTGTGAACACCTTGAGCCAGTTCTTGATAGATCTAAGACATGTTCACTTGATTGCTGCAAAGCATATTCTGAGGTACCTGAGGGGTACAATTGATTATGGGCTCAAGTATGAGGTGAATCAGAAGATTAACTTGGAGGGTTTTGTTGATTCAGATTGGGCAAGAAGTGCCATCAATAGGAAAATCACTTCAAGCTGTTTCTTTAGTATGGGATCAGGTGCGATCACTTGGTTTAGCAGGAAGCATTCCTATGTGGCATTGAGTACAGCTGAAGCAGAGTATGTCACAACTTGTTCAACTAGTTGTGAGGTAGTATGGCTGAGGAAGCTACTGTCTAATTTATTTGATCTCCAGTTGGATGCTACTTGTATACATTGCGACAAATAGAGTTATGTGAAGTTGTCAGAGAACCCAGTGTTCCATGACAAGTCGAAGCATATCGAGATCAAGTATCACCATATCAAGGATATGGTGTAGAGAGGAGCAGTGAAGCTCTAGTATGTTGCGAGGGATGAACAGATAGCTGATGTGTTGATGAAGCCATTAGCTAGAGTGAAGTTTGATTACTTAAGGGAGAAGCTTGGTGTTCTACACATCGAGGTTCCCTTCAGAGGGAAGTGATGAGTCCATGATCCATTCTGACATGGTGAGAGGATTGGTTCCTTGCATGGTCAAATGTAAGTGCTGGGCCTTTCCGACATTGGTTGTCAGATGTGAGTGGTGGGCCTTTTTGACAGGGTTGTGGGATGTGTTCCCACATAGTCATATGTGAGTGTTGGGCATGCCTTTCTAATATGACTATAGGATTGGTTCCTACATGATTAGATGTAAGTGCTGGGAGGTCCATTCTGACTTAGGGTCAAATATAAGTGCTGAAAATGACCTACATGGAGGCTAGGCCTACAACCAACATGAAAAAGGGCTAGCTCTGTAGAACTTCCTATGACAAGAAGAATTAAGGGATATCACCCGTGATGACGATCCAGCAGAGATGTTCCAGAACCAGAGATGATCCAGATCAAGTGATGATCCAGACCCAATGATGATGATCCAGATCGAGTGATGATCTAGATCTAGATAAAGATGACTTGAAGATGACAAGGACTCGATGATGATCCAGATGATACAGAGAAGAATACTTGTGCTGATAAATTGTGTCGAGAGAATACCTTCCTAGTTAAGAGGGAATGTTGATGTAATTGTAACTTCGAAATGTATTCACTTGTATTTCGTATGTATTGTACCTCAATGTTTATTCTGGGAAGTGTTTGTAATGTAATTGAGTCATTTCATGCCCCAATGTTCCTATTGGGAGTTTCTATAATGTAAACAAGTCATGTTAAGTCATTGTGGGTAACCCTCCTATTGACCAGGGGTTAAAGTCCCCGCATTTGCAGGGCCCTAGGGTTTTTAGACACACCTAGTGACAGTTGGCCCTAGTGAGTTATTATCAACTTCAGAATTAATATAAATAGAGAGTGAGCCTCTCTATTTATCACACACTCACTCACACTCAGTTGTAGCGCATAGCTGAGGGAGAAGAAGTTGTTGGGGATAGAAAGAAAGAGGCTACTATTGTTAGGAGACCATCTTACTATTTTGGGGTTTTACTTTTGGTGATGATTCTATCGTTGAGGAAGTTGTGGGGTTTTGTTCATTTATGGTTTCCCAAGGAAAAACATTGTGTTCATTATCTCTTGTGTTTGATTGTTATGCTTATTATTCTCTCAGTTAAAGATCCTAATATAATGCTAGCTTAAATGTTAAAAATATAACAGCCGTCATGAATGAGCAGATCATGGAAGAATGTTTATATTAGGTAGATGATTAGGAAGGTTATAATTTGAGATCCAGAGTTGTTGCTCCAATGAAGAAGGGTCCTATCCCCACAAAGGAACATACTCCTCCTGTTAAAAATATTGTTTCTCCTGCAAAGAAGATGACTGTTCCTCCAAAACAACAACAAAGGCCATTACAACCATCAGCCCATGATCCTATTCAACTCAAAGCCACACCACAAGAGGTAAGATCTTATAAGAAATTATCCTATTCTTTCAATCTTGAGTAAAAAATTTAGAAGTTAAAAATCCATTTTCTCTTGATAGAGCTGATGAAGAATGATGCCTTCAATTCACCCATACTGAAATTTCTTCAGCCAAGAACTCCCATAGATGCTGACTTTGTGAACTTACAAGATGATAAGCCCACAGTAATCGTAGGTCCTATGATGGAAGAGTTGGACGAGTCTTGCCCACCTTTCTACATATCTTTGAACATCCATGATAAAATCCTTGACAACTGTTTGTTGTACTTAGGAGCTTCCCATAACCTAATGCCAAAAGCAGTGATGGACGAGCTTGGACTCAGCATTACAAAACCATACCATGATCTATTCTCATTTGAATCCAAAAAGGTCAAATGCCTGGGCCTCATCAAAGACCTTGTCATAAAACTCTCCCAGCTGCCTTCAAAAAGTATAGTGATGGACATAGTAGTGGCTGACATCCCACCTAAGTTTGGCCTTCTTTTGTCTCGCTCATATACCAAAAGGATGGGTGGTACCCTTCAAATGGACGTTACATATGCTACAATCCCAATGTTTGGAGGGCAGACCAAGAGACTCTACAGGGAGAACCAGTTCACCTACATCGTCAGTAATGCCAATATCTCTATAAACCATCTCATAAATGTAGTAGACACAGACTTTGGATCATGCATCCTACAGATAGATGATTCCCAGCCAACATCCATGCAGCTCACAAAGCCTACCTATAAGCCACCTGAGGAAGTAACCACCTCTGTTTGGAGCATGTTTTTTGATGGGGCCAGTACTCAAGCCTCAGCGGGTGCAGGTGTAGTTTTGATTTCTCCATTAAAAGAGACTATCCATTTGTCTTATAAACTTGATTTCAAGACTACTAAAAATATAGAAAAATATGAAGCATTGCTGTTAGGAGTGAAGGCTGCCAAGGAAATGGGTATCAAGTTCCTGAAGATATTTGGAGATGCATATGTTATCATACATCAGGTCAACAACACTTTTCAAGCAAAGAATGTCAGACTGAAGGATTATTGATATGAGGTATGGAAATGCAGGGACTCTTTCATGTTTTTTGACCTCTCATACATACCTAGAGCTATGAACCATCTAGCTAATTCCCTTGCTATCTCTGCAAGTATGTTTGTTCCCCCTTTGCCTCTTAAACTGAGCTATCGTATCCAAGTTAAGTACATGCCATCCCTACCTGATAACGTGAAATTTTGGAACGTCTTTGAGAATGATGATGATTTTAGTAAATTCCTCCAGGTAGTAGATGAATTTTTTATATGCATATTGGTGAAGAAAACCTAAATATGGAAGAATCTCAGAGGCTCAAGTTAAAAGATAAAGTAGGTAATCAGAACATTGTTCAGTTTCCTAGTAATTATATACCTCAGGGTTTGGTACCCCTAGAAGAGATATTTGATCATAATGATGTCCCCTTTAAACCTGCCAAAAAGGAGAAATATCCTGCTGTCCAAGAGAAAAACATAGGTAGACAAAGTCATCCAAAATCCATAAATCTATCCACTGAGTTGACTGCTGATTAAAGGTCAAAATTTTGTAGTCTAATGAAAGATTCTGCTGATATCTTTGCTTGGGAATACAGTGACCTGAAAACCTATGAGACTAGTATCATCTAACATAGGATTCCCCTTTAGAAGGATGTCGTCTCTTTCAAACAAAAGCCAATATCCATCATTCCTCTCCTACTTCTTGTGATTGAAAAAGAAATCCAAAAGCTCCTTAAAGCCAAAATCATAATTCCCATCAGGTATTCCAAATGGATTGCAAATTTAGTGGTGGTAAGGAAGAAGAACGGGGATATTACGTTATGTGTGGCTTTCAGAAACCTGAACAAATTATCCAAGAAAGAAAACTATCCATTACCCAAGATGGAACATATGTTGCAAAGAGTTTCAGGGGCTAGTTTCATGTCATTCCTAGATGGTTTCTCTAAATTCAAGCAAGTTGTTGTGCACCCTGTGTTGGGCCCTGGAATTGTCCATTTTTCCATCACTTACCGACATACCTTTCATCCATTTTCTTACCATTATTGCCCATTTATCATTCCATTTTCTATCCATTTGTTGTAGCTGCGCGTAAAACAGCCTGCTACTTCCATTGATGTTTTAAGTGGTTAATAGTGATTATTTTCCTTTATCTTTGATGAATTAAAGACTATTATGCATAATTTTACTAATGATAATTTGTGGAATGAGTTTTCACGTATAGGACGCTCATAGCTAGCTGTTACAGCCTTAACAAAAAATGCATGCCACATAAGAAAACCTTGATTTGCGTCTTGCTTTGCACGCATATGGAAACGAATCTCAAAAATCCGAGACATGGGTTTTGTGTGTAACGTCCTCATTTAACTGAATCTCAAGGAAAACGCCAAAAAACGCTATGGTTTGCGATATGCAGGTGGTTCTTCTAGAGGGTATTTTCCAGATTTGGTGTTGTGGCCAGTTCCAAAGTTGCTAGCAGTTACGACCATGTTTCAGCTGTTACAAATCACAAGCTGGAGGTTTAGTTCTTCATTTTCATGAGATAATTTTATGGATAAATATGTAATCAATCTCATTGATAAGGGGATGATAGATGATAGATGATAGATTATTTATTAGGCAGGATATGAGATGCAAGATAGGAGAAAACAGAATGTTATGATGTAGGATTTGATCCAGATCTATTGTAATTCTTCCATTATGATAATACATGCTGGCAGTTTCTTAATTCTGGAGTTGTAGGATTTTATTCTGGAGATCTAGCTCTGCTCAGTGGAGAAAGGGCCCTCTTCCCTGAGCAGATGCTGGTAGTGTTGATTGTAAGTGTTTTATTTTGTAGATCTGTTATTTGTTAATTCATGCTTTCATTAAGTAGATTTATCATAGTTGTTTTATTATTCAGTTCATGTTTTTATTCATTGGATTTGTCATAGCGTTCTCATGTTAATTCATTTTGGTAGATCATTGGACAATGCAAGACTTATTTTAGATTTATGCAATCATATCTTGTTTCATAGGAATAGATCTTGTTTGAAGTGTGTTTGATTTACAGTTTGATTTACGAATAGGTTTGAGTATTGATTTATTTTCAAGCAGGTGTGATCTAGTTTACAGAGAGTTACAATTTCATATCAATAGATTAATAGTGTCAGGTAGAAATTGTGCATGCATAGATCTTGCACGATAAATTTGAAATAAAATACTTCCTCGGGTTGATAATTTATGTTTAGCACTCTGCATGTTAAGTTTTAATTAACTGGCATATAGTGGGCATGACATTTTGGTGCCGTTGTCGGGGAAGTTATCAATTGTGCAAAAGTACATCTGACACTGTTTTGTAGATGCATTGTTAAAGTAGGGCATGTAGGTTGCATTATTACATTTCAGGTTATTGAATTTATTTTGAGTATGAATTTTCTGTTTTTTTACATTTAGTTTTATTTCAATTTTAATCTTTGGAGCATAAGTCTTATCATTCCCCTTAGTGGTGTTGTAAGCACTACCCATTCTACTAACAAGTTGACAGGAACATTTGAAGGAGGAGCCTTATAATAGCACATGAAGAATCTATGAAGAGATGGGAAGTGAGAAAAATGCGGAAGTTGTTACCTTCGAATTTCCCATCAAAGATTTGAGAGGAGTGGCACGAACAAAAAGAATTCCTCCACATGTTCTACCAAATTTTCATGGTTTGGAAAATGAAGACCCTGATGTATTTTAATTTCAATTTGAAGTACTTTGTAGAGGATATGGTTATTGTGCTAATGATCAAAGGTTGAATGTGTTTCCCCTTACTCTAAAAGGAACAGCCCTTCGATGGTTCATGAGCCTCAGTGGGAATTGTATACAAACTTGGGAAGACATGAAACATGTATTCTTGAAAAGGTACCAAGATTATTGCAGGGTCAATGAAGACATTTTTGAAATGACACAAGGAGAAGAAGAGAGTCTGGAGGAATACATAGAATGATTTCAATATAACCTCCAAAGATCCAAACAGAGGAAACTGGGGAAGGAAATCTTAAAAACACTTCTACTCAAGGGAATCCAAGCTGAATGTTTAGAAATATTGAATCTGATCGAAACAGGTAATGTATTTTAGTTAGCATATGATGATATTTGTGAGTTATGCAGAAGGTATTCAAGAGGAAACTTCAAGACTAGTAAGAATTCTAAGGAACTTTTATCTTTATTTTTGGAATCTGCTACAAAAACAAGAGTTTTATGAGCTGAAATTAGCAATTTATTTAAAACTTCTAAAGCTGATTCACAATCGGTTGTTTTGCAAGGTAAGGAAAAGCAGGAGGAAATAAGAGAAGAAAGGGATTTCCCTTTGGATAGTCTTGAAAGGTGTGGTATATGTGACTTGAATCATTCCACAGATCATTGTCCCTCCTTACCAAGGATGAAAGAAACATATCATAGAGATCTGGGAGTTGCAGCCAACTCGTTGCAACAATCATGTCAACCATGGCCTACATCTATGGTTCAAAATTCTATCCCTCTATTTCCTTACTCTCATACTCAATCATTGAATACTCTTCCACCATGGCAGCTGTTGCAGCCTCAATTTAACTCTTACCTACGTTATCCACAAAGTTGGAATGGCCTATCTTATGATCACACGACCACTCTCTCTCATGCTGCAACACAACTTGGTCCTTCAACATCAACCTCACAAATCAATCATCTACATTAGCCACATCTATTTTCTCATCAAACTCCTTGGTGCCCAACACAATTTCCTGTCCAATCCACCCTCCACCATAACCATAATAAAGCAGTACAGTATGCTTACAGTGCTGAACTGCAAAATATTCCTACATTTCCCTCTTTTTTTACCTCACCTACACCACTGCAAAAAGGCTATGTGTTGTTGCAGCAAATCCATACAAGGCCGGAACATGTTTTAAATCCAAGTTTTGCAGATGGAGTTTCTTCTAGTCCTCATAAGCAAGCAGACAAGATCAAAAATACACATGTAATATTTGATGGAGAACAACAATTGGAACCACAAGCATCATTCACATCATTAGATTCGAAAATATTATGCACTGAGGAAGATCAGTTTAATAAGGATCTTCATGGTGTAACATCCATGAGCAAAGGGAACAAAGACTATATTGAAGCTTGGTTTCAATTTGTCATCGGTCTGCAGCATCATTGCACGCTTCACCAATTCTTGGCACCATCATTTCAAGGGAAGTTGATCTCTCATATCCTAGAATTCATAAAGTTATATTTTTCTATTGGGAGTATGAGCATACTTGAGTCACTTTTTCAAAAATGGCTCCATTGGAAATATGCATACACTTAAACAATTTTTATATTTCCAAGTAGAATAGGGTAGGATAGAATATCAGAATAAAACCATGTTTTTATTTGTTTTTTTTTAATTTTTGAATAAGTATGCTCTCTTTCTGCGCCTTGTTGCGATCTGGAAGATCAGAAAGTAGAAAGATAAGGAATGGGTATGAGATGTTTTCATGAATGCTTTAGAATTGTTGACTATTTGAACAAAAATGCTTAAGTCCTTTTGGTCATCAATTTCTCAATTTCAATTTGTCTCTATTTGTTACAAATAAAAATAAAAATATCATGAAAACAAAATTACAGTAATTTGGGAAAGTGAATGAACGATCTGCAGGAAAATGAGCCCATGATTATGGAACCCTTCAAGCTTGAAATTTGACATGAATTTGTTAGCTGCAACAACCAGCTGTGAGTGATTAGTCTCAACTCTGATTACTTTCAGCTACCACAGTAAGCTACAACACCCAGTTGTGACTGTGCTACAGCTAAAAATTTATGAGATTGAGATACGTGTGTGTTGCACATCATGATATGTCTTTAGTTTTTATTTTTCATAAAAATGCACATGTTTTATTTCAATATTATGTCATTTTTTAAGAGTTGTAGCTACGACTGCAACAAACTGTGTAAGTCAATATAGGTACTCAATGCTTGAAATATTTGGTATGGATGTGTGTTATATTTAAATTTACATCATTAAAAACATTCACACCTAATTTTATCACTTTTGGGGGGTCAAATTTAATTTATTGAATTTTTTATGACATTTTGGCTTGAAAATTTTACTGGAACACAGTCGGGACAGTCCATTTTTGGGAGACCAAATGAAATTATTTTTAAAACATGTTTACATCCCAAGTATCCCTTTGAATCTAGTTTCCAAAAAAATTTGAATTTTTACGATTAGGTGTCAAACGAAAATTTTATGGCCAAAATACTAACAGGGTGTCAAGTTGGCAGCTTAGGAACAGAGCTGGGACAATCAATTTTTGGATTCCTTATTGGAAATATTTTGCAAACCTGTTTCATTGGTATATTCCCCTATGAATATAGTTTACAACACAATTTGAATGACTCCATTCCGATATCGTATGTAAATGTTATGACCAAAATACTGACTACCTATCACAAATCTGTATTCCTAAAAATCTATTTTCTAGACTGTTCATTGGCTTATTTGACCCATGAATTATTATTGGATTCAAAACCTGTTTCTAATGGAGATACCTACATGAATATAATTTCATCTTCAATTGGAATCACATCAATCCGTTATCAAATGAAAAAGTTAATCCTAAAACCGTGACTGTTGGTCTAGTCCAGAATTCGAAAAAAACACCTTGTCCTGCAAGCTGTTACTGAGTGATTTGGAAAATCATTGCATAGAATTTTAAAAACCTGTTTCTAATGGAAATATACCTATGAATTTAATTTCATTTGGATTTGGAATCACTCAAATTGGACAAGGAACAAATATGCTATGATCAGAATACCGTTGGTGAGTCTAGATGGACATTGCTCTCCTGCAGGTATAAAATGGATTTTGCTTTGTTCATTTTTCTTTGAATTTGTTTTATGAGTAATTGCTTGTTGTTTTTTTCATAAGTGTTTAGTGAAGAGAGACCAATCATCTCTCTTCTTCCATCATCTCATGTTTTATTGCAGGAAAATGCTAGGTTTTCCAGGTCCTTGGAAGAAGAAGGTCAATGCATGCACGAGTGATTCTTGAAGACTTTTTCTCAATTTACAATTGGATTGATGTTACAGAGAGAAATTCCTATGGATTGGGGTACCACAATAGAAATAATTGACTCTAGAAATCAATCTTTCCCAATATGCAATAGAAATAAAATTTCTAACACTAAAGGATCAGACCTCGTACCTTATTCCGGATGGTTGAAGTAGATCCCCGTTGAGCTTTTCAATCTTCAGCTTGAATTGATATAATACTTCCTCAACAACAAGTAAACAATACAAGCATACTATGTATCATGGTGTTAGATCTATTCTAGAATATATAATCAATAATGTAAAATCATTTGACATATTCCAATGGATACAATATTCAATCAAATACACATCATTGGATAAGGAAAGATAGTTCTTATTAATATAAACCAGAGATTACAAGATAGATACAACCTCTGACGGCATGTCTGCGAATCAGAGAAATTGAATCCCCCACTTGGGCCTCCACCACCTCAATCCTCCATCTCACGATAGCAAGCTCACTAGAAAAGGGCAAGCTTGGGAAGAACACAACAGTGCTCCAAAGGGACAAAGGGATGCAGACTCAAGCATAAATTTCGGCAACAATGGACTATAGTTTTGTTGCTTTCAATCTCTATATATGCCTTCAATGTACCAAGGGGTTCCTTTTATAGCTTCACACGGGATAATGAAGGGTCGAATCCGAGCGATCTCAAGGCATATGGAAGGCCAGTAGTCAAATGAGTCGGATCCATGTCAAGGAAAACTCCAAAAGGATTTGGACTATGCAAACATCCCGATGTACGCTGTTATAGGGATCAAACCCATGTATGTATGCGATTATCGAGGAAAAATCCGCATATATCATCTTTTATATAGTTTTACGGATGATCAAGGAAACATCAAAGGATAAAATATGGTCCATGGGGTCTAAAAAGTCTGCAGCGGGATAGGGGAAGGCCATACAAAGTGTGATTCACATAGAGTGGTGAAATCCTCTATAACAGATTCCCCCTAATGTGTGAGTTCAGAGGGGTCATACGATGGCTGAAATACATTATAAGTCCATCCCAGAAGTGGAGTGATGAAGGATCCCAAATGGAAGACCAATGACCCAATCAACATAGTACAATGATACAACTCTGCATATAACTGCAAGTACATATAGCAGTCCCAGATACATAAGAGTACAATGGCCATGAATAGGCATAATACATGATATCACATATGTGGTCATCGCCACATACAATATACATAGATTAGAATCTCCATGATGAATATATACAAAGGACCATGATCTCCAAAATGGCTGAAGATATACAATAGATCAAGATCTCCATTTCGGCTAGAAATGTCTCACATACACTGGAATCTAGTCACGAGAGCTGAAATATCATGAACACTGGCACGATCAAGGAGGTAGCATATAAGAGATGCCACCAGTCTAGAAGGTCTTCTACACAAACTGCTACGAGTACATGTCCTACTATGTGAATAGAGGTGTCGAGGTCGAGCATAGTAGTCCATCGTCTGATTACCGGTCATATATGTATACCGTTAACAAACACGAGATTACCCACCGATAATGATAATGGGAATCAAGGTAATATAGTGCAAACTAACAAGTGTGAATAGATGTGTTGAGTTCGAACACTTGAGAGAATCCATCGATCAGGGGACATTAATGTATTCCCAAGAAACTGTCGATGGCGAGAGAACCTGCCACTGATGACTGGAAGTCTCAAGGCACTCAAAAGGACTTTGATTCCAATCCTAGAATAAATGATCTGAAGTCGATGGGATGAAATCCACTAGAAGGAGGGAATTAAGGCATCCCCCATCATCCAACACGAGGTACTCTGCAAAGCTGTCTAATGTGGAAGGACTCGATCACAAAGTGCATGAACCAGTAACTGTACCGGGAATGGCCGACATGCAAAGTCAAGATAACTGAGGAATGACCGACATAGGTTTCAAATTCCTTCGAACAAGAGCATAACGACGTATGGTGACTGAATGAAGGCAGCATAGACTCGATATACAAACTGGGACATCTCTGTGACACAGGAGGCATCAACAGAGGCTCCAAAGGGACTGGAAGCTTAACCAGTCGGTGGAGATAAACTCAGATAATGAGTACAGCTCCTAAGTCAAACTATAACCCAACCAATGAATGTGATATACAGTGCTCTGTTCGAAGGCAACACAACTTGACAGCTGCCAAAAGATAACATCTTTCCTTGTCCGGCTTTTTGGTTTTTTGATTTTTTTGGACTTTTTCAGTTATTTGAAAAGCTTGAAAAAAGAATAAACTAGCTTTATAGTTACAAACTAGGAGGAGACGAGTGTCATAAGGGAAAACAAACTAGTTCCAAGCAGTGGAACATACCTATGCTCAATGCAAGGATACATGTGTAGGATATCGACACTCGGGGGAAAATCTCCTCCCGGTAAAAAGGGAAATCAAGCTACGAAGGATATATAAAATGGCTCTGCATGGCTAGACATAAGATAAGATTGGGCTATATGGATGAAACACAATGTCAGGGGAACCGACATAAAGCTCAATAAGGCAGGAAAAGCTCATGATAATGCATTCACAACTTGACAGAAGGGGAGTCCAGAGGGAACAGGCCAGCATAAGATCAAGAGGAGTATGAAGCTCTTGCTCAAGGACATGGCGGGACTAAAAGGGACTCCCGGACTTAAGAGAGGACTCATAGCATGGGTACCAAATGCAAAAGGGATCTAACTAGGGCACCCATGTATAGGAAAGCACTACCATTCACATAGTACCACTTCTAACAACAAGATGAAGGTTTCGTGATACCATGGAATGGGTTCGTACCTAAGGTTAAGATGGAACAGTCATAAGGCAATGCATAAGTACAAGCGGATGTGAAATCCTAACCTATATGCTAGTTCAGACATAATACCTGTGACAGGCACAAACAAGTCAAAACCTCAGAGAGAGTGTACAAAACTGGACCTTACATGGTAACTATATTAGTCCAAAGCAACCAAAAATAGTCAATAAAGAATCCAAACTATAGGATATAGGGAGGAATGATCATGACAACAGCACCCAAAGGAAACAATGCGGTGAACAATGAGACATAAAAATGAAACTAAGGTGTAGACCCAACGTTCACGCATACACTACCACCCCAGTGAGGGTGACCACTGGAATAAAGACCGAGATAAGGGAGTCAACATCCTCCGTAAATGGAGTGGAGGGAAGAAGGTGACCACTCCCAAATATATGAGCACGGTAAGGGGATATGATTCCCCCAAGTTTGACACCAATGTTCGTACTAGGACCAAGGATGGGTGATAAGATACCAGGCATGCTTAAAATAAAAGGACCCAAACTCAAGAGAGCATAAATATACTCAAGTCATCACGATCCCAAAGGCCAACTGGCGCACAAAGAGCACACTCCTCAGAAAATCTACAGCCAAAATACAAGCAAACCAAGGGGAGGATATGTGAGCTCCCGAATGCAGTAGGTATGTCTCGCCTAGGAGAGGCTCGAAACTCCCATACACTACAAGCGGAGGTACGTAACCAATTATAGTGGCCCTCAGCTTCAATGCATATAGCGACTGTGCTTTCTGACCTCTACCTGGCAAGGACACATGTAGAATAACCTCTACAAGTACCCCCTCGATATCCTAGGTAAGGTCACTAAGGTCACCTCAATATAATCAAAGCTCAGGCGGACAGTCGCAGGTGGGATTGACCGTACGGGTAGGGTAGCAAAGCCCAAAACTCTCGAAAGAGCCCCTAGATACGAATACAATCTTGGAAATATCTTCGATGCTACTCAGTTATGACTAGGGATCATCCCAATCAATAACTGCTCACACTGCCTCGTGCTTAAATCCCGTTTGAGAGGAGGATCCTGAGAACAATGGTTATACCAAGGATTTCACACACTCCCTAGATAGACACCTAGAAGTTGTTGTTTAGTGATCTTGGAGAATTGACTTACAATGAACTATTCCAAGATCCTAAAACCTAAGCTTGTTGGTGCACCCTAAAAAATAAAAGAGTGTAATTCATTTTGTTTAGCATTGATTTTAGTTGGCTATAATTACTCAAAGGGACATGACCGTGCAACTAGTGATATGAAGACTCAGTAGTGAAATAAAAGTGCACACCATAACAAACAATGCTAAGTGAAATCTTTGTCAAATGAAAAATAGGGTATGCCACTACATGAGATGCATAAATATATATTCCTTTGTGAATGTCAATGTAATCCTTCCTACATGAAAGCCTAAAAACAACTCTCATCCAAGCACTCCAATGCAAGTACCTCCTCAAATCCATATCTAAGATGCAACTAAGAGTGCAACTACTTTGTATTTTTCAATATAAAAGAATGAAAAATGCAATAAAAGGAATCTAAAACTCTCAGTCTCTGCAGCAAGTATAAAAGAGAAGACTAGCAAGACACATAGACCAAAAAGAGTAATGCACTAATGGAAAAACAAAAAAGGATAAATAACTAAAACTACTTTCAAAGAAAAATCAATGAAAGAGTGGTCTCTGGTCACGAAAGAAGCATCCAACAGACAACATCAAACCCAAGGAAGACCCAACCACACTCACAACCCACCCATCAACTTCCTATAACATCAAACTCACCAAAAGGGAGGATGTACACGACTGTATAAAGAACAGCTGTGTATGTACACGACTTCTGACCAAAAATCTGCGTATGTACGCGACTCTTGGCCAAAAACCCGCGTATACAGAGAAGGCAGTGGTAAAAGGCAGGCCAAGGCCAAACCAATAAAGGGGAGTGTCAATAGACAAACATACTATAAAATGCGACACAGAAACAGAGAGAAACTAAGATCAAGTCAATAATATCAAGCCCATTGTGCCCCCAACCCCAAAGAAAAACAACGAACATCCCCAGCAGAGTCACCAATTCTGTTACAGAGAGAAATTCCTATGGCTTGGGGTACCACAACAGACAACTTTGACTCCAGAAATCAATCTTTCCCAATATGCAATAGAAATAAAATGTCTAACACTAAAGGATCAGACCTCGTACCTTATTCCAGACGGTTGAAGTAGATCCCCGTTGAGCTTTCCAATCTTTAGCTTGAATTGATATAATACTTCCTCAACAACAAGTAAATAATACAAGCATATTATGTATCATGGTGTTAGATCTATTCTAGCATATATAATCAATAATGTAAAAGCATTTGACATATTCCAATGGATACAATATTCAATCAAATACAGATCATTGGACAAGGAAAGATAGTTCTTATTAATATAAATCAGAGATTACAAGATAGATACAACCTCTGACGACACGCCTGCGAATCGGAGAAACTGAATCCCCCACTTGGGCCTCCACCACCTCAATCCTCCATCTCATGATAGCAAGCTCACTAGCAAAGGGAAAGCTTGGGAAGAACACAATAGTGCTCCAAAGCGACAAAGGGATGCAGAGTCAAGCATAAATTCCGCCAACAATGGACTATAGTTTCGTTTCTTTCAATCTCTCTATATGCCTTCAATATACCAAGGGGTTCCTTATATAGCTTCACAAGGGATAATGAAGGGTTGAATCCGAGTGATCTCAAGGCATATGATTCTATGAAAGGCCAGGAGTCAAATGAGTCGAATCCATGTCAAGGAAAACTCCAAAAGGACTTGGACTATGCACACATCCCGATGTACGCGGTTATAGGGGTCAAACCCGCGTATGTACACGGTTATCGCGGAAAAATCCGCGTATATCATCTTTTATATAGTTTTACGGATGATCAAGGAAACATCAAAGGATAAAATATGGTCCATGGGGTCTAAAGAGTCTGCAGCGGGACAGGGGAAGGCCATACAAAGTGTGATTCACCTAGAGTGGTGAAATCCGCTATAACAATTGAGCACATAAAAAAATGGAGAGATTGATGTGCAAACCATATAGAGTCCAATGTTTCCGAAGTCAAGTCCCATTGCTAGATGCCAAGAATCATTTTTAGACACCTGTCATCCCACTTGTTGCTGAAAGAAACCCCTCAAGAAGCCAATTTCCCTATGGTAGATTCATTCACCCTCCTCATTTCAAAACCCCAAAAATCCATTCATGTCAAAGTCCAATTTTCCACTGCTTATGTAGTGACCATAACCATTTTATTTTCCATCACTACTACATCATGACTTTACATATACTTTCTGCTTTTGAGTTTCATGTTGGTCCTATTTTTCACTATGATTCTTCACAATCATTTATTTTGTACTCGTATTGGATGATGTGGAATTCATTAAGGTCCACCTTCCAATGGTCTTGTCCCATTGACTCCGACACATCATCTGGGATCGAGATTAGAGTTTTTATAGTGCCATAGTATTTGCATGAATCAATGGCAGATTTCCTTGTTGTTAATCATGGGGATTCATTAATGCCTCTTGATTGACAAATCTTGCAGGTGACTCAACTCCAGCACATCCATTCGTACCTGTCAAGATGCACTAAGGTACTTTAGAGCTCATTGTCATCAAAGGTGAGTTTCTTCACATTGGTTAACGGCATACATTAATGGCCGGTAATCCAATGATTTCTTTCCATGCTCGACTTCAGCACATTTATTCGCATGGTTAGAATTGTATCTCGGGTTTGTAGTAGTTGAAGATTATGTGATCTAATGGTTTCAACAATGACTTGCAGCATCATTTTTTCAGTAGTTTTGCAGTTGATTTTCAAAATAAGAGAAATGACTTTCTGCTTCTATGGTAGAACTTATCCTCATCAATTGTCTCAGTAGTTAGTCTTACGTGCAACCAGCACAACATCATGGATCAAATTTAGTCTCATCCAAGTTCAGCTCTCATATACATATGTCTCAACATCAGATCAGCCTACATAGCTCCAGCATACACCAGTCCATTCATGACAACTAATGCTTCCATGGAGGTAACACTTGAGGTAAAATAGCATGAGTTTTTGATTTATTAAAGATTTGGGGAAATGTCATGAAGAACCACTAAGCATTAGCCATTTCCATTTTCTAAATATCCTTTTATGTCCATCCATTCCCATCATTTTCCACTCAGTTTTATCACTTCATCATTCATGTACATCCACTTCAAATTCCAACCCAACTGACCAAGCATACAAAAAAAGGGATACCTTATTGTTGTTACACAAGAACTAGCAGGAAGAAAAAAATCTTGTTGTTGCCACACAAGAACCAGCAGTAAAAAAAAATAAAAATCTTGCTACTGCCACATAAAAACCAACAATGAGAAGAAATAAATCAGTTGCTTGAAGGTTGTTCTTTCCATCTTTGGCATTTTTTTGCATGTGGGAACTACAAATCCTCTATGGCTACAAATTGAGGAAATGATGCATGAGGGCATGCTTTTCATTCAGTTTAAAAGGTAGTCCTTTAATAATTTGCAGCAAGTTTATGACCAGAATCAAGGTTTGCAGATTGTTTTCTCATTGAAAATGTTCTCTTGAAGTACAAGCTAAAATGATCGGGGAGTTTTCTGAATTCATTAATTGTCTCAAGAAGCCTAGAAAACCATGAAAAAATGATCTACTGCTGTCACACAAGAACTAGCTGTAGGAACGCAAGGCATTGCTGTTGCTTCTTGAGAACTTACAGTGGTAGAATTTTATGCTACCATATAACAGAGAATACATTCAGAGGTATGATTTTCATTATTCAGTAATGCCCACATTGGCTTACAATTCTTATCATGGTCCTTGCATATTTGATGTTGTAGTTCATAATGGAAGAGAGATGTTGCTGTCACTATAAAAATATTCCCATAATAATGAAAGATAGATTTGGGAAAACATGCTTCTATTTCCATGGCGGTAAACTAATTTTTTGGGGACATGATATTTCATGATTACAGGGTTTCTATCCACATAACAAAAGCATCAATTGTCAGTGTTAAGCCATGCTCAACCCACGGTTTCATGACCAGCCATCTATTTCTAGCTCATTTCATTGCTGCATCTCAAAAGGTGAAGATATATCCAAGAAAAAAATGAAGGTAATAGCAGAATACATATTTCACTAATCTGAGTTTTTGGAGCAGCAATACATAGTCATTTCCAAATCCATGCTTTGTTTTCAAAATTAGAATATTGGAAGCTACATGAATGTGAAGTGAGATACATACATTCATAGGTTTTGTTAAGTGATACATGGATTTGTTGAATATGGTGGCTACCAACTATTTTGAAATGGCTTGGCGCTTTGAGATTCTCATTCTTAGTTGGCTATGGGCTTTATGCTTGCTGCAATTGGTTTTTTTTGGTGCTATATGTTGCCATTACTATTTTTATGAGCATGTAAATGATTGAGAGGATCTCTTGAACTAATTTGAAACAGTCCTACCATACACAACACTTGAAAAATGGTCATTTTTATCAGTAATAATTTTTATAATAGTATGGAGGATTGATGTGCAAATCAAAACTTGTTTTCTGCCGTGAAGAGTTTTAATAAGCATGAGTACAGGATGGGTCCTCGGTTTGGGGGAGATGGTTGTTTCCAACTAAGATGACAACTCTTCTTTTTCATGAGGACATGACAAATTATTCAGTTTGGGGGAGGAGCTACTATGCTTGCTGCTTTTTCATTCACATTCATAATTTTGATGCATATTGTTTTTCATATAAAATGCCAAATTTGAATTGAGAATATCTCACAAACCATGAATTGGATCCTCATGAAATTTGGACAGGAAATGTATAACAATATGATGAACAACCGTGGCAAGTTTTAGCTCAATCCAGTGCAATGTTTTCGAGAAAATGACCATCATCACCTATAGCCAATTCACCTTTTTCTCAAAATCCGTGATGTGGGTTTGTCTAATTTTTGGCATGGAGATGCACTATAGTGGTAGCCACTTGCATGCAAAATTTCAGCCCAACCCAGTTCCTCGTTTGGGAGAAAATGACTTCAAGAAGTTTCCCATTCAAAAAGGCTAAAACGCTGTAAAATATTGTCGTTTCCCATTTTCCGTTGGCTGCAACACCGTTCCCTTTTTTCGGTGACCATTTTCCAGTAGCTACGACATCTTTTCCAGTGACCATTTTCCGAGGGCTTCCCGTTTTCTGGCAGCTGCGACATCTTTTCCGGCGACCATTTTCCGGTAGTTGCCCGTTTTCCTGCAGCTGCGACATATTTTTCGGCGACCATTTTCTGGCAGCTGCGAGTCCACCAAATTCATCGCTAAAACCTTCACAAAATTCTCTTCTAAAATAAGCTGACTCTGCCAAATTTGCCGCTACATTTAGCACTGTTCCACCAAAATCTTCACTAAAACCTTCGCCAAATTCTCTGCTAAAATAAGCTGTGACTTTGCCAAATTTCTACTAAAGAGCTACGAATCCACCAAATGTTTTGCTAAATCCTCCACTAAGTGACTCTGCTAACTTCTGTTAAACTCTCCATTTCTTCTAGCTGCAGTTGTGCGAATGGTAAAATGAAGGAACAAGTGAATGGGTTTTTCAAGTTGGATGCTACATAGGTATTGGGTTGGATGATGACATGCAACAAGTTTAGTTTGGGGGAGATGTTGGGCCCTGGAATTGTCCATTTTTCCATCACTTACCGACATATCTTTCATCCATTTTCTTACCATTATTGCTCATTTATCATTCAATTTTCCATCCATTTGTTGTAGCTGCGTGTAAAACAACCTGCTACTTTCATTGATGTTTTAAGTGGTTAATAGTGATTATTTTCCTTTATCTTTGATGAATTAAAGACTATTATGCATAATTTTACTAATTATGGTTTGTGGAGTGAGTTGTCACATACATGATGCTCATAGCCAGCTTTTACAGCCTTAACAAAAAATACATGCCACATAAGAAAACCTTCATTAGCGTCTTGATTTGCGGGCATATGGAAATGAATCTAAAAAATCTGAGACGTGGGTTTTATGTGAAACGTCCTCGTTTACTTGAATCATGAAGAAATCGTCAAACAAAGCTACAATTTGTGATATGTAGGTGGTTCTTCAAGAGGGTATTTTCCAGATTTGGTGTTGCGACCGGTTCCAAAGTTGCCAGTAGTTACGGCCATGTTTCAGCTGTTACAGATCACAAGCTGGGGGTTCAGTTCTTCATTTCCATGAGATAATTTTATGTATAAATATGTAATCAATATCATTGAGAAGGGGATGATAGATGATAGAGGATAGATGATTTATTAGGCAGGATAGAAGATGCAAGATAGGAGAGAACACAATGTTATGATGTAGGATTTGATCCAGATCTATTGTAATTCTTCCATTATGATAATACATGGTGGCAGTTTCTTAATTCTGGAGTTGTAGGCTTTTATTGTGGAGATCCAGCTCTTCTCAGTGGAGGAAGGGCCCTCTTCCCTGAGCAGATGCTGATAGTGTTGATTGTAAGTGTTTTATTTTGTAGATCTGTTATTTGTTAATTCATGCTTTCATTAAGTAGATTTATCATAGTTGTTTTATTATTCAGTTCATGTTTTCATTCATTTGTCATAGTTGTTTTATTATTCAGTTCATGTTTTTATTCATTGGATTTATCATAGCGTTCTCATATTAATTCATTTTGGTAGATCATTGGACAACGCAAGACTTATTTTAGATTTATGCAATCAGATCTTGTTTCATAGGAATAGATCTTGTTTGAAGTGTGTTTGATTTATAGTTTGATTTATGAATAGGTTTGAGGTTTGATTTACTTTCAAGAAGTTGTGACTTAGTTTACAATAGTTACGATTGCATACCAATAGATAACAATGTCAGGTAGAAATTATATCGCATATATTTTGCACGATAGCTTTGAAATAAAAGACTTCCTTGGGTTGATAATTTATGTTTAGCACTCTCCATGTTAAGTTTTAATTAACTAGGATATAGTGGGCATGACACCCTGATGACCAAGAAAAAATTGTGTTTACCACTCCCTGGGGCACCTTCATGTATGCCAAGATTCCATTTGGGCTGATGAATATTGAGGCCACTTTCTAGAGGACCATGGACATAGATTTTGTGGGGTTGAAAGACAAATTTGTTCTCATATATCTTGATTACCTCACTGTTTACTCCAACAGCCATGAAGAGCATTTGCAACACTTGAGGAGGGTGTTTTTGAAATGTAGAAAATTTGGGATGTCTCTGAACCCGAAGAAGTCTCAATTTGCACCCAATGAGGGAAAAATCCTAGGTCACATAGTTTCAGCTGGAGGTGTGAAGATTGATCCTGTTCAAGTTGAAGCAATCCAGAAGTTATCCATACCTAGGTCAAAAAGGGATATTCATTCATTCCTTGGTAAAATAAATTTCGTCAAGAGGTTTATCCCAAACTTTTCTAATTTGGTAAAACACATAACCTCTATGTTGAGGAAGGAAGCTGAAATCAAATGGATAGAGTAAGCTAGAAGCTCTTTTGAAGACATCAAGAAGGATATCATGGAATCTCCCACTCTGCTTAGTCTAGAATACACCAAGGGTTTCTACATTTTCTCCTTTGCATCCTATGACACAGTAGCAGCAGTTCTGTTACAGAAAAATGATGAGGGCGGCCTTGATCACCCTATTTCCATTTTTGGCAAAACATTGAGGGATTCTGAATTAAATTATGATCCTATTGAGAAGTAGGCCTATTCTCTAATCTAGTCACTAAAAGCCTTCATAATTTACAATTTACACGTAAAGGTCCTAGCTTATGTCCATTCAGCTGCTATGAAGGATGTTTTGACAAAACCTAATATTGATGGAAAGAGAGCCAAGTGGGTGGAAAAGCTTACTGAGCTTGACATAGAAGTAAAACCCACCAAGCTGGTGAAAGGACTAGGCCTAGATAATCTTATGGAAGAAGAAAATTATGAGCTACTAGGCAGGAATTTCGTTGGCATAAGCTCAACCAGCTTGCAAAATGAGGCAGCAGCAAAAACAATAGCAGAAACAGTTGAGGAGCAGCATGACAGTCAACAAGTAGCTGAGAACTTGTCCTCATGTGAGTGGTACTCATGTATTATTCATTTCTTGCAAAATTTAGAAGCCCCCCTTGGACTTAATCTAAATAAGGAATGGGATCGTAAGCGTAAGTATGTTAAATTTTGTGTAATTGATAAGCTGTTGTATTAGAAAGATCTGTTTGGTGTTTTGCTGAGATGCTTAGATAAAGAAGAGTCAGTTTAGGTCATGCATCAGTTTCATCCAAGAACATGTGGAGGCCATCATTAATGGAATATCACATCCCACAATATTTTGAGGGTTGGGTACTACTGGCATGTTCTTTTCTCTGATGTCTGTACGTTTGTGAGAGCCTGTGACAAGTACCAAAGATTCATAGGAAAGGAGTAGCTTAGATATTTTCCCCTTAGACCTATTGTAGTGAATGGTCCTTTATAGCAGTGGAATATTGATCTCATAGGTGAGATTAATCCTTCATCAAGTAGTAAGAACAAATGGATCCTAGTAGCCACTGACTATTTCACCAAGTGGATAGAGAAAATCCCTACAAGTAATGCCACTCACCAGGTCATCATGAGGTTTTTATATCAGAACATATTTATCAGGTTTGGCTACTCGGTATGTCTAGTGACTAATAATGCACCAGCTTTCAAAGCCGGGGCATTGGTTAACATGTGTGAGTCAATGGGCATTGAATTGGTTCATTCCACTTCCTATTACCCTCAAGGAAATGGCCTTGCTGAGTCATCCAATAAAATACTAGTTAGAATCATCAAAAAAATATTGGAGAATAATTAGAAAAGATGGGATTCTAAGCTAAAGTTTTCTCTATGGGATGATAGAGGGAATGACAAGAGATCCATAGGGACTTCTCCTTTCAAGTTGGTTTATGGTACTGAGGCCATTTTTCCCATTCAGCTGATTCTGCCTGTTGCAAAATTCTTTCAGGAGGAACATGATGAACCAAATGACATGGTGAGGAGGATGCTTGATTTGGTGGAGTTGCAGTGAATGAGGAAACAGGTGATGGAAAAGTCAGAAGCTCATCAAAAGAAGATCATGATTATTTTTGACAAAATGGAAAAGGTGGACAACTTTTAGGTTGGAGATTGGGTTCTCAAATGGGATACTGTTAGGAAAGATAAGGGAAAGCATGGAAAGTGTGACTCTCTATGGATAGGGCCTTTTGTGATAGCTCAAGTGCAGTAGAACAACACCTTCAAATTTCCAAATCTGGAAGGAGAGGAGGTGTTTTATGGCCCAGTAAATGGGTGATTTTTGAAACTCTACTTCATCTGAGGCTTTAATGCCTTGTTATTGTAAAATATTATTTAGTTGATTGCTTTTGTTTTTTTTACAAAATAAACTGCATGCCCAATGGAACAGTAGAAGATAGGTTGAATTCTTATTTTTCAAGAAAGGAATTTTGGTTTGCGGTTCTTGGGACCTCACGGGGAGGCTCCCATCCCCGAGTTGGAGCTAGATGTTATCTCCTAAATAAATTAATTTTCCATAAGTCAATCTTCGACAATTTATTTTTGCATAGTAATGAATATTTCAAGGTATATTATGAAAGATGTTTGGGTGATTAACAAAATTGGAATTCTTGGTGTTCTACTTTTCAAGAAATTTGAAATTTTAGCTTTCGGTGGCTTAAGTAAACTTTTCAACAGTTGATTAGCCACCAAAAATCCTAGCTTTCGGCAGCTAACAATTTGGACTCAGGACTATGTTGATCATTGAAGCCCTGTTGACTGTGTTTTTAATAAAATTTTGGAAAATGATCTTTTGGTGGCTTAGGTGGACTTTTCAATAGTGTTACAGAGAGAAATTCCTATGGCTTGGGGTACCACAACAGATAGCTTGACTCCATAAATCAATCATTTCCAATATGCAATAGAAAATAAATGTCTAACACTAAAGGATCAGACCTCATACCTTATTCCAGACGGTTGAGGTAGATCCCCATTGAGATTTCCAACTTCAGCTTGAATTGATAAATTACTTCCTCAACAACAAGTAAACAATACAAGCATACTATATATCATGGTGTTATATCTATTCTAGAATATATAATCAACAATGTATAAGCATTTGAAATCATCCCATGGATAAAATATTCATTCAAACATACATTATTGGACAGGAAAAAATATTTCTATTAATATAAAATCAGAGATTACAATGGATACAACCTCTGTCGGCACATCTATGAATCGGAGAAACTGAATCCCCCACTTAGGCCTCCACCACCTCAATCCTCCATCTCTTGATAGCAAGCTCACAAGCAAAAGAAAATCTTGGGAAGAACATAAAAGTGCTCCAAGGGACAAAGGGATGCAGACTCAAGCATAAGTTCCAGCAATAATGGACTATAGTTTCTTTGCTCTCAATTCTCTCATATGCCTTAAATGTACCATAGAGTTCCTTATATGGCTTTCCAAAGGGGTAATGAAAGGTTGAATCCGAGCGATCTCAAGGCATAGGGAAGGCTAGGAGTCAATTGAGTCGGATCCATGCCAAGGAAAACTCCAAAAGGATTTGGATTTTGTACACATCCCGACATACGTGGTTTTAGGGATCAAACCCACGTATATACGTGATTAAGGGTTTAAAAGTCACGTGTATAATTTTTCACATGTTTTTAGGGATGGTCAAGGAAACATCAAAGGACAAAAAATGCTCTAATGGGTCCAAGTATTCTGTAGAGGGACAGGGGAAAGGCCATACAAGTGTGATTCACCTGGAGTGGTAAAACTAGCTATAACAGATGCCCCCTAATGTCTAAGTTTAGAGGGGTCATACGATGGCCGAAATACATTATAATTCCATCCCAGAAGTGGAGTGATGAGGAATCCCAAATGGAGGACCAACCACCCAATCAACATAGTACAATGATACAACTCTGCACATAACTGGAAATACATATAGCAGTCTCGAATACATAAGAGTACAATGGCCATGAATAGGCATGATACAAGATATCACATAAGTGGTCATCGCCACGTACAATATACATAGATCAGAATCTCCATGATGAATATATATAAAGGACCATGATCTCCATAATGTCTAAAAATATATAACAGATCAAGATCTCCATAGTGGCTGGAAATGTCTGACCTATACTTGAAGCAAGTCACGAGAGCTGAAATCTCATGAACACTGGAACAATCAAGGAGGTAGCATATAAGAGATGCCACTAGTCTGGAAGGTCTTCTACACAAACCGCTATGAGTACATGCCTTACTATGTGAATAGAGGTGTCGAGGTAGAACATAGTAGTCCATCGTCTGATTACAAGTCATTAATGTATACCGTTAATAGACGCGAGATTACCCACCGATAATGAAAATGGGAATCAATGTACTAGAGTGCAAACTGACAAGTGCGAATAAATGTGTTGAGGTCAAACACTTGAGAGGATCCATCGATCAGGGGACATTGATGTATTCCCAAAGACTGTCGATGGTGAGAGAACTTGCCACTGATGACTACAAGTCTTAAGGCACTCAAACTGACTCTAGATTCCAATCCCAGAATAAATGATTTGAAGTCGATGGGATGAAATCTGCTGGAAGGAGGGCACTAAGGAATCCCCCATCATCCAACACGAGGTACTCAGCAAATCTGTATAATGTGGAAGGACTCGATCATAAGGTGCACGAACTAGTAACTGTACCGAGAATGGCTAACGTGCAAAGTCAAGATAACTGAGGAATGGCCAAATTAGGCTTCAAATTCCTTCGAACAAGAGCATAACAGTGTATGGTGACTAAATAATGGTAGCATAGACTTGATATACAAACTATGAAATCTCTGCGACACAGGAGGCATCGATAGAGGCTCCATAGGGACTAGAAGCTTAACGAGTCGATGGAGATAAACTCAGATAAACAAGTACAGCTCCTAAAGTCAAACTATAAACCCATCCAATGGATGTGATATATAGTGCTCTGTTCAAAGGTGACACAACTCAACAGCTGCCAAAAATAACATCTTTCCCTGTCCAGCTTTTGGGTTTTTTGATTTTTTTTTTACTTTTTCAAATATTTAAAAAGCTTGAAAAAGCATAAAATTGCTTTATAGTTACAGACTAGGAGGAGACGAGTGTCATAAGGGAAAAGAAACTAGTTCCAAGCAGTGGAACATACCTATACTCAATGCAGGGATACATGTGTAGGATATCGACACTCGGGGGAAAATCCCCTCCCGGTAAAAAGGGAATCAAGCTATAAAGGATATAAAAAATGGCTCTGCATAGCTAGACATGAGACAAGCTCGGGCTATATGGCTGAAACACAATGTTAGGGAAGTTGGCATAAATCTCAATAAGGTAGGCAAAGCTCATGATAATGCATTCACAACATGACATGAGGGACTCCTGAGGGAAATAGGCCAGCAAAAGATCAAGAGGAGTATGAGGCTCTTGTCAAATGTCATGGCAGTACTATACAATGGACTCCCACACCCTAAAGCAGAAAATGTCAGCATGGGCACCAAATACAAATAAGGCACTAACTAAGGTACCCATGTAAGGTGAAGCTCTACCACCCATATCATGCCACTTCTAAAACAATAAGAAGGTTCCATCACATAATAGAGTGGGTTCGTACCTAAGGTCATGATGAAATGGTCATAAGGTCATGCAAAATGCAAACGGTGATGAAACCTAACCTATATTCTAGTTAAGACATGATACATGATATCGGCATGAACAGGTCAATCCAATGGCTGAAACGGCACTAAAAAAGGCCTCCTACATCATTAGTTAGGTCAAAAACGGTCCAAAATGATTAGAAATTGTCGAAACTATAGGAAAGGGGGTAAAAATTTGAAAAAAATTGAAAAATTTCTATAAATAGTAAACAATTCAAAATATTATAAAACATTTGAAATTTTTACCCATTTAAGCTCATATTTTCAACAACAAATTCAAGGATATCCAGCCAGCAGAATCCACTACCGTTTCTTCCAATTACTTACCCATGCTCTTCTCTTCCATTTTAGCAAAAAATTTATCAAATTCCATGGTCATTTGAGTTTTCTAGGACAAACTAAAAAGGGCACTACGGCCCACATGCAAATCGAGGTTTTTTCTGCGTATAGGGATGGATATATGTAGAAAATGCCCCCATAGCTGCGTACATATGCAGCTGTTTGGAAAACAGTCGTGTATGAGGCCACACATAAGGTTTTTTAAGTAATCGAATGGGAAAACTTGCAATTTTTTGTGCAGGATGGTCCTAGAGTGGACAGATCATGAACATGGTGAGGTAGAGGAGGTAGTAAGGGCTGATCTAATGGCTCAACAAGATCTACGTGCATGTGGACTCTATAAGTTTTGGTGTCTTGGTGGTTTGAGGGCCAAACTAAGACTACTACAGATGTTCGTGGATTACCGGGATCCAAACTCTGAGTCCTTTCAGATAGATGGGATGTCCCTCACTATAGAGGTGGGGACATATACTTCATTATTGGGATTTCCTGAAGGGGGGAAGTAGTGAACCTTCGTTCTCGTGGTGGGCTAGGAGGTGGCATGACTATTGATGAGTACATTGTGGTGTACTACTATCCAGACACAGAGAAGATAGGGAGTTAGGTCCCTACCAGCACTATACATGTGTTGGGCCTAAAGGACATACTATTGACATTGGGCAGGATAGCAGGCTTGGCACCACTCCACCAAGCCTCACAGCCTCTGATGTTCTATGTAGTGGAGTGCATGAGACCCACGATCTATGACTGGAGCACTACACTACTGAGCAACATGAAACATCAGCTCAGAGAGTGTAAGGCGGGTAGAGTGCGAAACTTCGGGTTCAGCAGTATATTGAGCATGTTTTTCTTCAAGCGTGTTCGAGGATTGAGCCCCACAGTTGATGTTCCTCTTCACGGGGTTTGGGATCTGGCCCAACAATGTTGGGAAGATGCGATGCGTAGACTGGGGGAAGGTAGGGTGGCCAATCCCTATCCAGCTGATTTCTTTCTATGGTGCCGGTGACAGATAGTTTCCATCGATCACTACCCCTATGTGGGGATAGATTTTTGGGGGGACCCGGACATGCCGCTACCACCAGGATCGGCATATGGCAATATAGGTAATGAATCTCGACCCTCTTTTTAAATTTTTAAGTTATTTAAATTTTTTTGTGTTTTCTGATTATATGCAATAAAAAGACATATTTTTTCTTGACAATACATAGTGACATCTACCATTTGTGTGTAGATGTGGGACCAAAGTGGTCGGAAGGCTTCCCTCATTGTAGACGGAGGAGAAGAGGAGATGATATCATGGGTGTGGATGAGGAGCGGACGCTCCAGAGGATTCATACCAATTTTGTGAGGTTGAATCACAGGGTTCCCATGGCGCAAGTCGAGGACTTTCCTGAGGATATGCAGCGCCAGGTGGTGGGTGTACCACGAGCATGGGTGTGATTATTCCGATGGATAGCTAGAGCCATAGTGACCTTCCATGATCACAACCCCCCTCCTCCTCCACAGGATTAAATACTTGGGAGTCTATACATTTTGTACTACCGTGTATTATATGTTGGTGGCTCGTAAGCCGAATTTTTGTATCATGACAATATGTATTACCACATTTTGGATGTTATATAAAATTTTTTATGGTGATCGGTTCATTTATTTACATGTGTAAAAATTTTGTTTGTGATGAATTTATTGTGTATGAAACAAATTCCAATCTAACATATAGTTAGCATATGAGTCAACAACTTGATTATTAATTCTTGGAATGTGTATGCATGTTATATTGTCAAATTGTCATTCTAATAATCTCACACATAAGAATATTCTTAATAACATCGAATCTCTAACATGGTACAAACCATTAAGTTGTGACACTACTAACTCCAAATCAAGACATACTTTAAGAGAGAGAACGCCATGTAAAATGGCATCCCATAGAAGCTCAATACCGACACTATATTCAGCAACATTGTTGGAACATGACCGCAAACATACGCCTCCTAAAGATAATACCTGACCCATAGGAGTATAAATTACCCAAGCAGCAGAGGCTAAGTGTTGAGTTTGACGGCTCGCACCATCTGTGAATCCTATGTAGGTGGAAGATTCCATTGACATCTGCCAAAAGAAATGAAAACTAATCACAAACCCGATCACTATAAGAAAAAGACCTAACTATGCAAAACTGTACAATAATATACAATAACCAGCCTTGGTTGAGAATTATGCATAGTATTTCTTGAGATAGAGCCCATTTCTAGGCTTCACTAACGCAGTTCCCTTGTAATTCACTAACTCATAAGCACCCTTCTATAACACACGTTTGACCACGTAAGGACACCGCCACATGGGATTAAATTTTCCTGCTCCTAAGGGTTCTTTCGGTTGATCCCACCAGGGATGATTTTAAGGAACCATACTTATTTAAAAGTGTATAAATGTTGGCGAATATTACCAATTCTTAAAACGCCAACTATAAAATGATTGGCGATATTTTTCAAAAAATATTTTAATTTCCAAGAATTTTATATCGTTTATATAATATTTTGGCAATTTTTAGGGTGAAAAAATTTTACCCCGTCAAAATTAGGCGAAACAGGGCTTCAAAAAATGCAAAATTGCGAATCTTTTTTGGGAAAAAACCTGGAAAAATAGCCCACTGGGCTAAAATTCGCCCCTAAAATTATCCCTGGATCCCACAAAAGGACATAGTCTCCCTCACTAAACCTCCTTGGACGGATAGACTTATCGTACCGGACCTTTACACGATGTTTATTTACTTCTAGAGCCACCAAGGCATCCCGACGCTACTCATCAAGTTGCTCAAGGTGGACCAAACGCTCCTCCAATGGTGAAGTGTCTGGTAAGAGTTATACAACTAGCTTCAAATAAGGAATCTCGTATTCAACCGGCAATATCAACTCCACTCCATGTATAAGTTGATATGGAGAAAAACATGTGGCATTCTTAACAGCGGTTCTATATGCCCACAAAGCAGGATATAACATGATGTGCCAATTATTCTTGCTTTGTGCGATGGTTCGTTGGAGAATTGATTTGAGTGATTTATTCACTACTTCTACCTGTCCATTTGCTTGAGGGTAGTAAGAGGACGAATGCTCTTGCTTGTACCCTAACTTTGATGCCAACTCTTCTATCATACGGTTTTGAAAGTGCGAGCCATGGTCAACGACAAGCTATTTCAGAATTCTGAATCGAGTAATAATTTGGTTGAATACAAAGTGGGTAGCTATCTCACTGTAGGATTTAACTGTAGGCATAGCCTTAGCCCCATTTCGTGAAGTAATCAACAGCCACTATGATATGATGATGCCCCCCAGCCGAGGCTAGGTTGCAATCCATAAAATCAAGCCCCCACTTAGTGAAGGGACTGGCAGTGATAATGGGATGTAACGGGGTAGGTTTCAAGCACATATTATGTGTGAAAACTTGGCAAGGGTGGCACCTCTTAACCGCATCAACACAATCCTTAAAGATTGACGGCTAGAAATAACCCACTCTTAAGATTTTTTGGGCTGTAGAAAGCCCAGATAAATGACCACCACACACCCCTCCATGGCAATCATTTAGCACTACCTCATCCTCATCATGAGTCAAACAACAACATAAAATGGAATCTACCCCACAGTGGTATAAAGTGTTATCCACTATGAGGTAATTCTTAGACACGTGACGTAATCGTCATCGTTCAACCCATGAGAGGTGAGTAGGGACCTTCAATGTTTGTAAATATATTATGATATCCCCATACTATGGGTCTAAAGTTGAGATTAAGAAGATGTGCTCATTGACAAACGTATCTTCACAAACCAACTCCTCAGCCTCGCTTGGGAAATTCGATATCAGCTCTACAAAAATTAACGATTTCTTCAATTTTGCCGAAACAAATTCTAGATCAAATTACTGCAAGATGACAATCCATTTATTATATTTTTCCCCAATCATCCTTTGAGTGAGGACGAATTGAAATGGATTGACATGGGATACAACCAAGGTCTCGTGAAGGAGAATATAATGTCTCAACCGTTGAATTGCATGTACAGTACCTAAAGCAACCATCTCGACATGAGAATAACGAATCTCTACATCAATAAGGTTCCAGCTCAGATAGTATATGACATGCTCTTGGAGCTCCTCATCCTCTTGAACCAAAACAATACCAATCATCTCCATGGACATGGCCACATAAATTAGAAAATCACAGCTATAGTCTGCGGGACTAATCACCAGGGCCGATGCTAAGGATTTATTGAGTGCATCAAAGGACTCCTGGGCTCGCTCATCCCAAAAAAAGGTGGTGTCCTTCTTCAAAAGACACATGAAGCCTCTAGTCAAATTGGCAAATTTGACAACAAATCTTCGTAAGAAGTTTTCCATGCCTTGAAAACATTGAAGATGACAAATATTTTTCGGGGGAGACAACTGAAGTATTGCCTCAACCTTCAAAGGGTTGACTCTTATACCCTCTCTAGAAATGATGAATCCTAACAAATGACCAGATTTCACACAAAAGATGCACTTATGAGGATTTAACCTAACCAAATAATGTCGACATATTTCGAATATCAATCTCAAGTGATAGGGTTGACGCATTCTCATACGAGAATGAGCAGCAAGGTCATCCAAAAATACTTCGATAATTGACTTGAGATCATGGAAGATCAAGGTCATTTCCCGCTGAAATGTAGCTCTGACGTTTTTAAGGCCGAAAGGCATTTTCTGATATGTGAAAGTTTCCCAAGGACAAATAAATGTAGTCTTATGTTGGTCCTTGGGTTTAATTTGTATCTGATTATATCAAAAAAAACCATCCATAAAGGAAAAAACCTAACTAACCACACACTCATCCAAAACCTGATGAATAAATGGTGTGGGGAAATTGTCCTTAGCACAAGCACGATTCAAATCATGGAAATCAGTACATATGTAGATCGCTCCCTGCTTCTTATCTACCGAAATGGTATTGTCGAGCACCCTAAATGTAGATAAATTGTTATCAACACACAGAGCTTACGAAATTCATTATCAACCTAGGGAAGTCTTTTGTTTCAAAGGGTAAGTGCACAGTATATGCTAAACACCAAATCATTGTAGTGAATACTGTTCTTAACAACTATGTTCATCCCCTTGTCTATGTATGA